>JBBBDQ010001464.1:2760000-3175000 GCA_037127315.1 Ascarosepion bandense | reverse complement strand
TTCTTCATTGCAATCGCCATCTTTGTTAATATCGTCTGCTTTTTGTAACTGAGTTTCAATTTCTAAGCTTCCTTTCCTTTTTACTACTTTTATTTAACTTTAATAATTTTCATTTTTATTGTGCCGTCTTTTTTTTTTTTTGGTTCTCTTTCTTAAAATCTTCGCTCTACTTATCTTTTTTGTCTACTCATTTCCTTCTCTCCAAATTCAGTTTTTCTTTTTTTTTTCTTATCTCGTCTTCTTTCTTTTTCCTTTTTCTCAGATGTTTAAATTTTCTTACTTATAATGCTCTCTAATGGTCTCTATTCTTTCTACCTATCGGTTCATTTCGGTTTTTCTTTCTTTGTTTGCCAAGATCTTTCCTTTTTCATTCATTGTATTCTATATTTTTTTAAAGGTTTCATTGTATTCTATATTTCTTTAAAGCTTTCATTGTATTCTATATTTCTTTAAAGCTTTCATTGTATTCTATAGTTTCTTTAAAGGTTTCATTTTATTCTATATTTCACTAAAGGTTTAATTGTATTCTATATTTCTTTAAAGCTTTCATTGTATTCTATATTTCTTTAAAGGTTTCATTGTATTCTATATTTCTTTAAAGGTTTCTTCGCTGTTTCCATTGCCCCTAGAATTCCCCATAAGCAAGTCTGTAAAGCTACAAATTCAAAGCAAGTTTACTGAGTGTAAAAGAATTAGAAAGCAAAATCATTATTAAGATGCGAGAACGACATAGGAGTGATCAGAAAGAGATTAGATAACAATTGACATTGGATTTAAAATGTTTTAAAGATCAAAGTTGGCTGGAAAGCATAGAGTTGGGTTAGTGTTTCACAAGCGAGCCGTCTTCTTCTATGTGCCCTGTCCCTTCAGAACGTAGGGGATCATGTTTCTCCACTTCTCCCTATCCCTAGCGGCTCTTAGTATGTTTGCTCCTGTTACACCTCGCAAACCCCGTTCCATCATCCACCTGATCAGGCCCTGCAAATATGTTATCCGCTGCCTTCCTCTGTATTTTTTCTTCTATCTGGCCTGTCAGTATCAGGTTCTCCAAGTTCTCCTACCTTATTGCATGTTTCAGGAACTTTAGTTGTCACTCCCTGATGTTCACTATTAATTTACTTTACGTTGCCATTCTCTCCAGCACCTCATCGTTGCTTCTATCCGCAGCATCCTTCTGTAGAACCATATTTCCGCTGCTTCAAGTTTTGTCCTCATTTTCGATGATATTGTCCAGTATTCACTGTCGTATTGAAGAACTGATATCACATAGCAATCCAGCACTCTTTTCTTTGTTTCTAGTGAAATTTTCCTGTGTGTTAGTACTTTACTCAGCTTTTGGAACGCGTCCTTTGCCATGCCAATTCGCCTTCGGATCTCTGTGTCGCACTATCCATCTCCTGTTAAAACACGTCAGTACTGTGCTTAAATTCATAAAGTCTAGGTACCCTAGCGAGTAGCTTATCCAAACAATTACCCTAGAAATATTTATTTAAAAAAAAGACACGGGGAAAGTTACTGAAGTCGAGAAGCCGGGTCAAGACAAATAATATTGTTGATTCTTCCTTGGATTTTATGAAGAATCTTTAAATATATAGCAGATTTACCAGACCATCTGTGGCAGCTCTATTCGATGCATGGACGAATGGCAGGTTTATAGATATGTAAGATACATTTCGGAAAGAAAAATTGTCTAGCACAACACAATGACCCAAATTGATTTGAAGCGGATCTAGCAATGATTTTTTTTACTTTATATCAGCTGTGCACTGTAGTGAATATCGGAATGTGAAATCAGAGAGTCGACTTCGAATTCCAGTTGAATTTGTTGCATTCATTTACTCGCAAATAACCTTGGGAAAAGTATTATCCGTTTCTTCTTTCCAGGTATGGGTTAAACAATAGGACAGATGTGGTTGTATAGCCTTGGTCAACAATCAGACTACTACAGAAAACAATAGCAATCTACTGCGGGAAAATGTTCTGCCCCGTCAGTCATGTTTCTTACGGGATGATCTCCCAAGCGTGTATTACGTATGGCACTTAACTGACTAATCAGCCGAGAACGTTAGTCGCAACGGAACTTATCCGGGAAGTTAGTATTGTGCTGGAACACAGAAACGGGGACTCTCAAGTGACGATTAAAAAAATTCTTCCTCTTTTATTTTCTTTGGCTGTTGCCATAAGGTTTTTCCCATTTATTCATGAAAATTAAGTAACAACAAATCTCTTCCATATATCTAAACTTATTTATAAATGGAACTTTGCGTGCGTGCGTGTTTGTGTGTGTGTGTGTGTGTGTGTGTGTGTGTTACCTATAGAAACGGCTAAACCGATTTTCTTGAAAATTTTCACAGTTGTACTATAAGCGTCTGCGAGTGTTCTTTGCTAGGTTTTGTGTCGAGGTACTCACGATAAATATCGAAAATCGATAATCGAAAAAATCGGTTTATAAAAGGAGTGGTCCTGTTTTTATCAAATTTGATACAGACATAGATACAGACATAAGAAACGATATTCAGAAATTTCAAGGTTGCAGTTCTTACAATAGTGCAGAAAATCGATAATAAATATATATAAAAGTAATATGTTTGTGTGTGTGTCTGTTTATCTGCCTGTATGTCTGTATTTTTTTTCAGCCCTTATATTTTAGTTTTTGCTTCGGGTTTGGCTCTAAGTATGTATAATTGTAGTTCTTAGTCTCAGCCATGATACCATTTACTCAGAGAACTTATTTAGCCTTCAAAATTCAGTTTACGACGAAAAAATGTTATTTGATATCGATAACAGGAAATCAAAATTTGACTTACATCCATTCATTTTTTTTCACTCTATGCTTTCGTTATAATTAGAAACAGCTATTGCTTTTTAATCTTTCGTGCCAACGTCCAAAGAGTCTGCGCTCCAGGACCATGGATTAGTTTTAAAGCTTTCATTACACCCGAGCAACGCCGGGCTATACTGCTAGTTAGAACATAATATTCAAGCTCTTAGAATTTCTGGCAATTCTGGATTATCATTATTTACAATATTTAAATTAGGACTATTGTCTTTATTTTTGTTTTTATTATCTATACTTTTCTGTCTTTTGGCTCGAAGGTTTTCCTTAGGTAGTTATCGAATTGAGTAATTTTTATGGAATTTTGAACTGACAATTTTAATGGATCTACGCTCCACTATCCATGTTTAGGGATATCTCGTTTACCATATTTAGTAGTTGCCTAATTATTGCTTATCTTGTTTCCATGGTGTCTTATAATAGTCTAGTAGTTGTAACAATAGTCTAGTAGTTGTTGTTTTTTTTTTGACTCCATTAATTTTATTTATTGGTATACGTGAAAATTGTTTATGCAAGCAAAATTACTTCATTAGAAGATTTGAAAGGTAAAATAACTAATGTGATTTCAGGTTTTCTTGTAAATATTTTAGGGAGTGTCAGAGAAAGGGCTAGAGAAGGATGGAAACACAGGTGTGAGGACAGTTGCGAAGGTAGAGAAAGAAAAGGAACAAGAAACACGGGGTGATGTAGAAATGAATGGAGTCCAGTGGATATGTGATGGGAACTGATATTGCATTTAAATTCCAAGAGTTTGTAGCCGCCAGGAAAGCAAATTTACAGAAGGGAGTTCCACAGACGGGAAGTGCAAGAAAAGAAGCTGATGGAGTAGAATTGTCGGCTTCATTTAGAAGGTTTAACTGTAAAAGGGTGGGACCTTGTTGCCAGTCTGGTTGATCGAGTGAATTCTTGTGGAGGGGAAACTTTGACCTAAGTTTGTTGGAGCAGAATCCATGAAAATATTTGTAGTAGAGACAACGGTAAGCCACATTCCGCCGGAATGAAAGTGGCTGGAGTCAGGCTGCCAGTTATGAACCAATCACATTGCAGATTTTTCTATGGAGCCTAACGAGAACCCTGAGATGGACAAAAGAGGCGCCTAACCAGATATTGCGCCGCAACAATAAAGACTTGCGCTTCAGCCTTTAATCTAGATGGCCGTAACAATCGGTTAGTGTTAACCTTAACTATATTGGCATTATCAGCACGTTCTAGACATTGTATATGCAAAAGTTTTGTTGTGTCAGCGTTTTTTTCATTTGTTCAAGAGATTTATCCATAGCTTTGTTTGTCGTATCTTTTGGCTACAACAGTTGGTCTTGTCCTCTGTTTTCGTTTTAAACATAATCTACTAAATGCAAATATCGTTTGTATTTCAAATTTTTCATGATCAAAATTTACTTTTCTTTGTGTCTTCGCGTTGTTCATTCAATTGCATCTCATTTACCCAAATCGAATTCTATACCAATATCATTACTGAAACATTTTACGGTTTTCAAAAGACCTTCTAGCTCACTGTCATTCCTAGAATACAACTTTAAGTCGTCCATATAAAATAGATAGCTTATTTTCTTTTGAGATATAGACATACTCTATCCTGTTAAGTTTGCTGGATAATAGATGGAATAGACTTTCCATATCTTTGCAGAATACCACCTATTGCTTCGAAATGCCCCTGCTGTTCTCCTCGGGCTTCTTGATAATGTTCAGAGGAGGGTCTGTAATGTGATAGATACCGACTTGGCAGACCGCCTGCAGTCTCTCTCCCACCGGCGCGACGTGGCTTCCCTGTGTCTCTTCTATAAATACTTTCACGGCTTCTGCTCCGATGAACTTAGATCACTAGTGCCCTCTAATTACGTATTTGAACGATATACTAGATTAGCAACTAGATCCCACCCTTTTACAGTGAAACCGATAAAATGCAGCCGTAACTTCTACTCCAACAGTTTCTTTCCTCGCACTTCCCGACTGTGGAATTCTCTTCCAAATGATTGCTTCCCCGACGGCTACAATCTCCAGTAGTTTAAATGTAAGGTCAATAGACACCTTCTAACACACTAACCTGCTCCCATTCTATCAAACACTCTTCCCATCTGCCCAACCCTCATCCTCGCTATCCTTACTCATCTGCCACCTTCCTCCTGACATTCCCTATGTCTAAACACTCCTTCTCTTTACCTTCCCCTATGTAGCCCCATGCGCAATAGTGGCAGTGGAATGCCTTGCTTGGGGTGAGATGATTAAAAAAAAAAAGAAACCCAAAACATTAACCTGAAAATTCATAGTTATCTACTTAAATATCCTCATTATTGGGGTTATATAAATTATTAAGGGAAGCAAA
Source organism: Ascarosepion bandense (assembly GCA_037127315.1). Taxonomy (NCBI): domain Eukaryota; kingdom Metazoa; phylum Mollusca; class Cephalopoda; order Sepiida; family Sepiidae; genus Ascarosepion; species Ascarosepion bandense. The sequence continues at coordinate 3,169,823 of JBBBDQ010001464.1, read as the reverse complement.
AATGTATCTCAAAATATTGACGTTTATTTTACAAGACTTATATATTCCATTAATATGACTGAGAAGAAATGTTGCTTTTCATATCAACAGACATTATTTGATGAAATTCATGACAATGAATGATGCTTTGTATATATTTAAAGACTTTAAAATTCAAGAATGGGATGCACTATTAAATGCCTTACGGTATTCTATCCTGGCTGTACAGATATCTTTCTTTGTATTAAAGCAGCTTTCTAAGATCATTTAGTTAATAAGTAATTGGTCCTTACAGCCATGTTTGCAAACTTTTTGTTCAAAAGATAGTATATCATATGTTTCTTCGAATATGACTGTTATGTCAAAACAGATGTCAACAGTTTTTAAGTTGTGGGAAGATATATAATTGGTCTTTAGTTTTTTTTTGTTTTTTTTTTGTTTTTTTGATATTTGTGTCAATATTCCTGGGTAAAAAAAGATGATTTCTCTAGTTACCCATGCCGGAATTTAAATAAATGCATTGAGTATTTCTTAAACTTCTTTGGATAAAAAAGCAAAGACTAGGACTACTATCTATTCCTGAAAAATTTTCTGTTATGTGCTTTTTTTCAGTACACATGTAAGTTTATCATTTGTGATTTCCACTCATTTTTGTTCTGGTATATTTTTATCCTTTATATTTCTTGCGCAATCCAAAATTTCTTCTTTGTTATGTTCTTTAAGGTAAGCCAATATTTTTCCACAGAACTGTGTAACCTCTTTCATTGTTGGTTGTGGTGGGGTGGGGTGACACTTCAATTATTTATTTGCTTATTTCTCCATAAAATATCTTCGTATCAGTTTTATAGATCTTGTTTTGTCTTTAGAATCTTAATCTTTTGTTTTTCATACTGTCTGATTCTTTAAGCCTTCAATTGTATTTGCTTTGTTTTCTTTATAGCATATGGGACTTCATTTTCATTACTAATTTTGCAGTTTCGTTTGACATTTCAAGTCAAAATTCTAGTCTTTTTCTAGTCTTTACATTTTGTTCTTGCGAGTTCATGGAATAACGATAATTCACTTATACGTTGTTCAATTTCTTCCTGCTTTTCTTTTCTATGGTTGATCTTCATGTCTGTGAGACAACCTGTTTTGCTTTTTGTTGTTTAACTCTTTTTAGTTTCTGCTATTGCTGATACCTATATTGCTTCGTTGTGAAATATACACTATCGGCCATAATTATTAGGTCACCCCAGTGTTTAAAACAATTATGTATTTCATACTATTTTTTAGTATTTATTGCCAAGTAAATAATTATAAATGAAAACTGAATGGCTCTCTTTTAATACTGAACAATTACATGTGCATCAAATGGATTTATAAATATTTAATTATTAACTATATTGCAGTTTCATCAATGAAATAATGAAAAACATTTAGGGTGATTCGGACGACTTCATCTTTGCTTCCATGCCTTATAAAATTTTGCACAGTAATAATAACAAAAGAACTATTCCATTTTCATTTGGCAATAAATATTAAAATAGTATGAAATACATTATTTCTTTAAAAAAATAACTTCGGTGGCCTAATAATTATGGCCGGTAGTATATATATATATATATATATATAGTGAGCCAACCAACCTACCAAGGTTTCACCTAATCGGATCGTTAGGGAAAGCTGGCTAAATATACATAATTTCTTTTAAAAAAACTGGGGTGGCCTAATAATTATGGCCAGTAGTGTATGTTTGTCTGCAACATCAAGAATTAATATGAGTGCTGCATTCTAGATTTTAATGGTTTTGAGGTTATACATTGTTAGTTGCAATTTTGTGAGTTATTTTCGTTCCTCCATTTCAATATTTTGTGTCTGACTTACATGCTTCCTGATTTCTTCCTTGGGATCATGTCTGATATTCTTTTTCAACTAACTATTATTATGTTGTCATTTTTCATTATATTTTGATTTCTGCTATGGTCGCAGTACCTACCAAGTCTGCGGGTAGACATAAGGCAGGTCGTGATGTGTTGTTATTCTTCTATTTCATGTTTTTCATATTTCGCCTAACATCTCTAGCGTTACATAGACAAAGTTCTCCTTAGTGTGTGGGCTGTACTTAACGAAACAATTTTTTGTATATCTCTTAAGCTGGGGTTTCCATGGATTCTTTCAATGTGTTTTTTTGTTCCATTTTTTATCATTCCAAGTGCACCTACTATCACTGGCACAACTCTTGTTTTCAATTTCCACATTTTTTTCTATTTCGATTTCCAGGTCTTTATATTTTGACAGTTTTTCGAATTCCTTGATTGCTATGTTACAATCTTCTGGACAAGCCATATCAATTAATAGGCAAGTTTTTTCTTTCTGGTTTGTAACAATAATGTCCTGCATATTTGCTTCAATTTTTCTGTCTGTGTAGATGGTGTAATCCCATAGAATGGTGACATCTTCTATTTCTTTAACCGGTGCTGGGTAACGTTTATACCAGTGTTTGTTAACATAGATTCCATAGTGTTTGCCGATTGTACAATGTAAATATTGCCTCATTGTATCAGGACGATTTTTATATTCATTTGGGGCAAGTACAGAACATCCTGTGATTAGATGGGCTATTCTTTCTTCGTATTTATCAAAGAACCTGCATTTTTGATCCACATTATTATTATTATTATTATTATTATTATTTTCTACGTTTTTTTCATTTCATTCTATTCGTTATGTTTTTTCATTTGCCTTCTTTTTCCCTTTCTTTTACCGGATCATCAACATCTTTTACCCTCACTGTCTAATACAGTTCCCTTTATCAGGGTCATTTCTGTGTTCCATGTTTTTATTGTCTTTATTATTTAAATCCTTCATGAATTTTTTTCTTTTTTTTGGTTACTTGTCTTTTTTTCTTCTTTCTCTTCTTTTACCTTTTTTCACTAACTTCCCTTACCTTTTTTTTTTCAATCCTCTCACTTCTTCTATTCCTCCTCCTCCTTCTTCTTTCTCTTCTTATTTAAATCCTCTATGTATTTTGTCGATTTTCCGTTTCTTCTTCTTTTTCTTCTTTTTCTTCTTCCTACTTTTCTTTTTCTTTATTAACTCCTCATATTTTTCTTCTCTTTCTCTTTCTTTTTTTCTTCTTATTTAAATCTTTCATGTAAATTTTGACTATTTTTCTTTTCTTCTTCCTTCTCTTTTTCTTATTCTTTTTTCTTTTATCATTTTTTTTTTCAGTAACTTCCTTCAATCCTTTTACTTCTTTCATTCCTACTCCTTCTTCTTTCTCTTCTTCTTATTATTTAAACCCTGTATGTATTTTGGCGATTTTTCATTTCTTTGAATTCTTTTTCTTATTCCAACTTGTTCTTTTTTCATTAATTCCGCATATTTATTTTTCTTCTTCTTCTTCTTCTTCTTCTTATTATTATTATTATTATTATTATTATTACTATTTAAATCTTTCCTGAATTTTTATATATTTTCGCTTCTTCATCCTTCTCTTTTTCTTCTTCTTTTTTTCTTCCTCGTCCTATTTCTCTTCGTTTTCTTCTTCGTTTTCTTCTTGCTCATGAAGGGAGATCTGCACTTGGTTTTCCGAGGTTGAGGCTATGTTTCAGACACGGTAAACTTAAAGAATATTTCTTTGCTTTTTCTCTCATGATTCCTTTTTTTTCTCTCTATTATTTTCTTTCTTTTTCATTCTTCGTTCTTTTTCTTCGGATCAGCCTTTGTAACTCTCTTGCTATCACTTCCCCTCGATTTTTTCTCATTCTTTTCTTCTTTTTCTGTTCTTCTCTTTTTTTACTTTTTTATTTACTTTTCTTTTCCAATGTGTTTTTTTTTTCTTTCTTTTGTTCAGTTCATTCCTGTCTTTTGGAAATCCTTAAGCCCAACCCTCTCTCCGGAAACAGTTTTCTTTTTGCCTTCTTACGAGATGCAGCAAAGAATGCATTATCTTTTTCTTCGCATTGGTTCCAGCTAAAAGGAAAAAAAATCATTTTTTTTTCTTTTAGAGAATTTTCCTGGATCGAAAAGGTTTACCAAAATGACATTCAATTTATTTATTTAATCCAAAAATTGTTTCCTACCCGGTCTCAACTATAGCGGTTAAGAAGAAACATTTTTTTTTCCCTATAGGCGAAGGAGAAACATTTTAAGAGTTTGAAGCTACTGGGGTTTTGGTCTCTAACGTTGAAGATTTTTCAAATCAGCTTCCTCTTCGTATCATTCTCTAACACGCTACAAGACATTCTGTCGGAGTGACTCGACAAATTGTTTTGTATAATGCAATCGATTCTCATTGGCTTCCACTCAACAGTGCCTCAGCATCACACAAGCTGAGTTTGTAAATATCTATCGGAAATGATATGAGAACAATATAAGAATTATTGGGAAGAGTGCTGTTCAATAATCATTTGCATACGAATTTATTCCTGAGATAGACAAATATAAGATATAAATATATAATTATTTTGGCTAAATTCAGAAGTAAAGTTAAAAAAGTTTAGGGCTAGACAATAAATTCTCGTGCACTCTCATCCACAAGAACATCTAAGAACAGGAGTTTATTTATTTATTTATTTACTTATTTATTTACTTATTTATTTATTTACTTATCACCCTCTCGCCCGAATATTTTTAGTTTTACTTTTAAACTAAGCCGAAAAAATAAATTTCCGTTCTTGGTTGTTCTTGTGAATCAGAAAGCAAGAGAATTCCTCTTCTCGTCTGAAATACATATATATACTAGCAGTATAGCCCGGCGTTACTCGGGTGTAATAAAAGCTTTAAAACTAATCCATGGTCCTGGAGCTCAGACTCTTTGGACGTTGGCACAAACAAGTAAAAAGCAATAGTTGTTTCCAGTTAAAGCGAAACCGTAGACTGAAAGAAAAATGAATGGATGCAAGTCAAATTTTGATTTCCTGGTATCGATATCAAATAAGTTTTTTCGTCCTAAACTGAATTTTGAAGACTAAAAAGTGCTCTGGGTAAATGGTATCATGGCTGAGACTAAGAACTACAATTATACCTTCATAGAGCCAAACCCGAAGCAAAAACTAAAATAAAAGTGCTGAAAAAAATACAGACATACAGGCAGATAAACAGACACACACACACAAAGTTCCATTTATAAATAAGTTTAGATATAATTTATGTAAATTATATAAATTCTTTAGGCTTCTGGATAGGTCATGTGTGACTTATTTTTTCCATTGAAACTCGATACCCCGATATCCAATCAGGTCTGATTAAGATCAGGATTTCAGCCCTTTTATCGTGGTCCTTGCTGCATAATCTGCTCTAACTTGGTAAAATTATAGTTTTTAGACTTAAACATTAATACATCTTCTCAGACGACTCATTTTCCTCGATATCGGAAATCGATACCTACGGTTTTTTCTTTTAACTGGAAACAACTATTGCTTTTTAGTCTTTCGTGTCAACGTCCATAGAGTCTGAGCTCCAGGACCATGGATTAGTTTTAAAGCTTTCATTTCACTCGAGCAACGCCGTCCTATACTGCTAGTAAATTATATATTGTTATAAATATATATATATATATATATTAAATATATAAATATTGATTGTTTAATACTTAGTTTTTGGTCATAATGGAGTTAGCCCAGTACACATTTACATTAAAAGTGTTCGATACAGTTATATTGTAGAACTTTTGAATATTTTCCATTTTTAAACGAGTTATTTTGCTACACAGGTTTTTACCATGAGTGGTGTCTTCAGGCAATTTTTAACGTTTACCGTTTTTCTTTTTAAGAACGCTCTTGTAACGGTGTTTTATTTGAACGTTCACGTGGCAGGGAATTTATGAACGCGTAATGTTTAAATCAAAACGAATTATGACGTTTTCATCCATAGTTATATGAACCTAAGAAGTATTTGTTAGTGTGGATGCATTTGGTCATAATTTCCGTTCTTTCATTTAACAGTTCGTCTTTATTTGGGAATATCATAATTTCTAATTTTTCTTCTTGGTACAGTCTACATATTTGTCCACCGTTGTAAGGCTTGGCTGCATTTACAATGCTCCACGTTATGTCTGGTTTTTTTTCCATCACCTATTAGGTTCAAATAAAACAAGAGCGTTTAAAATAAACAAGAGCGTTTAAAAATCACCTGAAGACACCACTCATGGTAGTAACCTGGGTAGTGAAATACGTCATTTAAATATATAAATATATTTATACATAAATAAATGTTAAATATTTTCCAGGAAATGCGATGGTTCAAATAAAATTGAAGAGAGATGATCTGATTATTTTAGCATTCTATGCTACATCCCAAACTAATATACAAGTAGAAGACAACGATCATGCTATTCATGCTGAGGCCAATGTACAGATGTTGGTGAGGGAACGTATGCGCATGATTTACACTATCAGCCATAATTATTAGACCATCCCAGTGTTTTAAAAAAATGATGTATTTCGTACTATTTTTTAGTATTTATTACCAAATGAATAATTGTCAAAGAAAATAGAATGGTTCTTTTGTTAATACTGCACAATAACATGTGCATCAAATGAATTTTAATAAATATTTAATAATTACCTATACTGCAGTTTTATAAATGAAAGAATGCAGAGAATTTAGGTTTATTCGGACGAATTCATTTTTGCTTCCTTGCCTTATGAAATTTTGCAAAGTAATAATAAAAAAAGAACCATACTATTTTCATTTAGAAATATCTATTTGGCAATAAATACTATAAATAGTCTGGAATACATCATTTCTTATAAAAAAAACCGGAGTTGCCTAATAATTATGGCCGGTAGTATATATATATATATATATATATATATATATATATATATATATACTACCGGCCATAATTTTTAGGTCACCCCAGTGTTTTAAAAAATGTTGTATTTCATACTATTTTAGTATTTATTACCAAGCGAATAATTATAAATGAAAATAGAATGGTTCGTTTATTAATGGATATGCGTTGTGGTGCAGTGGGTATCGACTTGGAACAACAAATTGGAGAGCTGAGTTCGAATTCCAGTTGAATTCCTAGCATTCACTTACGCGCAAATACCCTTGGGAAAAGTATTAATCTATCACTTCCCTCCAGTGATGCTTTAAATAATTGGACAGATTGGGTTTTATAGCGTTGGTTGGCAACAAGTCTACCGCAGACTGCAATGGCAACCTTACTGCGGTATAATCTTCTGCCCAGTCATGGTCGCCAAAGCGTGTATCACTTATGGCACTTAACTAGCTAACTTTAGTTAATATTGTACAAAAGGATGTGCCTGAAATGAATTTATAAATATTTAATAATTACTCATATTGCAGTTTCATCAAAATAATCTCCTTTTGCCTTCACAACGGCGGCACAGTCTGTGTATTCTTGCCACAAGTTTTTGGTTTGTTGGTTGTTTTTTTATGGCATATCAACACCTCGCCGGGTCATTTATTACCAACTAAATTTTATTTATTTATTGCTGGTAATACCTTTTTCTTTTCAACAATTTATTGCTGTTTTTGAGTCTAGTAATACTTTTTTCTTTTCGAGTATCAAGATTCATTGGGATTTGTTTTTAAGGGCAGGGTCCCCAAGTCCTACCCTTGTTATTCAACCGATAACTGGAATGAAGGGACAGATTAATACCTTTCCCAAGGGTACCAGTGCTTAAGTGAATGCAGGGTATTCAACTGGAATTCAAACTCGGCTCACCGATTTCTCTTTCCGAGCCGATATCCCCTGCACCACAACGCACATCCGTCACTAAACGCTTACAGCACCTGGTATTCCCAAGCCGTCACCCATCTAAGTACTGACCAGGCTCAATGTTGCTTAACTTCGGTGATCGAGCGAGAACCGGTCTATTCAACGTGATATGGCCGTAAGCCCCACTAGTTTTTAATTGCGGCAACTCACTCGAGATATGCTTTAAACACCTAACTAAATCCCAAACATTTCTAGTCTGCTTCTTCTTACTTCTCCTGTCCAACTCATCCCATGCAAGTTCAGTTGGTGAGAGGTCTGGTGACTGAGGTGGCAAAAACATAACATTTAACACTCCAGTAGTTTCTTTTAATTTTATATAATTTTGGCACAATTTAGAAGTATGTTTTGGGTCGTTATTCTGCTGAAGGATGGAATTTTGACCCGCAATACGCAATCCAGATGGAATTGCCTATCTTTGTAAGATTGAATAGTACTGCTCTTTCTTCATAGTTCCCTTTACTTCAACCAAGTCACCTGCACTCGTGCCCGAAAAACAGCCCCAAACCATGCAGGATCCACCACGATGTTTCATCAATGACTGTACACACTAATCTTTCACCCTCCTCTGCACGTACACCCTACTTTTACTCCCAAACATTTCGAACTTAGACTCATTAGTCCACAACACTTTTTAACAATTGTTCTGGTGTCCAGTTTTTGTGCTCTCTTCCCCATGCTAGTCTTTTCTTCTTATTGGCTGGCCAAATCAAAAGCTTCATGGTCGTCCTAAGAATCATTCTATCTTCTTTTAGAATTATCCACTTGGCAATAAATAGTAAAAATAATTAAACAAAAACTGGGGTTGCCTAATAATTATGGCCGGTAGTGTAGATATTCGCAGTTGGGATACGAATCATTTTGAACTGAAAATCAGAATCCTCTAACAGAGGTTAGAAGAAATAGGACTTAAGATAAACCATCCCAAAACAGAAACAAAGATCCGGAATTGGACTGAAAGCACTGACAGCTTGGATATTGAATCTAAACTTATTTATAAATGGAACTTTGTGTGTGTGTCCGTGTGTGTGTTTCCGTTACCTATAGACTCCGAAACGGCAGAACCGATTTTCTTGAAAATTTACACAGTTGTACTATAAGCGTCTGTGAGTGTTCTTAGCTAGGTTTTGTGTCTAGGTACCCCCGATAAATATCGAACATCGATTGGTCCGATTTTAATCAAATTTGATACACTCATAGACAAAGACATAAGAAACGATATTCAGAAATTTCAAGGTTGCAGTTCTTACAATATTGCAGAAAATCGATAATATATATATATATATATAGAAAAAGGCAAGATGTTTCTGTGTGTGTCTGTTTATCTGTCTGTATGTCTGTATTTTTTCAGCCCTTTTATTTTAGTTTTTGCTTCGGGTTTGTCTCTAAGTAGGCATAATTGTAGTTCTTCGTCTCAGCCATGATACCATTTACCCAGAGGACTTATTCCAGGAAATCAAAATTTGACTTACATCCATTTTTCAGTCTAGGTTTTCGGTTTAACTAGAAACAACTATTGCTGTTTAGTCTTTCGTGCCAACGTGCAAAGAGTCTGAGCTTCAGGACCATGGATTAGTTTTAAAGCTTTCATTACACCCGAGCAACACCGGGCTATACTGCTAGTATATATATATATGCAAAAAATCGATACTATATATATATATATATATATATATATATATATATGGCAAGATGCTTGTGTGTGTGTCTGTTTATCTGCCTCTATGTCTGTATTTTTTTCAGCACTTTTATTTTAGTTTTTGCTTCGGGTTTGGTTCTCAGTAGGTATAATTATAGTTCTTAGTCTCAGCCATGATACCATTTGCTCAGAGGACTTATTTAGCCTTCAAAATTCAGTTTACGACGAAAAAAACTTATTTAATATCGATACCAGGACATCAAAATTTGACTAACATCCATTCATTTTTCTTTCAGTCTACGGTTTCGCTTTAACTGGAAACAATTATTGCTTTTTAGTCTTTCGTGCCAACGTCCAAAGAGTCTGAGCTTCAAGACCATGGATTAGTTTTAAAGCTTTCATTTCACCCGAGCAACGCCGGGCTATACTATTAATAAATAGTAAACTTTTAGGACGTGGGATTAGTAAATACTAATAATATACAAATAGTTCAGTGTATGAATCAAATATATTTAGTATTGGAGAAAGGAAATTGAACAAAGAATAGAATGTGCTACTTATAGTTTTACACAATACTGCAAATCGTTACAAAATGAAAACATTAACCTGAAGATTCGAGTCATCTACTTAAATAGACTTAGTATTAGTGTTGTATAAAATAGAAAGTGTGACAAAGCGTCACCTCGAATTTTTAAGGTTTATTTTACTAGATGTGTATATTCTATGTATATGATTGAGATGAAATGTTGTTTTTCATTTATCAGGTCGGTGCAAAAGATTTTGCTGGTTTGCAAAAGGCGCATTTTAAATTATTGTAATTTATTTTATGCATATTGTTATTGCTTAAGCATATCACCATAATATATAACATTTTCTTTCGAATTATTAAAGCATGATTCATATTTTTCTGTAATATTCTCACCTATGTTCTCCAGAGAACCTGCAACAACGTGTTTCATGTTGCGAATCTTTGCCTTTACGACACCTTCAGACACCTTTTTTGGGTAGGTTTGTCAAAGGTCCGGAGAAGTATCATGTTGCTCCATCCTGTATATTCTCCTGGCCTAGCTCCCTCGGATTATCACTTATTTCTAGGATTAAAAACCCATTTAGATGGCCTTAGGCTAACATCACGAGAGGAGATTGAACATGAATTAGATTTATATTTCCCATCAAAACCTAAAGAATTTTAAAAGCAAGGCATTTATAAGCTCGTTGACAGATGAAATCAAGTTATAGAGAGCAAAGGTCGTTAGTGTTATGAATAAAGATTTTCAAAAACACAGTTTTTCATTTTCAAGGTTAAATTTTAAATAGGCAAAAACTTTTGCACCGACCTGGTACATTGTTTGATGAAACTTATGATGCTACTTAGTATACATTTAAATAATTTAAGATTCAAGTATAAGGTACATTATGAAAGACCTTACTGGATTCTATTCAAGTAGTACCGTGATTTTTCTTGTATTAAAGTAGTTTTTCAAGATCCTCTTATTAATAAGTAATTAGCCTTTACATCCGTAAAAGCCTTGTTTGTTCAATAGGTAGAATATTGTTTTTTCTAAGAAGGACTATGACTGTTTTGTTAGAATAGATATCAAGAGTTTGTATGTAGTGAGAAAACATGTAATTGGTCTGAAGTCTTTTGGGGTTTTTGTGTTACCATTCCTGGTTAGAAAGAAGATAGTTCTTCTACTTAACCCTGCCGGAATTTTAGTAAAATCATTGACCATTTTCTGTTCTTGGATAGAACGTGACTTTCATACGAATGACATGAATGGCACCAGCCGCGTTCAGAAATATCTAAACAGTCACGTGTAAACAAGTACTTTCTTAAATCGATAATTAAAAATAGCAATCAGTGATTAAAACCATTAAGGTCTTGTCGCAGACCATCGTTTTTCCAAAATTATGGTTGGCACGATGAAAACATAAAGAACATTCCACAGCTGAAATAACCAAAATGGATAACAGTTTGCTATTCGATGCGAAAATAATGGCACAGTTCTGTGTCTGACATTCCACACGACTTAAAATAAAACGTTAGAAAGTAAACTTCCAACTATACTAACAAAAGCGGAAGCAGCTACTGGACTTGAGAAATCTATTTTCCTGAAAAGAATAAATTTGAAAAGAAACATCTTATTAAGTTCAACGCTTTGTAATACTCGCTACATGGTCGATAAATGAAGAAAACGCCTAATATTATTATTACCATCTTCTTTGAAACCTATTTCTTCTGTAGAAAGTGATATCCACATTTAGTATTTCAGTATAATGGATTACCTTCTTTATATTTTAGGCTAAAGTGCGTCTAATACAAGAATCAAGAGACAGTGATACTGAATGAGATTTGTAAAAAGGAATGGAAAGGTTTCACATTTTGAAAAAAAGATAGGTAAAAATTGACCCTTAACTTGAAAAGGTTGTGATTTTTCAAGAGAGCATCTACGCGGGAGTATGTTAACGAAACAAGGAAAGTGATTCAATTCCGTGGATTTAATGTCTTGTTTAACTATAAGTTGAACATACCATAGAGTGCGCTAGGTTTAGTTTGTACACAATACAGCAAATTACTACAAAACAAATCATTAACCTGAAGATTCGAGTTATCTAGTAAATAGTCTCATTATTCTTTTCTTCTATGTACACTGTCTCTTCAAGACCTAGGCTATCATGGCTTTCCACGTCTCCCTATTCCTGGTGGTTCTTAGCACGCCCTCTCCTGTTACACCATGCAATCCTCGTTCCATCATCCACCTGATTAGGTCCTTTAAATATGTTATACGCTGCTTTCCCCTGTCTCTTTTCCGCTCTATCTGGCCTGTTAGTATCAAGTTCTCCAAGCCCTCCTTCCTCATTGGATGTCCAAGAAACTTCAGCTGTCTCCTCCTGATGCTCAGTATTAATTTCCTTTTCGTCTCCAGTCATTTCAAAAACCTCGTCATTGCTCACATCCCCGATCCATGATATTCGCAGCATCCTTCTGTAGAACCACATTTCAGTCGCTCCAATTTTTTCCTTCATTTTTGATATTTTCCAGCAGTCACTGCCATATTGAAGAACTGACAACATATAGCAATCCAGTACTCTCGTCTTTGATTCTAGTGAAATTGTCCTGTTTCTTAATACTTTACTCAACTTTTGGAGTGCTTCCTTCGCCATGCTAATTCTCTTTGTTATCTCTGTGTCAGACTTTCCGTCTTCTGATATAGCACTTCCCAGGTATTTAAATTTTTGTACCTGCTTGATTCTAGTATCCCCGACCTGTATTTGGCATATTGGGATAGGGTTACATAAAATAGTAATTGAGACAAAGAGTCCCCTCGAATTGTTAATGTTTATTTCACTAGATTTTCACATTTCATTCATAAGATTGAGATTTTAACATAGATTGTTTGAACTAAAGAATGAAGCCCGTCTAAATAAGTGATATGAAAACAGAGAGATAGTGAAGTGATTGCAACATTGGGCCTTTGTGAAAAGGACAGAAGATTAAAGAAATTTGTGTAAACGATTGTGCATTTTTACAGAATTTGACCCTTAATGAAATATAGTAACAAAAAGAAAAGTTGCAACGCTGTCACCCTGAAGGACTCCAGCTTTGGTGTCAAAATCTCAAAAAATTTAAATGCAACATCAGTTTGTCTAAATTTCTGAGATGAGGTAGTATTTACAGTATTTACATTATTCGGACTATTGTCCTCACCTTTGTTGCCATTTATATGACGTTTAATAATAGATCATTCTATTTGTCTATATTTCTGAGATGAGGTAGTATTTACAGTATTCAGATTATTCGGACTATTGTCCTCATCTTTGTTGCCATTTGTACGAAGTTTTGGCCGTTGTACGCTCCGGTTTTCTTCAGATGCTAGAAATTTTGAACCGAACACTTTAATACAATCACTGGGTTATATGAAATTCCTTCCTTCCGTAGTAATTCTCTTCTGGTAGTCATGAGTTATCTCCCTCTAACCCTGTAAGTTACTTGTTCACCACTGCTGTAGCCTGGTATTGAACACACAAATCTTTGGATCAAATCACGAGAACTAACTAATGCCTATATCTACTGGGCCATGTGTCCTTAAGACATATATAGAGACGTTGTGAGTTCAATACCATGGTTCGAAATTCCTAGCATGTGAAGAAAGCCGGAGTGTACAACGGCCAAAACATCGTAAAAAATGTTAGGGGTGAAAATTCTGTGACACATAACGAGGAAAGATATCCTAGGTAATTTAATACTCAAAGGGCATATTGAAAGCAAGAAAAGCAGAAAAACAGCGAGTAATTTACATAAAATGGTTTGAGGAAGTGATAACAGAAAACGCTCTGTAAGTTATAGCAAAATATTGGAAGTCGTGGAGAATCATAAACGCTTACGACCTGAAGAGAAAAACCAAAAACAATGAAATCCTATGGGTATCTATTGTAAAACTGGATGTGTATTAAGAACTTATGACCTGAAGAGAAAAACCAAAGAAACTAAAAAATCCTATGTGTATCTATTGTAAAACTGGATGTGTAGTAATAATTAAAAAAATGTTCATCCACTACAAGGTCGGAGAGCCACTAGGTGTAGATGTTTATTGAATGAGGTGTGTGATATGAATGTAATAGAAATAGGCGATCAGAAGTGAATATTATGAAGATAACGGTATAGATACCGACTGAAATTTGACTTGAAGAAGCTTATTGAGTCGAGGTCAAATCAACAAAGTACGTTTTATTAAAGAAAAATAATGTTACCAATAAAAATACGTTATTGAAGGAAAAATGTTACCAACAAAAATACGTTTTTGTAGGAAATATGTTACCAACAAACCTACGTTTTAGAAGGAACTAATGCTTCGGCATTAAATGAGATATGCCGTAAAACAAAGCAAACCAAACTTTCACACTAGTATTTCAATCCTTGTCTTGCCCTTTCTCCGACACTCACTTTAACTGGTTTGTCTTTCTCTTTTCTTTTCTCCTGCTTAAAAATTCACTCTCTTATGTAGACCCCCTGCGCACCAGTGGCAATACCGCCTTTGGTGTGAAACGATTAAAAAAATGAATAAAAAAAGCAGTTTTATAACTTATATAAAATCATATAAATAATCAATAAAATTGGATGCATCATTCGACAAAATGTTCACATTTAGTGTTTTTACATGCCATCAACCAGTTAAAATGCATAAAAACATGACAAAATTTGGGAATCATTAAATAATATGCACTGTGTCTCATCAAAACGTGGGCAATCGTGGTTTTTCTTTTTACTACCCATACAATTTCCAGTTCTGTCATGCATTTACACAAGCTCATTAGGAAAGTTACTGACCGTTACCTTCCACGGCACTTCTGTTCAATATTCCTTGTGTGTGTCGAACATTTCAATCCTCTTTCCTCATTAAAAATTTGAACTGTCCTTTTCTGATTGTTAGTAAAATTGTCATTTTTGTTTCCTGTCTATTTTAAACGTCAACGTTGTTCACTTATTTGATCTTTAGTATCCTCAGCATCTTTCTGTAGATGTTCTTTGATTCTGTTACCTCATTTTCTTCTTCATCTGTGAGGAACTTTGTGTCTGAATTGTGTAGTTCGAATTATTTAGACTGTTGTCGTCATCTTTGTTTTCGTTATGACATTTCGGCCACTGTGACCTCTGGCCTTCCTCAAGTGTATATCAATCTGGGTTGCCTATAGCATTCACACTCATGTCTAATTCATAGATTGCAAAGCACTTTCACCTTCTTTTATCTTATATTACCAGGATGTGGAATCATTTTTATTCAAACTATTTATATACTGACTATTGTCCCTATTTTTGTTTTTTTCTTTAGCTGTGAAAAAAAAACCCGTTTCGTTGACGCATTTCGAATTTCTCGATTTGTCAACCAATCACGATCTAGGATTTCGCTTTTCACACTGACTTGTGAAAAAAGAAAAGCTTTTAGCTGTTTCAATCGTCTTTTGCGGGTGCACAATTTTACTTTGGGTTTTTCTCAATTGTAGACGTTTAAATTTGATGTTGTGGGTGTGCAACTTATTCTAGGTTTTTTCAGCAGCTTGACAGATGATATAGGATTTGTATCCTATAGGACTGATATAAAATAGATCAGTTCAGTTTTCTTTGTTTCTCAAGTTTTCTCTTCACCGGGGAAGAAAATAGCCAGCATTTACTACCATATGGCAGGATTGATATTACACAGCAGTAGGACTTACTTAGTGAAAACAAACATAACAAGAGAGAGGAATTATTTTTCTCTTTTCTGTGGTTATGATTCACTAAATTTAAAAAAGAGTTTTTGGCGGATTATGAATGAAATCAAAATATGAATTTCTTGAAAAAAATCTCTTTCTACAGCCGTACACTTCTCAAATTTCTTCCATTTTTTAACAAAAATTTAATTCAAACTTACAGAATTCTTCGAAGTGACATTCGCCCAACCCTATTTCGTACATTCCACTGATTGTCTGAACAAGACCGGCAAAAGAATGAGTAGTCAGAAAGAAGTAAAACGAGGTAAATAAAAAAAAAATGAGAGAGACAGAAATAAATAGCGAATCTAATAGATATTATAAATGATCCCATAATCCTATTCGAGTCGCTTCGTTTTGCCTGACGTAGTCACTCATCTAACCATGGAATGAAATCTGAAAAAGAATGCAGATGATTGAAGGCACTTGGAAATAGAGGATGGAAAGAACGAAGAAAGAAGACTTTAAGGAAAGTTATAAATGACTAGACATGAGAGGATGTCGAAAAAAACGTGGCTATATGTGAATGATACGTGAATAGATAGATAGATAGATAGATAGATAGATAGATAGATAGATAGATAATGAACAAACTGGGATAGATAGATAGATAGATAGATAGATAGATAGATAGATAGATAGATAGATATGAACAGAATCTGCATAGATAGATAGATAGATAGATAGATAGATATGAACAGAATCTGCATAGATAGATAGATAGATAGATAGATAGATAGATAGATATGAACAGAATCTGCATAAATAGATAGATAGATAGATAGATAGATAGATAGATATGAACAGAATATGGATAGATAGATAGATAGATAGATAGATAGATAGATAGATAGATAGATAGATTCGAAAAAAATGAGATATTTACTTGCGTAGATATGAACAGATTCACACACACACACACACACACACACACACATATATATATATATATATATATATATATACACACACTAGCGGCTATAATTACTAGGCCACCCCAGGTTTTTAAAACAAATTATGTATTTCATACTATTTTTAGTATTTATTGCCAAGTGGATAATTCTAAATGAAAATCGACCGGTAGTGTATATAAGTGTACAGTGAGGTCCGTATCCAGTTGACAGGCAGTTTTATGCTTAAATGTAAATTTCATAGCTTTACGATTGCGTTTAAGCATGAAACAGACTGTCGCAACTCCATATCGACCTCAGTGTTCGCTTTTATGTTTACATACGCTCTATCTCAGCTATCATGCACTTTAACTCACACATATAGCATAACATTAAACTAGAAATTTTTCATAAATAATAAAAAAATTATAAAATTAAAATCTTAAAATTTCAATCCCAAAATATATTCTTAAATAAACGAAGGAAGATCCTAAGTATATGTTGCCATAGAAAATAGAAAAAATTACAATAATTATCCTCTTCTTCCAAATAGTCACATTAAGATTTTTTTTTTTAATTTGGTCAAGAAGTTACTTCTCCACCACCTACCACTACTATCTCAAGAGTCAAGCGACATACCTCCCACTACCAAAAAGGAATTACTACTAAATTTTCCCCTAGCACTAACCTATAAAACCAATACATCCCAATCTCTTCCTTTACCTAAGCTAACCACTTTGCTTAGAATTTTTCATCATTCTCTTTTTATAAAGGGTTGAAATATGTATATCTTAAATGACATGTTGAAAATGTCTATTTCTCCGCTAAGTTTAATCTGAATTTACATATATATATATATATATATATATATATATATATATATATTTAAACGGAAATAAAGTTGTTCCAACGAGACAAATTCGTATAAAATCCGCCACACTTTTTATTATATATATTTTTTTTTTCTAAACATATGCTATTAAATATAAGAGACAATGAATGTCTGTTATGTTCAATCATAATTTACATGCCCATTCAGAGATTGCATCTCTGATACTAATCAAAAACCTAGTACATATATTGGTTTTACTACAACCACGCTCTCCCGTAGACTTACATGTCATCTTTCTGATCAGAGTACTATTAAACAACATTTCTCTGAAAAACATAAACATGTAGGTAATATCAGACAGATTTTGGTCAACAATACGGTGATCCTTACTCATACACACAGTAAGAGGAACCTGCAGATACTGGAGGCCATGTACATCAAATCAAAACAACCAACACTCAATAAAATCAACTTTAAAACAGGAAATAACATATTACATTGCATTTGACTACATGGTTTTGTTGTCATTTCGCGCTATCCCACGGTGTGACGTCATAAAACCGCATCGCAAACTTAAGAACTGCGTTTATTATTTTTGGCAACTATTGCCGGTGCCAAGCGGAGTTTTATGTCAACACAAAATAAAATCGTCGGTGATGGTGGATTTTATAATATTTCAGTTTAAACTACCTCTCTGAAGATGGCTCATGTGAGCCGAAAGCTTAGAAGAAAACCAATAAATAATTATCCAAATGTTGAAGAATTTTTGTCTTTATTTTCAACTGAAATTAAAGCAAAAATACGACGTTTAGAACGGCTCATGATTAAACATGATAGACATTCATTGTCTCTTATATTTAATAGCATATGTTTAGAAAATTACTTGCTGCCTCGATATACTATATATATATATATATATATATATATATATATATATGTATAAGTTATGTTTAGGTGAAATTATTTGAATAATAAAATACAATAAACAAAACCAACTAATGAATTAGAAGAATGAATTAATGTTTAAATTCCGACATAAAAACAAATTTAAACCCCCATAATATAGATGTAACTCAATTAGCTACTTACATTTTCCCCCACCTCCCTGATTTTTCTAATGCTGAGGATGCCAAATTAATGTCTTAATGTTAATACTATATATATATATATATATATATATATATATATATATATATATATATTCCTCTCTTTAAGACAAAATCTATTTACCCTCCACTGAACTTATTTCTTGCCCATGATATGAAAGAAACTAACCTTTCGACACGAACTTTGTCTGCAGCACGGGCTTGACAAGACAGATGACTAACATTTTCGTCTGCTGAAATAGACTATTCCCCAGATGAAGTGATTCTAATTTTATTGTTTAATAAATATTTGTTCTGGAATTAAACACATTTAATTCTTTTTGTGGATCATTTTGATATTTTATAATTTTTATTATAAAATTACTATGCTTCATTTGGATTATTACCAAAGAAAGTTTCTCTTTATACAAAGTTTTTTCCACTGTTGTATATATCTATATATATATAAATTTAACGGACTCATGAGGGAAACCCAAGCCAAAGTCATTTCAAGTTGGGGTAAGCAATTGATTTATTTATTTATTTATCTGTTCATTCATTTATGCACGTGCTGATGTGAAAAACCACAAACATTTCAACCGGCCAACATTTGATTTATTTAATCTTATTTTATTTTATTGATTTGATTTAATTGATTTACTGATTCACTTTCTTTTACTCACCCCTGTTATTTATAAGCAACACATTGGGCCACAGAAACAAAAGGAACTCGATACGTAAAGCCACAAGTTTATTCGCCTGAAGAAAGATCACTTTAGACTCGAAACACGTGTAGCGTCACAAATACCATTATGCACATTTAATGTATCATATCATGTATAACAACAATAAATATACACTTAAACCAAAACGTTCGAGGTCTCTCACACTTTTTATTCTATACCAATTTCTTTCTCTCTCTCTATATATATATATATTATAAATGTGCACATTTGTATTAAAAAGTGTCCAATACAATTATATTGCAGGACTTTTGAATATTTTCCATTTGTAAACGAGTTATTACGCGACCCAGGTTTCTACCATGAATGGTGTCTTCAGGCGATTTTCAATAACTGATTTTGTCGTTTACCACTTTTTTTAAGAACACTCACGTAATGGTGCTTTTTTTTTAATGCTCACGTGGCAGGGAATTCTTGAATTCACAATTTTTAAAATTACAAGGAATTGTGTCGTTTTTATCCATGGTTGCATGTACCTAAGAGTTATTTTTTAGTATGGTTACACTTAGTCATAATTTCCGTTCTTTCATTCAACAGTTCGCTTTTGTTTGGGAATAGCATAATCTCTAACTTTCTGGCACAGTCTACATATTTTGCCACCGTTGTAAGGTTTGGCTGTTTTTACTATACTCCACGTTATGTCTGGGTCTTTTCCATATTTTGATTTTAATTTCTATACGTGGCGAGACAATTTTGTACAATTCTTTTAAGTTTTCTATTTTGAATGTAGAACTGTGATTTAATCAGTCAGACAGTCAGTTAAGTGCCATACGTGATACACGCGTGGGCGATCATGTCTCGAAAGAGACATGACTGACTGGGCAGAAGATTATCCTGCAGTAGGTTGCCATTGCTTTCTGCGGTATACTGGTTGCCGACCAAGGCTATAGAACCCAATCTGTCCTGTTATTTAACCCATAACTGGAAGGAAGAGTCGGATTAATACCTTTCCCAAGGGTATTTGCGCGTAAGTGAATACAATGGATGCAACTGAAATTCGAACTCGGCTCCCCGGCTTCTCGTTCTGAGCCGATATCCACTGTACCACAACACACATCCCCTGGTCTTAAAGATGTATTTGGTTGAAGCCAAATATATTTTATTTTGGCCATTTAAGTCATGTACATTTGCTTTGTAAATGACTTTTTTTTTGTTGCAAAGTCCTTTAAATGGACATTTATTTTTCTCCTTGCAGTTGCATTCTTTATTAATGGTTGTTTTGTACGCTTCTAAGTTTCTAGCGTTTGTTTTTTTTATGAAACTATCTAAATTACTAGTGCATCTATAACTTAGCTTGATTGTGATTCTGCTGACAATTTTGTTTAGTTCTGATCCTTCTAAAATATATCTAAAATATATTTGACCTATTTTGGTCTTTACCCCTAAATTAACTGGTGGTTTGAACCAGATATTGTCTCGTTTTCTACTGTCGTGTTTTATTTGTCTGTTTGGTTGAGAAATATATTGTGAAGTGTTTTTATGGCCAGATTTTCTTAGTATATATATATATATATATATATATATATATATATATATATATATATATTCAGATACTTTAATTCAAGCGGAAAAATCAGGAAGGTAAATTCCAAAAACCCGATCCTAATTAATATTAAAATTTTATTTTTATATTAAAAAATGATACAGGAAGAGAGCTGTAAAATATTACAGAGCAAATATAAATTAAAATAGGATTAATTCAAGGATGTTGAATATATATATATATATATATATATATATATATATATATATATGTATGTATGTATATCATGCACTAATTATGATTGAGCTCTCTAGAGAAGAAAATTTTAAAAACGGTTTCCACTTCAGCTATTTAAGCGTGACGCTTCAAATATGAATTGAGTTCTTTCGGTGACTGGCGTGTGTATACTGCTTATATACAACACGTTAAAATTTCCATCTCTTGTTCAATGCGTTTATGGCTTAGGGAGTAGCGACTCCGACTGCCATCAAATCGGTCGAGCTTCGATCCCGGCCAGATCTAACGCACTGATGAGCTGTGATACAGCGAAACATGCTTGTATGTGGTTGGCTTATATATGTATATATACACATATTGCTGAACTTTCGGCTATTAATTTAACGCAGTAGTAAATTTGTTTCAAGGTGAAATGAGTTTACAGATTAAATGGCTAGATGTAACTATAAGTTATATGCTAGCTCTTTACTCTGTTCCATTTTTCGTTTGTAGAATTCTCTTATAGCTGCATGTTTCCCAATCAACTCTGATCTTTAAAATCGTAGATACAATGTTACTATCTTCTGAAATCATGTCTTTTTAGTGTCCCCTCTCCTAGATAATAGATTTTCTCATCTCCTTTAACATTCGGTAACTCCTTGCGTCCTTTTGAGTTTAAGATGAAACGACTAATTAATATATATATATATATATGAGAGAGAGAATGTTAAGCCCGTAAAACGGAGAGGATAATTAGAAAAAATTATCTAATTAATATAAAATATTAAACTGATAAAAATAACCAGCTCATTGGATATCATTATTATTAGAATAATACACACACCCATACATGTGTGTGTGTGTGGCTTCCCTCTGTCTCTTCTATAGATATTTTCATTGCTTCTGCTCCGCCAAACTTAAGTCACTGGTACTTTGAACACAGAAGCTTACTCATGCAACCAGGTGGCAACTGAGTCCAACCCATTCACAGTTAGTTCGACTAAATGTAGATGACAATTTTACTCCTTTAACTTCTTTTCTCGCACTTCCCGCCTGTGGAACTCTCTTCTTTATTCTTGCTTTTCTGACGGCTACAACCGCCAGAAATTTAAATAAAATGTCAATACACATCTCTTAACCATTTGACTCCAGTTCTTTCTGCATCACTCTGTGTATCTTTTTCTTTCTCTCTACATTTGCAACTGTCATCACACCTGTATTCCCATCATTCTCTAGCTGTTTCTCTGACACCGCATGTAACTGGTTCGTCTTTCTCTTTACTCTCCTCCCATCTATTCTTTTACGCTTATGAAACTCCTTGCGCATCAGTGGCGTTACCGCCTTGCATGGGGCGAAACGATTATATATATATATATATATATATATATATATATATATATATATATATATATAAATCTAAATCTAAACTTATTTATAAATGGAAATTTATGTGTGTCTCTGTGTGTGTGTGTCCGTTACCTACAGACTCCGAAACGGTTGAACCAAGTTTCTTGAAAATTTACGCAGTTGTACTATAAGCGTCTGTGAGTGTTCTCAGCTAGGTTTTGTGTCGAGGTACCCCCGATAAATATAGAAAATCGATAATCAAAACATCGGGTTACAGAAGGAGTGGTCCGATTTTAATCAAATTTGATACACATAGACAAAGACATAAGAAACGATATTCAGAAGTTTCAGGTTTGCAGTTCTTACAATAGTGCAAAAAATCGATATATATATATATATATATATATATATATATATCGATAATATATATATCGATAATATATATATATATATATATATATATATATATATATATATAAGGCAAGATGTTTGTGTGTGTGTCTGTTTATCTGTCTGTATGTCTGTAATTTTTCAGTAGGCATAATTGTAGTTCTTCTACAATTCTAGTTCTTCGTCTCAGTCTTTCCTGCCAACGTACAAAGAGTCTGAGTTTCAGGACCATGGATTAGTTTTAAAGCTTTCATTACACGCGAGCAACACCGGGCTATACTGTTAGTAATACTGTTAGTATATATATATATATATATATATATATATATATATATATATAATTGTGCCGCCCCAGGCAAGGAATGTTACTGCCACTGTTGTGCAGGGGTTATATAGGAGGAAGCGAATACTGTTGAGAGTGGGTTAGACGAAGAAAATCATGAGAGAGAGGATGTAAGTTAGTGAGACAGGAGAAGACTATTGAATTTACATTTAAATTCTTGTAGATTATAGCTGTCGGGAAGGCAAGTATACGGAAAGGAATTTCACAGACGGGAAGTGCGAGAAAAGAAGCTGAGGAGTAGAATTTGCGTTTACAATTTATTTGTTTCACAGTAAAAAAGTGGGACCTAGTTGCTAATCTTGTGGCTCGAGGAAATTCATATATAGGAGGTACCTGTTCATTGGAGCAGAAGCCATTACAGTAGTTTTAGAAGAGACACAGGGAAGCCACACTGCGTCAGTGAGAAAACGACTGTATATTAGCTGCTAAGTCGGGATCGATCACATTACAGATTCTCCGTTCGATTTGGTCGAGTACACCTAAGTGGATAGCAGGAGCACCCGACCAGATATGGCAGCAATATTCAATGCACGGGCGGATGATAGATTTGTATATGTGCAGGATTGTTCTGGACAGTAAAAACTTCCTGGCCTTACACAGAGAACTGACTTTCTTAGCAGCGGATTTAGCTATGGATTCTATATAGTTATTCCACTTGAGGTCTCACGTGAGAGTTAATCCGAGGAGACGCAGCGTTTTACTTTCAGGGAGAAAAGCGTGATCCATGTTATTGGGCGGTAGGAACGATTGTTTGTGGTGGTTATTAGATAGAAGCATCGTTTTGTAAGCATTTAATATATATATATATATATGTCAGAGTAAATAAATTGCAAACATTGTGTCTGCTTATTTTTAATAAAATCCGTTCATACATACAGATAATCTTTCACGCATTATAATTGAAAGATGTCACAAATTAGCTTTAACGTTGTCACATGATAGCATCAGTCATTTCTTAATGTACCCAAGTACTTTCAAATCATCTACAGCGGTGTGTGTTACGGTAACAAAAAATAACCACAGTCATATTATTGTTAATATTTCCTCTAATTTTTTCTGCTTCAAATATAACATTTGACAAAATGCTAATACAAATAATTCACACCCCTAAAGATGATCTCGGAAAGAGAGAAATTAATGATAATAACATCTGTCAACGTTACAGCTCATTTCTAACATCTTTCGATTATAATTCTAGATGTATACCCCTCCACCATCTTTCCTAAAACGTAGTGCCAATTCTCTTATATTGAAGGAAATAATATCTGTTGGTAGCTATGCTTGCGTACCTCCTGAAAGAATATGGTATCTATCTATCTATCTATCTATCTATCTATCTATCTATCTATCTATCTATCTATCATATCCCAGTCTGTTCCTTCTATCTATCTATCTATCTATCTATCTATCTATATATATATATATATATATATATATATATATATATATGATAGAAACACCATATGCAGAAATCAAAACTTGGTAAATTAAATTTAATAACTGTTGGTAGCTATGCTTGCGTACGACCTGAAAGAATATGGTATCTATCTATCTATCTATCTATCTATCTATCTATCTATCTATCTATCTATCATATCCCAGTCTGTTCCTTCCTTCCTGGCTTTCTATCTATCTATCTATCTATCTATCTATCTATCTATATATATATATATATATATATATATATATATGATAGGAACACCATATGCAGAAATCAAAACTTGGTAAATTAAATTTCAAGAAAAAAATTGAGGTATAACCTACACAGAAATAATCTTTCATGGTATTATATAAATATCTCATGCATTCATACAGTAAACAGTATTATAAAAAAGCAACAGCGATGAAAGTTCACTAGAATTTAAATACAATGACAATCGTTTTTTACTGAATTCTTGATATCTGTTCTCTTGTTCTCGCTCCTCGGTAAAACTTTTGTGATCTAATTCTTTCACATCCAACAATCCCTTGTGTTTTAGCAGCTATACTGCGTGTAGTATAACACTTCGAGGAAGAATAGGCTAGACCCAGAATTGAAGATCTCAGTTTCAACACAGACATAAAAATATTTTTTTTTATTATTCCCTTCTCTTCAGAGTCATATGTGGTGGAATAAGTGTTTAATTGGCTGTTGGCACACGCAGAGTTGACGGCTCGAATGCTATCCGCATCTGCTAAAATCAACTCCCTTACTCAACTGATATCTGTGTCAGCTGATGTCACTTATAATGTTGTTACCGATGTCATCTACAGCTTTCCATGTACTTCGTAACATTTTGGGTGTCAACCCCTCCTGATCCCGCCAGTCATAACAAACCTTTAGATCCCCACGTGAATTTTGCATTCATTTGACATTACAAACAATCCCCAAAACTATTTTATGTATATATATATGATTTGCATATTTGATTGTGTGAGCCCCGGTTGGCGGACGCGCGTGTGTGTGCGTCTTTGCGCACGTCAATGGGTGTACAAATGTGTATATATGTCTGCGTCCGTGACGACTTCAAATGTTCCTCCCACTTCCACAAAAATACACCAATATATGCAGCCCTACATATAGCCAATTTTTTAAAAAAATTAATCAGTTTGTTTGACGATCGCAAGAGCGTGAAAGCCATGGTTACAAACTCACACCTATCTATATGAATATGTCAGCTTTATCACTGATATTCAGCGCTTTCAAATAAGTACTGCGCTTATATAATATATAAATAATATAATACATATAATAAATTGCATATATATATATATATATATATATATATATATATATATATATATATATATATATATATATATATATATATATATATATATATATATATATATATATATATATATATATATATATACGATCATATATATATATATGATAACGGTCATGTCACGTTGGATACACCGGTTCCCGCTCGATCACCGAAGTTAAGCAACGTTGAGCCTGGTCAGTGCTTAGGTGGGTGACCACTTGAGGATACCAGGTGCTTTTAGCACTCACGGATGTGCGTTGGGGTGCGGTGGATGTCGGCTTGGAGGGGGAAATCGGTGAGCCGAGTTCCAATTTCAGTCGAGCACGCTGCATTCACTTGCGCACTGGTACCCTTGGGAAAGGTATTAATCCGTTCGTTCCCTCCAATTATGGGTTAAATAATTGAGGTCTGCTGTTCGTGCGATTTGTGGCAGTCATCTGCACCAATTGTTTGTTATCAGCAGTTCCAAGAAGTGTGGATGGTACTACACAATGCCTTCACCACTATAAACAAAATCTCTGTGTGGTTGTCTTGCTGGAAAAAGGTTGGACTCTCATACGTTGAATGCGACGGGAGAATCCATTCATTATATATATATATATATATAGTTATAGACATACACTTTTCACACACACATGGTGGTATTTTTTATTTACGGAGTTAAACATTACGTTGATTATTTCAGCAATAGGGAAGTTTGTGAATAAGTTTTTAACATCGACAGACGCGAAGGTGCCTTGTTTTGGAATGGTGGATTTAAGTATTTGAAAAAATTCATGGGTGACTTGATACTGTAATTAGTAGGTTGGTATTAAGTAATTTAGACAATTTAGACAATATGCATGTGTGTGTGTGTGTGTGTGTGTGTGTGTGTGTGTAAATGCATATTTGGGTAGAAACATTTCTCTTAATTAACTTTTATAAGATATGGCAGGCAAGGAATACTTAATTAGTTCTTGTTTTTTTCTTAGTACCCTTAAACATTTTCTATTGTGTAAGAGTAAGCGAATACAGAAATTTTACATATTTTTCATTGTCCCAAGCACTTTCGGCACATTCCTTAGTCATTTTCAGCGGTGTTTTGTTTTTTTGTTTTTGTTAGTCTTTCGCCATGCCAATTCACCTTTGGATCTTTGTGTCGCACTTTCGTCTTCGGTTATAATAAATATTTTTCAGCATTAGAGCAGAATTAGTCAAGACTAGTGGAATGCATTCTTTTCAGGCAATGTCTTAAAGTAGAACAAAATCGACTTTTGTAAGACTATACAAGATCGGTTTAATGGAAGTATGTCTTGTAGGTGTATAAACATTTTTTATGACAGTGGCAGTCAGTATTAAGACTGGCGTAAAAATAAATAGTTCGCATTTCTACCATGTTCCTTGAAAGCACAATCTGAACTTCCGCAATCATTCAGTCGCTTAAATAGCTTTGTCATTGACAACTCTCATAATATCATCATCATCTTCTTCTTCTTCTTCTTCTTCTTCTTTGTGCCTTGACGTAGGCGATCATGGTTTTCCACGTCTCCCTATCCCTGGTGGCTCTTAGCATGTCTTCCCATGTTACACTATGCAACCCTCGTCCCATCATCCAACTGATTAGGTCCTTCAAATATGTTATCCGCTGCTTTCCCCTGTCTCTTTTTCGCTCTGTCTGGCTTGTTAGTATCGGGTTCTCCAAGCCCTCCTTCCTCATTGCATGTCCCAGAAACTTCAGATGTCTCTTCCTAATGATCAGTATTAATTTCCTTTTCGTTTCCATCATTTCCAAAACCTCATCATTGCCCACATGCTCGATCCATGATATTCGTAGCATCCTTCTGTAGAACCATATTTCAGTTGTTCCAGCATCCAGAATTTTGCTTTTCACACTGACTTGTGAAATTTTCCTTGGTCTGGATTTTTCTATCAACCAATCATAATCGAGTAAACCAAATCTTTGCTTTTGCGAAGCTTCTCTAATAACATCAGGGTCACCGGCAATATGCACATCGCATGCAAATGAGAACCGACAGCTAGTGACGGATGGAATAACCTGCTACGATAAGAGATAAACGGTTTCATCCGCTCAGGGCATCGGCAGATGATATCTTATAATTTGGCGGGAAAAGAATTCTTGAAAGATGGTCTGAATTCGTTGGATTTATTATTTTATTTACCTTTTTTTATTCAATACTGTTTTCTCTATTTCTTCTTCTTTCAACAATTTACTGTTTTCTTTAATTTCCTCGTCTTCTCTTAAATATTTTCTTTCTCTCTTGTTGGTTTGTTTTTCCTACTCTTCCCGTCTTTTTCTCTTCATGCTTTACTTTCTGTATAAAATCACCACAGCAACGACCTTCTTCTTTTTTTTCTTTTTCTTTTTCTTATTCTTTTTCCTTCTTTTTCTTTTTCTTTTTTCTTCTTCTTTTTCTTCTTCTTAGAATAACCATCATAGTTTTTCTTCTTTTTCTTTTTCCTCTTTTTCTTTTTTCTTCTTCTTTCTTCTTTTTTCTTTTTCTTCTTTTTCTTCTTCTTCTTTTTCTTAGAAGACGAACCATCATTTTTTCTTCTCTTTCTTTTTCCTCTTCTTTTTTTATTTTTCTACTTCTTTTATCTTCTTTTTCTTTTTCGTCTCCTTTTTCTTTTTTGTCTTCTTTTTCCTTTTCTTCTTTTTCTTATTCTTTTTCTTCTTTTTAGAAGATCCATTGTTTTTCTTCTTTTTCTTTTTTCTTCTTCTTTTTCTTCTTCTTTTCTTCTTCTTCCATTCACATTTATTGTCAACATATTTTCTTTTTGTTCTTATTCATGTCTTTTTAATACATTTCAGCTCTGCTTTTTAATGTTTGTTTTTCTTTACGTGCCGTATATGCTCGTGTATAAGCCGATTCGAATATAACCCCGACCAATTTTACTTCTGAGAAATGACCAAAAATGTCAACCCCGTGTATAAACCAATATAACAAATCAAACACGTTATTGATCAAATAGTGCGGTTTTGAGAATTTCCGTCATCAGTGAATAATTTCCTGAAGTTTTAATATTCTCATATCTAAAACGATTATACGTGTCATTTGGAGTATTATTTTTTTTCTTCAAAATTGCATTAAACAATTATTTGTTTTTATCATTTCATCTCTTTTATAAAATTTGAAGTTTCTTGAATATTTTTGCTTCCGTTTACAGACAACAATGGCGTCACCTTTTGTCTGCAACAGGATTTTACTTAAAATAGAAATTGAATAAACCTGCTGCTTGAAAAAAGCTGGAAATCTTTTAACATTCTACAAGTAGATCCATTTTTATGAAGTTACTGAAAAAGTTATGTACAAACATAAACACTGTAAGCACTAAGATTGTTCTGTAAAATGCATGGAAAATCTATATTATAGTAAAACAATCACTCCATATATATATTACAGCGTTTTTTGTTTTTTTTGCTTTTTTTACTTTTTTTTAACCTTTTTTTTTTACATAGAAGTTAATGCTTGTAAAAATCAGCAAATATAGGCTAAAAAATAAGCCTTCTTCCCGATTATACAATCAATTTATGACATACTAGCAGTATAGCCTGGTGTTGCTCGGGGGAAATGAAAGCTTTAAAACTTATCCATGGTCCTGGAGCTCAGACTCTTTGGACGTTGGCACGAAAGACAAAAAGCAATAGCTGTTTCCAGGTAAAGCGAAACCGTAGATTGAAATTTTGAAGGCTAAATAAGTCCCCTGAGTAAATACTATCATGGCTGAGACTAAGAACTACAATTATACCTACTTATAGCCAAACCCGACGCAAAAACTAAAATAAAAGGGCTGAACAAAATACAGATATACAGGCAGATAAACAGACACACACATACACACACACACAAACATCTTGCCTTTTATATATATATATATATATATATATATTATCGATTTTCTGCACTATTGTAAGAACTGTAACTTTGAAACTTCTGAATATCGTTTCTTATGTCTTTGTCTATGAGTGTATGAAATTTGATTAAAATCGGACCACTCCGTCTATACTCCGATTTTTTCGATTATCGATTTTCGATATTCATCGGGGGTACCTCGACACAAAACCTAGCTAAGAACACTCGCAGACGCTTATTGTACAACTGTGTAAAATTTCAAAAAAATCGGTTCAGCTGTTTCGGAATCTATAGGTAACGGACACACACAGACACACACACACAGACAAAGTTCCATTTATAAATAAGTTTAGATACCGAATCTGCCAAAATGTATACACACTTTAGAAAAGGATAAATTTGAATATAAATTGTAATATTAAATTTATTCTGACATTACAAGAATGATACACGTTACCTTTATATTCGACAATCAAAAGAGATACTGAAAATAGTGGCCTTTACTTTCCAGATATTTATTAGTGCGGCAAAATACTGCTTGGGAAACGTTAGTCTAGTAGGATTCCTATATATTTTTTTTCAATTTATTCTTTAAGTGCCACTAACGTAATGCCATCTGTTCATAAAATATTGTACTAAAGTAAGCAATGATATACGAGGGTAATTCAATAAATAAAGTGAATGTTAGTGTATATAGACTTGTAATACAGATAGAAGCCTAATTTTTCTTTTCAACGTAATCTCCCAGCAGTGTCACACACTTTTCCCATCTGTGCACAAGTTTCCGTATTCCCTCAGCGTAAAAATATTTGGACTAATGTCTCAGCCAATCGCTCACAGCACTTTTGACTTCATCGTCACTTTCAAACTTTGTGCCTCTTGTGAAAAATTTCAAGGGACGAAACAGGTAAAAGTTTGAATGGGCAAGGTCTGTGCTGTAAGGGAGAAGAGGGAGCAGTTCCCAGCCCAGCTCGTTGACGGTCTGCACCTTTGTGGCTGATGTGTAAGGCCTTGCGTTGTCTTCGTAAGGTCATCATGGACAATTTTGTGTGCTGTCCCAACAGATAGGATCAAAGTCCTTGCAATGTCATCCACTGTCACCCTTCCGTCAGACTGAATGAGGTCATTGACTGATACGATCACCTCAGGAGACCTCACTTCTGTAGTCCTCCAAGGCCTGTCTTCATCCTCAACACTGCTCCGTCCTTCTTTAAACAATTTAGCTCACTTGTAGAGAGTTTTTGGCTGAAACATGTGGCACCATAGACAGTTGACATGCTCCCATGAATTTCAACTTGTTTGCACCCTTCATTAACCAAAAAACTTGCTAACTGACCTCTGGTCGGCTATTTTTGTTAAACTCTAAAACTCTCAAAGTTCTTTTTTTTAATTTGCAAAAAATTTAAATCAGGTAAATGAAAAAATTAAAAAATTAAATTAAAAAAAGGTAAATGAAAAAATTTAAAAAAAACAAAAACTTCTATCTGTATTAAAAGTCCTTGGACCGAAAGATTTACCTTATTTATTGAATGAACCTCGTATCAGTTTGATAAAACTACAAAACACATTT
The DNA here is from genome assembly GCA_037127315.1 of Ascarosepion bandense. Classification (NCBI taxonomy): domain Eukaryota; kingdom Metazoa; phylum Mollusca; class Cephalopoda; order Sepiida; family Sepiidae; genus Ascarosepion; species Ascarosepion bandense. The sequence continues at coordinate 3,138,721 of JBBBDQ010001464.1, read as the reverse complement.
CCTTTACTGAAGAGAGTATACATTCTTTGGCCGTTTCTACACTAGTTAATACAATACTTTTATTTCAATCCATCTTCGGAATTGTCTTTGCATGATTCCTGTAACACATTTGATTTTCATTTTTTTCTAAATTTTCACCTAATTCCCGGTTCACACTCCTCCTTTGAAATAAGGAAGAGATTTAACTCCTGTTTCCTGTTTAGGACTGCGTTTGTTGATCCTTTAAAAGTTTTTCCTTTTCTTTCTTTCACATGAACCACTTGTGTCTTAGAGGCATTTTAGCCGTGCCTGACGTTCGATGATAAATGAAATAACCTGTTATGCTACCTGCTATAAGTGCATAACCACGCCGGTGTATCACATCCAAATGTGCACGATGTAATAAAAATTTATTTAAATTTATTCAAAAGCACCAGTTGACGATCACTTAAAAATAACCCAGTCCGATTAAACAGTCTCCGATCGAATATAATTGGTGTTAAAAATAAGTGTTAAAATTGGTGTTAGAAAATTGTCAAGAGAGGGAGGGAGATGATTTATATATATTTATTCATATATTATACGTATCTTATAATAGTTTTATATATATATATATATATATATATATATATATATATATATATATATATATATTATTTTAATTTTTTCCCCGGTTTAGCTCTATAAATAATGTACAACACCCTCTTCTCAGTCTACCACGAAAAACAAAATATATTTTTTTCAGCCTCTTCACTACACCGGGGGAAATATATATATATATATATATATATATATATATATATATATATATATATATATATACAATGAATTTATATATACAATGAATTAGTAATTAATGAATTAGTAATAATTTATATATACAATGAATTAGACCACTCTAGCTATTGGGCGTGTGTAATGATATACTCGCTAAAAGGTCTGCTTTTTCTACCGGATGCCCGTAGCCCAGAGGTAGAATCGCCGACTGACGATTCGGTCGGGTTTCCATCCTGGGTTAGGAATCGATCGGAGTCTAACCGTACTGATGAGCTGTGATACAGCGAAACAGATCTGTCTGCGGATGACTATAGTATATATATTTATATATATAACTATTATAATATATGAATAAATATATATAGATAGCCTCCTTTTGACAATTGTCTAAGACCAATTTTTAACACTTATATTTTAACACCAATTTTGCTATAAATACGGCGAACTATCACTCGAGAAATTCAGTCATCATAGTGACTGTTGCCCATTTTACTATTTATATTGAAAAACCCAATATATGTAGACATAACATCAAGGTTTCTAGAGGCTCTATTAATATTAATAATAATAAACAAAATGAGAAACGTACGATATTTTTTGGATGTACTTTATGGTGCTTTATCGGCTCGGAACGTCACATCGGGGAGCCGTGTTTGAATTTCTTGAATTCACTTACCCGGAAATATTCTTAGGATATGGGGTTATGGGTTAAATAGCAGGACAGGCTGGGTTCTAAAGCCTTGGCTGGCAACCAGTCTACCTCATAAAAAATGACAACTTACCGTGGGATAATCATTAGCCCAGTCAGTCATGTCTCTTTCAAGACATGATCGCCTGAAGCGTGTATCATGTATGGGACTTAACTGACTGAAAGCATCAGTAGCACTACAGGGACAAAGTTCTTCTTAGTACGTGAGATGTACTAATGAAGACATTTTCGTGTTTGTTTTAAGCTGAGATTTTCAGGGATTTTTTTCAGTGTGTTGTTGTGTTTCTTTTTTATCATTCCAAGCGCCCCTACTATGATTGGTACTATTCTTGTTTTCAATTCCCACTACGTTTCTATTTCGATTTCCAGGTCTTTATTCTTTGATATTTGTTTGCAATTCCTGGGTTGCGATGTTAAAATGCGCTGGACAGACCATATCAATTAGTAGGCATTCTTTTTCAGTTTCTGACAATTATGGCCGTCCTATTTGCTTCATTCTTTCTGTCTGTGAGGATAGTGTAATCTGATAGAATTGTCACGTCTTCTATTTTTCTAATAGTTGCTGGGTGATGTACATACTAGTGTTTGTTTACATATTTTCTAAAGTGTTTTCAAATTGAACTTTGTAAATATTGCCCCATTCTATCGTGACAATTTTTATATACATTTGTCGCAAATACAGAATATCATGCGATTAGATTGCCTATGGTTTTCTGATATTTGTTACAGAACCTGCATTTTGCATTCCAAATTATTATGTGATATATGCTTGAATTATTATTATTATGTCATTTTTCATCATATTTAGATTTCTGCATTGGTCTCACTACCAACCAAGTCTGCGGGGAGACCTAAGGCAGGTAGTGGCGTGTTGTTATGACTCCATTTCATGTTTTTCTATCCTCCCTATCATCCCCAGCATTACATAGATAACGTTTTCCTTAGTGTGTGGGCTGTACTTAATAATACAATTTTTTGTATATCTCTTAAGCTGGGGTTTCCAGGGATTCTTTCAATGTGTTGTTTTGTTCCATTTTTTATCATTCCAAGTGCACCTACTATCACTGGCGCAACTCTTGTTTTCAATTTCCACATTTTTTCTATTTCAATTTCCAGGTCTTTATATTTTGACAGTTTTTCAAATTCCTTGATTGCTATGTTACAATCCGCTGGACAAGCCATATCAATTAATAGACAAGTTTTCTCCTTCTGGTTTTTAACAATAATGTCTGGCCTGTTTGCTTCAATTTTTCTGTCTGTGTAGATGGTGTAATCCCATAGAATGGTTACATCTTCTATTTCTGTAACCGGTGCTGGATGATGTTCATACCAGTGTTTGTTTACAGCTTTTCCATAATGTTTGCACATTGTCCAATGTAAATATTGCCCAACTCTATCGTGGCGATTTTTATATTCGTTTGGGGCAAGCACAGAACAGCCTGAGATTAGGTGGTCTATTGTTTCTTGGTGTTTATCACAAAACCTGCATTTTGGATCCATATTATTATGCATAATATTTGCCTGAAAGTTTCTCGTGAAAAGACTTTGGTCTTGTGCTGCAAGTATAAATTCCTTCAGTTTCAGACTTTAATCCAGATGCACGTAACCATCGATGAGTATTAACTTTGTCAACATTGGATTTATTGGCACGTACTGGATATTGGCCATGCAGAGGTTTGTCTTGCCAGCGCTGTTTCATCTTTTCAAGAGCTTTATCTTTGGCTTTCATTTTCATATTTTTTGCCGCAATAGTTGGTTCTTGGCCACTGTTTTGCTTTTCTACAGAATCTACTAACTGTAATTCTTGTTTGTATTTACTGCCTTCTTTTATTATTGAATATTTTTTCTTTCTTTCTTCATGTTGCCTTACTAATTGTATCATCCAATCCTTTGTTGTTTCTATGTATGTTAGTAAGCCAATAGTTGTTGTCTTGTATGACAATTCCAGCTGAATAAGACCCCTTCCACCTTCTTTACGGGGTATGTATAGACGGTCTACATCAGCCTTTGGGTGATGCATCCTATGCTTAGAAAGAAGCTTTCTTGTTTTAACATCCATTCGCCTGATGTCGTTTAGAGTCCAGTTTAAGATGTTGAAGCTATATTGGACAACTGGGATTGCAAGGCTATTAATGGCCATAACTCTATTCTGTGAATTTAATTCAGTTTTTAATATCATTCGTAGCCTTCTATAGTACTCTTTACGCACTATTTCTTTCATTTTTTTATGGTGAATGTTTTCGCTCTCATTTACACCTAGGTATTTATAAGCTTCTTCTGGTTTCAATTCTTTTATTGTTACAGCAGGGTCTAGGCTAATTGAGGATGTTTCTTGTATTGATCCACGTAAAACTGTAGCTTTAGCACATTTATTCAAATTAAATTTCATTCCAATGTCTTCGCTGAAGCATTTTACAGTTTGCAGAAGACCTTCCAGCTCATTATCATTCTTAGCATATAACTTTAAGTCATCCATGTAAAATAGATGGCTTATTTTCTTTTGGCCTATTTTATAACCACATTCTGTCTTATTAAGTTGACTGGTTAGTGCTATTAATGATATGCAGAATAGTAAGGGAGATAAAGAATCACCTTGAAATATACCTCTTTTGATGTTTATTTCATCAGACTTATCGGTTCCATTTATATGATTGAGGTAAAGGGTTGTTTTCCATATAGACATGCACTGTTTGATGAAATTGATGATGACGGGCGATATCTTGTATATATTTAAAGTCTTTAAAATCCATTCATGTGGCACACTATCGAATGCCTTTCGGTAGTCTATCCAGGCAGTACTAAGATTTTTCTTTGTCTTGTAGCAGTTTTCCAGGATCATTTTGTTAATTAGCAATTGGTCTTTACAGCCATAACAGCCACGTTTGCACCCTTTTTGTTCAAGCGGTATCATGTCATTTCTTTCTAAGAATAAATATGTTTGTTTTGTTAAAATAGATGTTAGTAGTTTATATGTTGTCGGAAGACATGTAATTGGTCTGTAGTTTTTCGGGTTGTTTGTGTCACCATTCTTGGGTAGAAGAAATGTAATTCCTTTTGTCATCCATGCAGGAATTTTAGTGGGATCGTCAACCATTTCTTGGAGTTCTTTGGCTAATTTTTTATGTGCTGCATTTAAATAATATAGCCAAAAGTTAGGAATTTTATCTATACCTGGAGTTTTCCAATTGTGTGCTTTTTTTAGTGCAAATTTAATATCATCTTCTGTAATTCCAGACCATGTCTGTTCGGGTTTATTCTTCATTCGTTCTATCTCCTGCGTAATCCAATGTACTTCCTTGCTAGGTTCTTTAGGGCAAGCCCATATCTTTTCCCAGAACTGTGTGACTTCTTCCATTCTGGGGGGTACTGTCACTTCAATTCTTTTTTTACCTATTTCCCTGTAAAATCTCTTTGTATCAGTCTGAAAGATCTTGTTTTGTCTGTAAAATTTTGCTCTTTTTTCATAGCGTCTTATTCTTTGAGCCTTCAGTTGGATTTTTTGCTTTATTTTTTCTTTATTTGATAAGACGTCATTTTCATTCCTGATGTTATATTTTTTTTCGGCTCTTCTTCTTTTCCTAGTTCTTACATTTATTCCTCTACTCAGTTCATCCAGTACTGACAGTTCACTTCTTAGTTGTTCGATTTCTTTTTCGATTTTTCTTTTCCAAGGTGGATCTTCACGTCTGCGTGACTGCCTTGTTTTTATTTTGATGTTTAATTTTTTTGTTGCTGCTGTTGCTGATGCATATATTACTTCGTTAAGATTTGTATTCGGGTCTTCATCCAGTATTGATTTCAGTGCTGCATTGTACAATTTAATAGTTCGGAGGTTTTGTTTTGTTGGTTGGAATTTTGGGAGCTGTTCACGTTCCTCCATTGTAATACTTTGTATTTGACTTAGCTGGTTTTTTATTTCTATCTTGGCTTCCTGTATATTGTTATTTTCCGTCAAATAATTATCTTCGATGTGTTCTGAACTAATTTTATTTTTGTCTTTTAACTGACTCAGACTCAGATCGCACCTTTCCAGCACTTTTAGACTTACATCATTATCTTCGCAGTGATTTGCGTGTTTCACGGTTTCTACATTATGACCTGTGATTTGTTTGATGTTATTACTTTTTATTTCTGGTTCCGGTTCCTTTTCATATTTTGTTGATTCGACTCTTCTTGTTACAATTCTTTTAATTTCGTGAATCTCAGCCTCTGACAGTCGGTTATTACGAATAATGTACCTACGTACATTGGCCAATTTATTTTCGTCAATATACTTTCTATTTGTTTGACCAACTTTTTCACGCCAGATGTCATATGTTTGGCGAGTCATGTTTTTTTGAGGTTTGAGTAACGCTTCATGAAATGCAGTCATAACGACTTTGTACTCCTCACGAGACCATTTTATTTTCTCTTTCTTTAAATATACGGTTGTAGATCTAGCTGGTGAATTTTCAGGACCATCATTAGGATTATCCTGGTTGTGGGGACCTGAAGATACATTCTTTGTGTAGGAGTTTGTTCCTATGGCAGATTTTTCGACCTCAGGTAGGTTCCCTCCTGAAGGACGGGCTCCCTGTTTATCCACTGGAAGAGCCATACTGGACTTTTTATTTCTATTTGTGTTTTTCATGTTTTTCCCACGAGTGACGCACGGGTCCAAAAGTCCACCCAAAGTTGCCCGGCACGTTGGGTAACGGTCTTTTACAAACAGGGTCCCGAAGCCTGTAGGGAATCGTTTGTGACCTCATAACGCAGTAGCCATTCACTCCTCGGCACGATTAACACCTTGAGTTGCGGGTTGTTGTTCGGAGTTTTCCTTCTCCTAAATGGGCTGCCAAGCAACATCTGACATAGACGCGATTGGAATTCAAGGAGAAAGACGGCTCAACGAAACAAAACATCAATATTACTTGAGTAGTTTGTTTAAAAAAAAAAAAAAAAAAAAAAAAAAATTATAATATCTTAAGAAAAAAAAAAAAAAAATCCTGTTTATATTAAAACAAAATTTCATATTGAGAAAAGGAAAAATTCAAATAGAGAGACGTTTGTTGAAAAAAAAAAAAAAAAAAAAAAAAAAAAAATGTAATAATTTGTTCGACCACTTTATCTTTCATTTTTTCAACAAAGTCGTTGGTCAATATTGGATTATCATAATAAGATAAATTAAATAAGTAAATTAAAACAATAAATAAATAAAAATAAATTTATCAAAAAAAATACGTAGACTTTCTATAAAATAATACCATATAAATTGTTTTTCATCGGATTTAATTTATTTTCTTGTTTTGTTTTGTTTTTAAGAAAATTATAATAGTTAAAAAAAAAAAAAAAAAAAAAATAATTTACACGAAATATCGACAGCTAAAGGAAATATAATACGGATGATTTTATTTAGGTTAATTTAAAGAACAAACAGATAAATTAAAATAAAGCAGAATTTCGTTAAAAAAAAAATCCCTAATATCTAAAGAAAAAATCCTGTTTATATTAAAACAGAATTTCATATTGAGAAAAAGAAAAATTCAAAGAGAGAGACGCTGAATTATTATTATTATTATTATTGTTATTATTATTATTATTATTATTATTATTATTATTGTTGTTGTTGTTGTTGTTGTTGTTGTTATATTATATGATAGATTTGGACAGAGTTAAACAGATAAAAACTACACACTTATATATATGGATAGAAAACAAGACAGACAGCATACAAGCAGAAAGATAGAGGGATTGTAGACATTAAAACATTCATTTATTCATTCATTTCATTGATCATCCGTTACACACAATGGTGTGTAGTACAACAACAAAGCCTCTCCACCTCTGCCTATCTTGGGCCAGACTAGTCAATGAACCCCAAGAGTACTGCATGGATTTCATCTCATTCTTCACCGTACTTCTCCATGTCGTTCTTGGTTTTCCCCTCTTTCTTTTGCCATTGATAGATATGAATTGAATGAAATAGATAGATAGATAGATAGATAGATAGATAGATAGATAGATAGATAAGATAGATAGATAATGAACAGACTGGGATAGATAGATAGATAGATAGATAGATAGATAGATAGATAGATATTGAACAGACTGGGATAGATAGATAGATAGATAGATAGATAGATAGATAGATAGATAGATAGATAGATAGATAGATAGATAGATAGATTGAACAGACTAGGGATAGATAGATAGATAGATAGATAGATAGATAGATAGATAGATAGATAGATAATGAACAAACTGGGATAGATAGATAGATAGATAGATAGATAAGATAATGAACAAACTGGGATAGATAGATAGATAGATAGATAGATAGATAGATAGATAGATAGATAGATGGGATAGAACAAACTGGGATAGATAGATAGATAGATAGATAGATAGATAGATAGATAGATAGATAGATATGAACAAACTGGGATAGATAGATAGATAGATAGATAGATAGATAGATAGATAGATAGATAGATAGATAGATAGATAATGAACAAACTGGGATAGATAGATAGATAGATAGATAATGAACAGACTGGGATGGATAGATAGATAGATAGATAGATAGATAGATAGATAGATAGATAATGAACAAACTGGGATAGATAGATAGATAGATAGATAGATAGATAATGAACAAACTGGGATAGATAGATAGATAGATAGATACATTGTGAATGCTATGAGAGCTTGAACTGGATAGAACTGGATAGAAATTCAAGGAGTAAAATAAAATAATTTGGGCAAATAAGACCGAAATTGTAATGCAAATTCCTAATAGATATGATGAATAATGTGAGAAGACGTGTAGAAAAGAGGAAAGAGTTCGCAAAAGTGAGAAAGCCCTGACACCAAAATCATTCTGAAGTTTCCATTCACTTGATCAGAGCAATATCATAAACATGTCTTGTTTTACTGCCTGACCGATGAAATGACCAGTCGGAGTTAATGGAAAATATGAAATGAAAGAAAGCAAAAAAATATCAAAAGTAAAAATAGAACAAAAGAAAAGAAAGATATTTCCATCGGGGAAAAAAATATTAAATAAAGCAAACATGACGGTAAAGCAACAAAAACAACAACAAATTTAATGAGAGTGAAGGAGTTGTTTCGATTTAATGGCGTCTCCTTTAAAAGGAGTTTACGTTTATTGACGGATTGTGGTCAGGGTGGAAACTTAAATAATACAAAGATACATAATTTTCTATCTCATAATTAAGTGGATAAACAGACTGAGACTGATAGATGTATGAACACAGATAGATAGATAGATAGATAGATAGATAGATAGATAGATAGATAGATAAACCGACTCAGATAGATAGACAAATATATGAATAAACTGAGATATATAGACAGCAAAATATATGAACAGACATAGATAGATAGATAGATAGATACATACATACATACATACATACATATATACATACATACATAGATAAATGAACAGACTGAGATATACCAATATATGAAAACACTGAGATAGATAGACAGCAAAATACGAGAACAGACATAGATAGATCGATAGATAGATAGATAGATACATACATACATACATACATAGACAGATAAATGAACAGACTGAGATAGATAGACAAATATATGAATACACTGAGATAGACAGCGAAATATGTGAACAGACTGAGATAGATAGATAGAAACATAGATAGATAGCTGAACAAATTTATATATATATATATATGTGTGTGTGTGAATATATATATATATATATATATATATATATATATTGTGTAATTACTTAGTTATTGGTCATAATCAAATTAAACCAGTGCACATTTGTATTAAAAAGTGTTCAATCCAATGATATTGTAGAACTTTTGAATATTTTCCATTTGTAAACGAGTTATTACGCGACCCAGGTTTCTCTCATGAGCAGTGACTTCAAGCGAAAAAAAATTACCTATCAAATAAAAGAACGGAAATTATGAGTAAGTGTAAACGTACTAAAGAATACCTATTAGATTCATACAACCATAGATGAAAACGTTATAATTTCTTGTAATTTAAAAATTTGCGTGTTCATAAATTGACTGCCACGTGAGCGTTCAAAAAACCACCGTCACATTAGGTTTCTTAAAAAGTGGTAAGCGGTAAAATCATATAGGTATGAAAAAGTCTGATTTAGATAAATATATAGAGAGAAAGAAGGAAGAAGATATAACACTGAAGAAAATAAAAAAATGATCAAGAAATTTTCATTGTGCTATTAGTGAAACTTGAACAAACGAACACGTGTTGAGAAATTTCCTCCAATTCATATATATATATATATATATATAGTCATCCGCAGACAGATCTGTTTCACTGTATCACAGCTCATCAGTAGGGTTAGCCTCCGATTACTTTTAACCCAGGCCTGAAACCTAACCGAATTGGCGTCAGTCGGCGGTTCTACCTCTGGGCCATGGGCGCACGGTAGAAGAAGGCAGACTTTTTAGCATTTATATTGTCATTATACAGGCTCAATAGCCAGAGTGCTCTAATTCCTTAGTGAATGAGCGATGTGTACATGCCAGAGTAGTTACTGTTTTTCAAAGTTTCCCCTTCTTCCAGAGTGCTCAATCAGGGTGTGAGAGCGTAAATAGTCATCCGCAGACAGATCTGTTTCGCTGTATCACATCTCATCAGTACGGTTAGATTCCGATTGCTTTTAACCCAGGATTGAAACCCGACCGAAGTGGCGTCAGTCGGCGGTTCTACCTCTGGGCCATGGGCGCATATACGGCTTTACGATAGGTTCTATGGTTCCAGAGTTCGAAGCGGTTATCAGATAGAACACACTCGCTGCAGGCGTTGTTTACATTTCATAAAATACATTCTTCTTCTATGTGCCTTGTTCCGTATCCCTGGTGGCTCTGAGCACGCTTTCTCCTGTTACACCATGCAATCCACGTTCCGTCATCCAACTGATTAGATCCTACAAATATGTTATCCTTTGCTTTCCCCTGTCTCTTTTCCCCTCTATCTGGCCTGTTAGTATCAGGTTCTCCAGGCCCTCCTTCCTCATTACGTGTCCCAGGAACTTCAGCTGCCTCTTCTTGATGCTCAGTATTAATTTTGTTTTTGTTTCCATCATTTCCAAGACATCATCATTGCTCACATGCTCGATCCATGATATTCACAGCATCCTTCTGTAGAACTACATTTCAGTTTGATCAATTTTTTCCTTCATCTTTGATATTGTCCAGCATTCACCGCTATAGTGAAGAACTGACAACACATAGCAATCCAGTACTCTCGTCTTTGATTCTAGTGAAATTGTCCTGTTTCTTAATACTTTACTCAACTTCTGGATTGCTTCCTGCGCCATGCCAAATCGCCTTCGGACCTCTGTGTCGCACTTTCCGTCTTCTGTTATAACGCTTCCCAGGTATGTAAATTTTTGTACCGGCTTGATTCTTGTATCCCCGACCTGTATTTGGCATTTTGGGCTGCCCTTTTTACTGATGTCCATGCATTCGGTTTTCGTGCAGTTTATTTCTAGTCCCTTCTTCTGCTACCTTCTGTAGGAAGTCTTGATGAAATTGGCCTTTCACTGAGGTTGCGCCAATTGCCTGCTGACTGACTATTCGACTGCTATCACACCAGGCAGGTTTCAATACCGGCTTGCGGTTAAATGGTTAATTTAGCCCATTGAAGAGCTGCGGAACAGGCCATTTTGCGGATGGTGTATGTACAGGTTGAAATATAGGTTGAAAGATGATCTCGGAAGGAGGTTGAAAGTATTTGGGAACATCGAGAAATGAATAATGAAATCATCTGTCAAATTTACAGCTCATTTCTTACCTCTTTCAATTATAATACGTGAAAGTTCCTAAATACACACACACACACACAAATATATATATATATATATATATATATTAGGACCCCTAATGTCTTAAGATATAGGTGTAATTTATGTTTGACAGAAAAAATTAAAATTTTGAAATTTCAAGACCAAAATATACTACTGAACAAACTAAGGGAGATCATAAGTATGTGTCGCCATAGAAATAAATATAAATTACAATAATTATCCTATTAATCCGTCTATTCCCTCCAGTTATAGGTTAAATAACAGGACAGATTGGGTTCTATAGCTTTGGCTGGCAACCAGTCTACCGCAGAAAGTAATGGCCAACTTCTGCGGGATAATCTGCTGCCTAGTCAGTCATATCTCGAAAGAGACATGATCGGCCAAGCGTGTATCACGCATTGCACTTAACTGACTGACTAAATATCATAGTTGGAATCATGATTGAGGCTGCTACTGGTCATAAAGTGGGGCATCAGTTTTATATTGTTATGAAGTAATAAACTGATCCCCCACTAATTACTACGTAATAATATAATACATTTCTTCCCCAACTAGCTATAAGTCAAATAATAGAAGAGACTTAGATGGCAACCAGTCTACCACAGAAAGCAATGGCAAGCTACTGCGGGATAATATTCTGCCCAGTCAGTCATGTCTTTTTCGAGACATGATCGCCCAAGCGTGTATCACGTATGGCACTTACCTGACTGAACTCACATTTAGTAAGTACTGATAAATTTAATTATTATGGTTATTTTTAATCATATTCGTTAGTTATTCTTCTTGGTGTTTCTTCGTCAATGTTTCAACATTTACAGTATTTACATGAACTATTGTCCTCATCTTTATTGCCATTTGTGAGACGTTTTGGCCGTCGTACATTCCGGCCTTCTTCAGGTGCTAGGAATTTCGATATATCTGATATAGACGTTGGTTAGTTTCTGTGACTTAACCCAAAGAGTTGTGCGTTCAATACCAGGCTACAGCAGTGGTGAACAAGTAACATACAGGGATAGAGGGAGATAACTCATGACTTCCAATCGAACATTACTAAGCAAGGGATGAGAATGATGTACCCCAGTGATTGTAATTGTAAGCGTTCTGTTCGAAATTCCTAGCACCTGAAGAAGGCCGGAGCGTACAACGGCCAAAACGCGGTACAAATGGCAACAAAGATGAGAACAATAGCCTGAATAATATAAATACTGTAAATACTACCTCATCAGAAAAAATATAGAGAAATATTTTCGCACTTTCATACATTTCTTTCATTGTACTCTTTTTATAAACTATTTAATATCCATTTTCTTTTCTTTCCTTTTTTTTCTGCAATGAATGGAATTATTTCAGTGCATGAAACTTTTATGGACCCTTTACTCTACGCCTTCATCTTTTCGTTCTTCTCCGTGTGTGTATGACTATAGATTTATACGCGTTTAAGTTGAGTATCTGCTTGCATTAATGCAGTCGTTTCTCTCAGATCATATCAGTCTCATTATTACAGAGACTGGTCTTCGATGAATTTATTAACTGACTGACATGATTTGTGCGATTCCATTTTCATCTTCGCGTGATTGGCAACTTTTTATCTCGTTTCATCATTTTTTGTTGTTGTTTGTTTTTTTGTTTTTTTTCGGACGTTACATATTCCGCTTCCCTTTTATTTTTCGTTCTTATTTTTCTTCAAACGATATATCTTCCCCAGAAATACTCGGCTTGACTTAGAAAAAAAAAAATTTCTAGAGCCATAAAACCTAAATGCTATTCCAAACATTTACTACGTACTTAGAACCTTTTCTCCAATTTCCCCTGCTATTGTCTAAAAATCCTGGTGCTTTGTCAGTGAAATCCTGTTTTTTCCGCTCCTGTCAACATTGTATCAGTTGAAAGTTATCTGTTTTAAAACAAGCAATTATGCGACAATCCGAAATCTCGTGAGTGGGATAAATGAGATACACACAAATTACAAATTCCCTAAAGTGTTCATCATCGTACCAGTGGAGGATGTGCGTTGTGGTACAGTGGATATCGGCTCGGAACGAGAAACCGGGGAGCCGAGTTCGAATTCCAGCTGAATCCATTGTATTCACTTACGCGCAAATACCCTTGGGAAAGGTATTAATCTGTCTCTTCCTTCCAGTTATGGGTTAAATAGCAGGACAGATTGGGTTCTAGAGCCTTGGTCGGCAACCAGTCTCCCGCAGAAAGCAATGGCAACCTACTGCGGGATAATCTTCTGCCCAGTCAGTCATATCCCTTTCGAGACATGATCGCCCAAGCGTGTATCACGTATGGCACCTAAACTGACTGACCAGTTTTGTGATCAGTTAGCTCTTTCGAGTCGGAGTTTTTAAAATCATTTAATAAAATACAATAAAGTGACTGAGATATAAGTTTTTACTGAGTGTGGAAAGAATATGAGTAAAAAAAAAAACATTATTAAGTAGTCAGTCAATTAAATGTCATACGTGTCAGAAGATTATCCCGCGGTAGGGTGCTATTACTTTCTATGGTAGACCGGTTGCCAGCCAAGGCTATAGAACCCAATATGTCCTGTTATTTAACCCATAACTGGAGAGATAAGAGGGATTGACACCTTTCCAAAAGGTATTTGCGCGTAAGTGAATGCAACGAATACAACTGGAATTCGAACTCGGCTCCCTGATTTCTCGTTTCGAGCCAATATTGACTACACCACTACGAACATCCCATATTAAGGAGAGGGAACAATAAAATAAAAAAAAATTACGAGACAAAAGATAAAGATATTGCATTTTAATTCTTGAAGATCAAATTGGACTTGAAAGCGATAGTCCAAAAGCAAGTTTCACAAATGAGAAGAAAGAGAGAAGACACTGTTATATTTCTAGATATTTCTACTTCAAAATGATGAAACCTAGCTGCCAAAAGAGGAAGCTAACCTGTACAATTACCATGAAAATATTTATTGAAAAGACAAAAGGCGTCTTCATTTTAGCGGTGGGAAAGTGACTGAAATCAAGATGTCAGGTTATGACCGAAAATATTGCAGATTCTTCTTTGGATATTATTAAGAACCTTTAAATACATCACCATACCAGATATCAGTTGTATATCAACAATACATATTATTCTGCATTAACTGGTTGAGCTGTGGTTATTAAACTGATTCCCACTCAAACCAGAAAGAAAAATTGACATCACGCACTGAGTCAGAAGACTCCTAAGGACTCAGCTTCCGTCGAAGTAAGACGTGTATTTTGGCGCATGTATGTGCGTTGTGGTGCAGTGGATATCGGCTGGGAAGAACAAATCGGGGAGTCGAGTTCGAATTACAGCTGAATTCCTTGCATTCACTTACACGCAAATACCCTTGGGAAATGTGTTAATCCGTCTCTTCCCTCCAGGACAGATTGGGTTCTATAGCCTTCGCTGGTAACCAGTCTACCGCAGAAAGAAATGGCAACCTAATGCGGGATAATCTTCTGTCCAGTCAGTCATATCTCTTTCGAGACATGATCGCCAAAGCGTGTATCACGTATAGCACTTAACTGACTAAATATAATAGTTGGAATCATGATTAAGGCATCTGCTGGTCATAAAGTGGAGGTTCAATTTTGTACTGTTATGAAGTAATAAACTGATCCCCCACTTATTACTACTTAATTAATATAATACATTTCTCCCCCAACTACCTATAAGTCAAATAATAGAAGAGACTTGGCTGGTAACCAGTCTACCGCAGAAAGCAATGGCAAGCTACTGCGGGATAATCTTCTGCCCACTCAGTCAAAACTCTTTCGAGACATGATCGCCAAAGCGTATATCACGTATAGCACTTAACTGACGAAATATAATAGTTGGAATCATGATTAAGGCATCTACTGGTCATAAAGTGGGGGATCAGTTTTATATTGTTATGAAGTAATAAACTGATCCCCAAATATTTACGACTTAATAATATAATACATTTCTTCCCCAACTACCTATAAATCAAATAATAAAAGAGACTTGGCTGGCAACTAGTCTGCCGCAGAAAGCAATGGCAACCTACTGTGGGATAATCTGTCCAGCCAGTCATGTCTTTTTTGAGATATGATCGCCCAAAGCGTGTATCACGTATGGCATTTAACTGACTGACTAAACTAAGAACAGTAAGCGAACTTCTCAAATGGGTTGATTCAAAATTTCGAAATCTTGCATTTGATACTCACAAACATTGATTCTATCAGTTGTTCTATTTTCGTGAATATATTCTTTTGTTTATTCTTATTTATTTGCTTTCTACTTTCAGGGCGTAACCAATCATGGACTTCCACTTGAGTCTAGCCCTTGTCACTCTTAACGTTTTCCCTCTTGGTAACTCTCCCAAACCCCGCTCTGCCATTTACTTGCACAAACCCCTCATTTATATTTCACACTGCTTTCCCTTGTCTTACTTTACCTTTATCCATCCTCTGCGTATCACATTCTCCAAGCCCTCTTTCTTTATTCAGTTAATTGCCTTACGTGACACTCACTTTGGGCGAGAATGTCTTGACTGGGCAGAAGATTATCCCGCACTAAGTTTGCCATTATTATCTGTCCTATTATTCAACCCATAACTGGAGGGAAGAGATGGATTTCTATCTTTCCAAAAAAGCATTTTTGCGTAAGTGAATTCAGTGAATTCAACCGAAATTCGAACTCGGCTCACCGATTTGTCGTTCTGAGTCGATATCTACTGCAGCACAACGCTCATGAGTTAAAATTCGTGAGGTCGAGAGACTTCTTATTCTTCTATGTGCCCTGTCCCTTCAGGACGTAGGCGATCATGGATCTCCACGTCTCCCTATCCCTTGTGGCTCTTAGTATGTTTGCTCCTGTTGCTCCTGGCAACCCCCGTTCCGTCATCCACCTGATCAGACCCTGCAAATATGTTATCCGCTGCCTTCCTCTGTCTCTCCTTCCTTCTATCTGTCCAGTCAGTATCAGGTTCTCCAGGCTCTCCTTCCTCATTGCATGTCCCAGGAACTTCAGTTGTCTCTTCCTGATGCTCAGCATCAATTTCCTTTTTGTTGCCATTCTTTCTAACACTTCGTCGTTGCTTGTATGCTCAGTCCACGATATCCGTAGCATCCTTCTGTAGAACCACATTTCGGCCGCTTCCAGTTTTGTCCTCATTTTCGATGATATTGTCCAGCATTCACAGCCGTATTGAAGAACTGACATCACGTAGCAGTCCAGCACTATTTTCTTCGTTTCTATTGAGATTTTCCTGTGTGTTAGTATTTTGCTCATCTTCTGGAACGCTTCCTTTGCCATGCCAATTCGCCTTCGGATCTCCGTGTCACACTTTCCATCTCCTGTTAGAACACTTCCTAGGTACTTAAATTCTTGGACTTGTTTGATTCTGTTATCCCCCACCTGTATTTGGCATTTTGGGTTGTATCTTTTGCTGATGACCATGCACTCAGTTTTCTTAAAGTTTATTTGTAGTCCCTTCTTGTCACTCTCCACTGCTACTTTCTGTATGAGATCTTGCAGTTTCCTTTCCGTGTCCGCAATCAGTACTGTATCGTCCGCGTATCTTATGTTGTTCAGGTTGTGGCCTCCAATAACAAATCCTGGTGTGTCATCTAGGGTCCTCAAAATATTCTCGCTGTATAGGTTGAACAAATCCGGTGAAAAGACACATCCTTGTCTTACGCCTTTTTCTATCTTTGTGTATCTACTGAGGTCGTTACCTGTATGTATGCAGGCCGTTTGCTGCCAGTAGAGATTCTTGATTATTCTTATGTCTTTGCCGAAAATGTCGAGGTTGCTTAGCATTTCCATCACTTCTTTGTGTCGTATTTTGTCGAATGCTTTCGCGTAATCAATGAAGCATAGGTACAAGTCTTTCTTCATTTGTAATGCCCTTTCAGAGAGCATCCTAATCATGAATATGGCGTTCCTTGTTCCAGTGTCTTTGACGAATCCGCACTGTTCCTGCCCTATCTCTGGCCTGATTCTGCTTCTCGCTCTATTCATCAGGATTCTGACAATCAGTTTTGTAATGTGACTCATTAAGCTGATAGTTCTGTGTAGTTCGCACTCGTTTGCACCAGGTTTCTTCGGCAGCGCTATAAATATCGACTTGCATAGGTCGTCTGGTATTATTCCGCTGCTATAAATTTCGTTTATTATGTCGGTAATCTTTTCTATGCCATATTCTAAAGGGCAGAAATCATCAGAAAAATTACCGGGAAAATGTTTATGGAAAAAAACAAAACAAATAGTTTCTAGGTTATACTAGGTTGAAAGTAATTGAAGTCGAGATGTCAGATCAGGTTCGATAATATTGTAGATTCTCGCTTGGTTATTGTCAATAATCTCGTGATATACAGGGTGCGATGGAAAAGTGCCATCTAAATTAGGCAAAAAATGATAATAACGATATCTCATTTTCAAAGATACATTTACCAAAATTACACAAAATTATCTTGAAATACTTACGAGCATGCATTTATATATAAAAATAATATCAATAATGTCTAAAAAAGTTTAAAATTTATACTAAGTGCGTCTACTGAATATTACCTGTTATTACAAAGTTTTAATTCATGAAATAGTTGTTAAATAAAGAAATTGGAAATAGAACGTTTGAAAGATTCTAGATCATTCCAGAAAATTCGGGAAAGATCTATATAATTTGAAATGATTCGAGAACTATGCAAATTAGGTGTTATTCCCTATAAAAATAGATTTTTGGAAAGAGAGTAGTTAGTTGTTAAAGGATTTGCTGACATTATCAACTCTCGACCTGATTTAGGATTTGTATCTCCAACCGAAAGAATCTCTACTAAAAGTTGCCGACCAACTAAAACCTGAAAGAGAACCTCATGGAACTAAATGGGCAAATAAAATTTTTGACTCTTTCATTGATTAAACTAAAAATTATTTTTATATGCACATTTGAGGATTTCTAAAAAAAGTATAGCACTTAAACTACTTTGCTAGCTTAAATGGGTAAAGATACTTGACTCCTTACCTTCCTTTCACCCCTCGTAACACTTGTTATGTTTCTGTTTTGAATGCAAAAAATTGTAAATTTTCTTTATATTTTATTTTGTGTTTATCGTAAATTAAATATTTGTTTGTGATTTAGTTCTGTGTTTTGGTCAATCATTTTTTATCTTTTGTTACAATTTATAACAGGTAACAAAACCCTGTGTTTTTCAAATTCTCCAAGTTTTTCTCCTTAAGTTTTTTTTATTTTTTATAATCATATCGCTCCAAGCAAGGCATTTTACTGCCACTGCTGTGCAGGGGGTTACATAGGAGGAAATTTATGAGAAAGAGTGACAGGTTATAGTGTCAGGAAATAGGCAAGAGAAGGATGAGAATACTGATGAGAGTGGAGTGGACGGAGAAGGGAGCATGAGAGAGAGAGAGAGAGAGAGAGAGAGAGAGAGAGAGGTTGCAGGTTAGTGAGATAGGAGATGACTCTTACTTTTTATAATCATATCGCCCCAAGCAAGGCATTTTAATGCCACTGTTTTGCAAGGTGTTACATAGGTGGAAAATTGTGAGAAAAAGTGACAGGATATAGTGGGTGTCAGGTAGTGGTTAAGAGAAAGATGAGAATAAATATGAGAGTGTGGTGGACGGAGAAAGGAGCATGAGAGAGGATGCAGGTTAGTGAGATAGGCGATGATTACTATTGACTTTACATTTAAATTCTTGGAGAATGTAGCTGTCAGGGAAGCAAGTAAACGGAACGGAATTTTACAGACGGTAAGTACAAGAAAAGAGGCTGTTGGAATAGAATTTCCGTTTACAATTTATTCGTTTTACAGTAAAAGGGTGGGACCTAACTGCTAATCTTATTACTAGAGTAAATTTATATATAGGAGGCACCATTGAGCTAAGTTCATCGGAGCAGAAGCCGTGAAAGTATTTGTAAAAAAGACACAAGGAAGCCTTATTGCGACGGTGAGAAAGTGACTGCATCTGATCTGCCAAGTCGGGATCTATTCTCCGTTGAATTTTGTCAAGGACACCTAGGTGGATAGCAGGAGCATTCGACCAGATATGGCAGCAGTATTCCATGCACGGGTAATGGTAGATTTATATATGTGCAGGATTGTTTCAGGCGGAAAAAACTTCCCGGCCCGACACAGAGAATCAACTTTCTTAGCAGCGGATTTAGCTATGGATTTTATATAGTTATTTCACTTGAGGTCTGTTGTGAGAATTAAGCCGAGGAGATGCAGTGTTTTGCTTTCAGGAAGACTAGCCTGATCCATGCAAATGTGGGGTAGGAGCGATTGCCAGTGATGGTTAATAGATAGTAGCTTCGTTTTGGAAGCATTAAAATTCACGAGACATTTCTTAAACCAGTACGCCAGGGATCGGAGGTCCTTTTCAAGCTCGGCAGCGAGGTTTGCTTTGTCAGCCTTAGCAGATTTTTGATCGATGCGAGCGTAAACTGTAGCGTCTTCAGCGTATATGCCTACTTATTACCGTGGGGAGATGTTTCCCATAAAGTTCACCTATATCTTTCTTATCGTATTTTCTTCTTCTTTTAATCAGTATTATCCTCTGTTGTCCCCCTTTTTTTCCTTTATCGGATGTGCTGATGAGATAAGTAGTGGCGACACGGAGTAAGATGTCGGTGTGCAGAGTTGGAATTCTAGTCGTGTTTCTTTTATTCACTCGTGCACAATATTTAAGAATCCTACTTCTCCTATCTACGGATTAAATAGCAGAACTTGAAAAAATATTTTTTATTTTCAAAAACATTATTGCTGAAATGTTCGTTCGCAAAATAAGAATTATTTTTATAATCCAATCCAAAAAACGGCTTTCAATAACACTATTCACATTATTATCATCATCATCATATTTGCTGCCATGCTTACGACGTTTTGACCGTTGTACGCTCCAACCTTCTTAAGGTGCTAGGAATTTCAAACTGAACCCTTTATCTTTGAGGGCACATGGCCCAGCAGTGTAGACTTTGGTTAGTTCCAGCAACTTGAACCAATACGTTTTGAGATCAGTACCAGGCTACAGTAGTGATGAACAAATAACTCACAAAACTTAAGTTAAAGGGAGATAATTAGTTGGCTGCCAGAAATATGGAATCAGAACTATATACACCAGTAAGTGTAATAAAGTGTTCGGTTCGAAATTTCTAGAACCTGAAGAAGGTCGAAGCGTGAAGTGGTTGAAACGTCGTAAACCTGGCAGCAAAGATGAGAACAAATTCGGAATAACGTAAATAGTGTAAATACTGCATCATCTCTGAAGTATAGATAAACCAACAGTTTGTAAATATATAAATAGATTGACAAGCCACCTCTTCATCTTAAGGAAATTGTCTAGCTTTTAGTTCCATAGGGGAAGATCGATATTATATTGTAGTTCAGCTATTTTACATTGTTTGTAATTAACTTTTACTTTCTAAACATATTGATTTGTTTCTAGAAGACATCTTTCACTTGCCTAATTCAATTTCTATGTTTTCTTTATTTTATATCTTCGTAGACACGGAAAAGAAACTACAAGACATCCTACAGACTGTATCTGAAGGGAGTGACAAGAAAGGACTAGAAATAAACTGCAAGAAAAACGAATGCATGGTCATCCGCAAAAAGGGCAGCTCAAACTGCCAAATACAGGTGAGGAACACTACAATCAAGCAAGTACAAGAATTTAAATACCTGGGAATATTCTAACAGAAGACGGAAAGAGCCACACGGAGATCCGAAGGCGAATTAGCAAGGCGAAGGAAGCATTCCAGAAGTTGTGTAAAGTATTAAGAAACAGGACAATTTCGCTAGAAACAAAGAGGAGAGTACTGGATTGCTATGTGATGTAGCTTCTTCAATATGACAGTGAATGTTGGACAATATCTTCGACAATGAAGAAAAAACTTAAAGCAACTGAAAAATGGTTCTACAGAAGGATGCTGCGGATATCATGGACCGAGCATTTGAGCAATGACAAGGTTTTGGAATTAATGGAAACGAAAAGGAAATTAAATACTGAGTATCAGGAAGAGACAGCTGAAGTTCCTGAGACATGCAATGAGGAAGGAGGACTTGAATAACCTGATACTAACAGGCCATATAGAGGGGAAAAGAGACAGGGGGAAGCAGCGTATAACATATTTGGAGGACCTAATCAGGTGGATGACGGAACGAGGGTTGCATGGTGCAACAGAAGAAAGCGTGCTAAGAGCCACCAGGGATAGGGAGATGTGGAAATACACGATCGTGTACGTCCTCAAAGGACATGGCACATAGAAGAAGAAGATATATGCCAACTGTTTAAAAATTATAATCTGGAGATAAAGTGGGGGATCAAATCTATATTTCTTATAATCAATATAAAAGCTGATCCTTCATTTTGTGGCAATGCTAGAATTTATACATTCATATTCTAGATCTAGTGGATGGCAGAGCGGGGTTTGGGTTGTGCAACAGGAGAAAGCGTGCTAAGAGCCACCAGGGATAGGCAGATGTGGAAAGCCATGATCGCCTACGTCCTGGCATATAAAAGAAGAGAAGCTTGCTACTTGGGATAAAGTACCCTCTTTCAGTTGCCTTTGGTTATTTTTAGAATTATTTTTAGCCGGTTTTGTACTACTAGCATGTATTTTATTTCTCAGTTTTTTCGATTTTGCAGATATAGAGATTTTTTTTTCTGTTTTTAGGCTTACAGTTCGCTTATTTCCGAATTCGCTTCTATATGCGAATACCCAAATTATTCACTGAAATAAAACCTCCTGTCAGAAAATCTAGCCCACTCTTAGATTCTCCCGTGCCCAACATGTGAAAAAAAATGCTTTTTTTATGTATAAAATACGTTCTATATGATCGATCATTCTTTGTTCGCTGGATTTCCATTCAGTAATATTAATAACACCAAGGAAAAAAAAAAACGAAATTTTTTTTTCAAGCACTTTTTCCCTGCATTCACCAATAGCCTGTCGGCCGTTTAAAATAACGAGTGAGGTTATTCTGATCCAGCATAGAATATGGAATATTAAAAAGCCCAAAAGAGATCTACTTGGTGGCAAAGCGAGTTTTACATATCTTACCTGCTTAAATGCCCAGCCTTTGTGGTCCGCTAAAAGCAAAGATTCTGAATATTGGTTGGCGCTTCATGTTGAACTGTTAAAGTAACATCTTCGAAAGGTAGTTTTATTTTTATTCTCATCAACTCAAATGTTCGTTATTCCAGCCTAACTATAAACCAACATTTTCATGTCTTATAAAAGAATTCTCCGCTCTTGGAAGCCTAGCTTAAGAACAGTCTTCTCTTACTCATTCGATATTTTGTCACACGAATGTAAACTTAATAAATATCGACTAACATTTTTCTGATGAAAAGAAAAAATTGCAAGTATTAATGAAGTCAAAACTGATTCACTGACTAGATAGTTATATACTGCTTAAAGGACTTAGTAGTTGGGATGTTTTAGTCGCTTAGATGTTAGCGGTGCGAAAGTGAAATAGTTGTTCTGGGTTCAATCCCATATGTAATCATTCCATTTACTTATCTATTTTTTCACTTATCTATTTGCAAAGGTATGAATCTATCTCTATCTGACCCAGATGTGAGTTAAATTTGCTAATATCCCGTCCAGGAGTACAATTCTGAACTTTTAAGTCATCTTGTAGTAGCATCATCTACATGCCACAGACAGTCTGCACATTCAAAGACATTCAGGCATCACCAAAGACAATATATTCGAAGCCGAAAAAATGGAATTTAAATTCTTGTAGATCTGGTTATTGCTTAAAAATCATTTTGCCCCAAGCCAGGTAACAATGTCACAAGGGTTTACTGAATGGGAAATAAAAATAAAGACATTATTAAGCAGAGAGACCGATAAAAAAAAGATGGATCAAGATGGATCAAGATGGATCATAATAGATAACTACAGGTATTGCGTTGACATTTTTGAGGACCAACGTTGACTAGAAGTGAGTTCCACAAGTGAGAAGTGTTAGCAAATAACTTACGGTGACATCTTACGAGCTCAGCTGCAAAATAATGGGACCTTGTTGCCAATCTAGTACTGCGCTTAAATTCAAAAAGTCGAGGTAATATTGAAATGACAAAAAACTGAAAGATTAGCATGAAAGTATTTATAGAAAAGCAAAAGAAAGTTAATTGATGCGATGGCAAAATGACTGAATCCGATATACCAGGTCAAGTCCAATATCATTGCAAATGTTATTAGGAATCAGGATATATAGCAGAATCAATAGACCACATGTGGCAGCAATATTCGAAACATGGACGAATGGTTAGTTTATAAATATGTAAGACTAGCAGTATAGCCCGGCATTGCTCGGGTGTAATGAAAGCTTTAAAACTAATCCCTGGTTCTTGAGCTCGGACACTTTGGACTTTGGCACGAAAGACTAAAAAGCAATAGTTGTTTCCAGTTAAAGCGAAACCGTAGACTGAAAGAAAAATGAATGGATGTAAGTCAAAATTTGATTTCCTGGTATCGATATCAAATAAGTGTTTTTCGTCGTAAACTGAATTTTGAAGGCTAAATAAGTCCTCTGAGTAAATGGTATCATGGCTGAGACTAAGAACTACAATTATACCTACTTAGAGCCAAACAGGCACACACACAAATATTTTGCCGTTTATATATATTTGCAACTTTGAAACATATGAATATCGTTTCTTATGTCTTTGTCTATGAGTGTATCAAATTTGATTAAAATCAAACCACTCCATCTATAATCCGATTTTTTCGATTATCAATTTTCGATATTTATTCGGTGTACCTCAACACAAATCCTAGCTAAGAACACTCGCAGACGCTTATAGTAGAACTGTGTAAATTTTCAAGAAAATCAGTTCAGCCGCTTCGGAGTCTATAAGTTCCATTTATAAATAAGTTTAGATAGATAGATTCTGGAGAACAAATTTGTCTGCATGACACAATGATCCAACTTTCCTAGTAGCAGACCTAGTAGTTGATTGATTATAAATTTCCCATCAAAGCAAATTCGAACTGAAAATTTTTATTTGATCTAACGTGTATTGTTCTTATTTTCTCAGGATATTTAGCAAAGAGAGGAGCCCAAAATGTCAATTACAGATCGGGGATACTATAATCAAGCAGGTACATAAATTTAAGTACATTGGAAGTGGTTTAACAGAGGACGGACATTTCAACACAGATATCAGTCAGTCAGTTAAGTGCCATACATAATACACGTTTTAGGCGATCATATCTCGAAAGAGACTTGACTGACTGGGCAGAAGATTATCCCGCAGTAGGTTCCCATTTATTTCTACGGTAGACTAGCCAAGGTTATAGAAACCAATCTGTTCTGTTATTTAGCCCATAGCTGGAGGGAAGAAACGGATTAATACCTTTCCCAAGGGGATTCGTGCGTAAGTGAATACAAGGAATTCAACTGGAATTCGAAATCGGCACTCCGTTTTGCCGTTCCGAGTCGATATCCACTGCACCACAACGCACATCCTACGCAGAGATATGAAGGTATACTGGAATGTCTAACGAACGTATGCCCAAAGCTAAAGACTATTTAGAGCGAGGAAAATTTCGTTGGAAATAATGAAAAGATTACTGGATTTTTATGTAATGTATGCTTACCTATACGGCAGCAGATGCTGGATAATCTCCTCAAAGATGATAAGGACGTAAAGCAAAAGAATGTTGTTCTACAGAAGGATACGGAGGATACCATAGATCGAACATGTGAGCAACAACAAGGTTTTGGAAAGAATGGAAAAAGAAAATGAAACTTATACTTAACACCGGGAAGAGTTAGTTAAAATTTCTAGGACACCTAATGAACAATGAGAGCTTAGAAAATCTGATACTCACTTGGTGGGTGGAGGAAAGTGGGACAGGGGAAAACAGCGCGTGGCGTACTTAATGGGCTTAAGCAAATGGATGGCTACACAAGGATTCTGAGAAATATCACGACTAAATATACATTATTTACTTTGTTAGGACTTATGTCCCAATCTCTATTGCCAATATAAAAAAAATTAAACACTACCTCATCTCATAAATATCGACAAAGACAAAATATATTAATAGTTACAAAAGATAGGAAGATATGAAGGGCCATGTTCGCGTACGCCCTGACAAGACAGGGAAAATAAAAGAAGAAAGAAAAAAGATACCAATGATAAGTGATTACGACATTATCAAATTCACATACCTACGAAGTACTACAAACAGAAATACGTGTTACCGAAGTTAAAAAAAAGAAAGATGTGGAGAGCCATAGCAGTTCAAATACCGAATAGAAAAGGCTACTTATAAGAAGTTTATAGATCATATAGTGTGTAGGGACCTCGGCTATGCCTGATAAATTGGCCTTGTGCCAAACACGTCCGAAATCCCCACAATTTTAATATCAGGACAAGGTATTTCGTTTCTACATCGAAGCAAAGATTTATTAAGAGAATGACAAAATTGTAAGAAGTAAAATATGAGTGAAATTTCGTTAACGGAACACTATGATATATTTGTGAGAAAAAAGTTAATGGAGAAAATGCATGCAGTTTCGTAGTTAAATTTGTTCAAAGAGAAACTTAGGTATTTAAAATGTCCACAGAAGTTTAGAGGTTATAGATGTGTAGTAGCAGAATGTAAGGACTTATGTTCTTTCCTCGTTTTGGTAGGTCGGCGACAGGGTGAGAAAGAAGAAATAAAGAAATAGTATTTAGCGTGTGTTGTTCTTGTTGTTGCTGTTATTGTTGTTCTCTTTGGCGGCGAAGGGGTGAAAATGAAGAAAAAGAAAATTGGACGAAAAGGCCAAATAAAACTGTGACGCGTCCTTATATCCTGGTCGCATAGAGTGAAAAAGAAGACAAGAAAATTGGAAGTAAAGGTCGAATAAATATGTCACGCGCCCTTACGTCCGGGTCAGCTTCTTGAAATTTCTGTGTTACATTGCCACAAGGTGCGTCAGCTAACCGCTCCCATGCTGGACTGATTTTTGAACGGTCACGGAATGTCCTTAAGAAGTGAATCTGGTCATGTGACTGGGTCCAAATGGAATTTTCATTCTAGGTGTGAAAAAAACGTCATATAATCTATAATCCAATCAGGATCCAGAATTTTGCTTTTCACACTGATTTGCGAAATTTGCTTTGGTCTGGGTTTTTTCCAAAATGTTTTTCGTCGTGGTGTGGTTTTTTACAAAATCCTTTTAGTCGTTTGGATCCGATATTGCCTGTGTGAAATTTTACTTTGTGCATTTTAGTTCATTGTTGTATGATATAGGATTTGAATCCGTCTCTTCCTTCCAGTTATGGGTTAAATAATATAACAAATTAGGTTATATAGCCTTGGCTAGCAACCAGTTTACTGCAGAAAGAAATGGCAACCTACTGCGGGATAATCTTCCTTCCAGTCAGTCATGTCTCTTTCGAGACATGATCGCCCAAAGCGTGTTTCACGTATGGCACTTAACTGACTGACTGATCCTATAAGTGTCATTTAGAATGTCTGCTGCTAAGAGAGTCTGCTCACTCTGTCATGCTAAATAATATTTTCTCAAAAAATATTTTACAGATTTTTAAGTTTACCATTCGTTTGTTAATTGAATATTGCTGACACATCTGGTCTTATATTCCTGCTAGACATCAACAGATCCTTGACAAAATTCAATGAAGAATTTGCATTTCTCTTATCTGCCACATCAATCACCTTTCTATGGCTGAAACGTAACTTCGCTGCGTCTTTTATATAAAAATTTTCATGACAATTATTCCAATGAACTTTCTTCTTTGGTTGGGAATTTAAGCGTTTTATTAGACTGGTATGTACGTTGTGGTGCAGTGGATATCGGCTTGGTACTAGAAATCGGGGAGCAGAGTTCAAATTCCAGTCGAATTCCTTGCGTTCAGTTACGGGCAAATACTCTTGGGAAATATATTAATCCGTTTCTTCTCTCCAGTTAAATAGCAGGACAGATTGGGTTCTATAACCTTGTTCGGCAACCAGTCTACTGCAGAAAATAATGGCAATTTACTGCAGGATAATCTTATGCCCAGTCAGTCATGTCTATTTTGAGACATGTTCGCCCTAAGCGTGTATCACTTATGGCATTTAACTAAGTGACTGGATATAACAGTTGAACACATGATTAAAGCTTTTACTGGGCATAAAGTAGGGGATCAGTTTTATATTGTTTTGAAGTAATAAACTGATCCCCTAATAATTACTACTTAATAATATAATGCATCTCTTCCCTATGAGTCAAATAATAGGACAGATTGGGTTATATAGTCTTGGCTGGCAACCAGTCTACCACAGAAAGCAATGGCAACCTACTGCAGGATAATCTTCCTTCCAGTCAGTCATGTATCTTTCGAGACATGATCGCCCAACGTGTGTATCACGTATGGCACTTAACTAACTGACGGGTTTCTCAGTCTCACATAACAAAATTCATTATCGTATCATGATGAACTGAGCACGAAGCAGAATCAGGCCAGAAATAGGACAAGAACAGTGCGGTTTCGTCTAAGACTCTGGAGAAGGGAACGCTTTGTTTATACTTAGAATGCTATTGGAAAGGAGAATACAAATGAAGAAGGATATGTACCTGTGTTTTATGGAATAGACACAAGCATTCGACAAAGTACGCCACCAGAACTTGGTAGAAATGCTCAGCAACCTAGAAATATTTAGAAAAGACATAAGAGTAATCAAGAATCTCTACTGGCAACAAACTGCTTGCTGACGGACAGGAAACGAATTCAACGATAGAAAGGAGTGTAAGATAAGTATGTGTCTTTTCACCGGATCTATTCAACTTGTACAGCGAGACTAGTCTGAGAACCCTAGAAATATTGCCAGGATTCGTCATCGCCGGCCACAATCTGAACAATATAAGATGCGTAGGTGGTCCAATGCTGATAGCAGACACGGATAGAAAACTACAGGACCTCCTACAGAAGGTATCTGAAGAAAATGTCAAGAAAAGACTACAAATACAGAGAACGGATGGTCATCAGTAAAAAGAGGAGGCCAAAATAGCAACTAAATCCGGGGTTTACTAAAATCAAGCCGGTACAGAAATTTAAATAGCTGGGAAATGTAACAGAAGATGGAAAGTGTGACATTGAGATCTGAAGTCGAATTATCATTTCGCTAGCAACGAAGCGAATACTGGATTGCTATGTGATGTTTGTTCTTCAATATGACAGTGAATGCTGGAGAATTTCGTCAAAGATAAAAGAGAATTGAAGCAACAGAAAAGTGGTTTTACAGAATGATGCTGAGAATACCATGGACTGAACATGTGAGCAATGATGAAGCCAACACAGATGAAGAAGAGACTTGAAGCAACCGAAATGTTGTTCTACAGAACGATGCTGAGGATACCATGGACTGAACATGTGAGCAATGATGAAGCCAACACAGATGAAGAAGAGACTTGAAGCAACAGAAATGTGGTTCTACAGAATGATGCTGAGAATACCATGGACTGAACATGTGAGCAATGATGAAGCCAACACAGATGAAGAAGAGACTTGAAGCAACAGAAATGTGGTTCTACGGAATGACGCTGAGGATACCATGGACTGAACATGTGAGCAATGATGAAGCCAACACAGATAAAGAAGAGACTTGAAGCAACAGAAATGTGGTTCTACAGAATGATGCTGAGGATACCATGGACTGAACATGTGAGCAATGATGAAGCCAACACAGATGAAGAAGAGACTTGAAGCAACAGAAATGTGGTTCTACAGAATGATGCTGAGGATACCATGGACTGAACATGTGAGCAATGATGAAGCCAACACAGATGAAGAAGAGACTTGAAGCAACAGAAATGTGGTTCTACGGAATGATGCTGAGGATACCATGGACTGAACATGTGAGCAATGATGAAGCCAACACAGATGAAGAAGAGACTTGAAGCAACAGAAATGTGGTTCTACAGAATGATGCTGAGGATACCATGGACTGAACATGTGAGCAATGATGAAGCCAGCATAGATGAAGAAGAGACTTGAAGCAACAGAAATGTGGTTCTACAGAATGATGCTGAGAATACCATGGACTGAACATGTGAGCAATGATGAAGCCAACACAGATGAAGGAGAGATTTGAAGCAACAGAAATGTGGTTCTACAGAATGATGCTGAGAATACCATGGACTGAACATGTGAGCAATGATGAAGCCAACACAGATGAAGAAGAGACTTGAAGCAACAGAAATGTGGTTCTACAGAATGATACTGAGGATACCATGGACTGAACATGTGAGCAATGATGAAGCCAGCATAGATGAAGAAGAGACTTGAAGCAACAGAAATGTGGTTCTACAGAATGATACTGAGGATACCATGGACTGAACATGTGAGCAATGATGAAGTCAACACAAATGAAGAAGAGACTTGATGCAACAGAAATGTGGTTCTACAGAACGATGCTGAGGATACCATGGACTGAATATGTGAGCAACGATGAGGTTTTGGAGAAAATGAAAACAAAAAAAGAAAGTAATGCTTAACATCAGGAAATGGCAGCTAAATATCCTGGGACATGCAATGTGTAAGGAGTGCATGCTGAGCCTGATACTAACAGGTTAGATTGAGGGAAAGAGAGACAGGGAAAGCGATGCGTAACATATTTGATTCGCTTGAGAAAGTAGATGGCAGAACGGGGTTTGGGTTGGATGCCAGGATAAAGCGTGCTGGGATAGGGAGGTTTGGAAAGCCATGATTGTCTGCGTCTTGAAGGGTCGCGACACATAGAAAAAAAGAAAAAGAACCGTAAGTTTTAATCTAATTGTTTCTTCTCATACCTCATCTTTGGAACAAAGAAATCAGTCATTGATTTTAAAATCAAGCAAATGCAAAAATTTAAATACCTGGGAATTATTCTAACAGAAAACGGAAAGTGCGACATTAAGATCCGAAGGCGAATTGGCATGGCGAAGGAAGCATTCCAGAAATTGAGTAAAGTATTAAGAAACAGGACAATTTCGCTAGAAACGAAACGGTGAGTACTGGATTGCTATGTGATGTGGGTTCTTCAATATGGCAGTGAATGTTGGACAATATCTTCGAAGGTAAAGAAAAAATTGAAGCAGCTGAAATGTGGTTCTACAGAAGGATGCTGCGGATATCATGGACCGAGCATGTGGGCAATGACGAGATTTTGGAAAGGATGGAGACGAAAATGAAGTTAATACTAAGCATCGGGAAGAGACAGCTGCAGTTCCTGGGACATACAATGAGGAAGGAAGGTTTGGTGAACCTGATACTAACAGGCTAGATAGAGGGAAAAGAGACAGAGGAAAACAGCTGATAACATGTTTGAAGAACCTGATCAGGTGGATGACGGAACGAGGGTTGCATGGTGCAACAGGAGAAAGCTTTCTAAGAGCCACCAGGGAAAGGGAGATGTGGAAAGCCATGATCGCCTACGTCCTTAAAGGACATGACACATAAAAGAAGTCAGGCAAAATCTTAAGAATTTAAATGAAAAACATCATCATCTCTCCTTTTGAACAATGTCATTTTATTGTCCTTGTTCCTCGTTAACATATTCTTAACAGTTTCTTTTCGTATCATTTATCTCTCTCGTTTTTATTGTCTTGTCTGGGATGAACAGAATAAAAAGTAAGATGAAGAAAGAGGTTTCTTAATTCATTCTAAAAGATCTTTTATCTTTGTCGCGATCAGTAGTTATAGTTTGACTAGAAGCAAAATGACGTTGCCAGTGAATTCCAATTCCAATTTCGTTGATTGAACCCTTAAGTTTTTATCTACGCTAGTCATCGAACAGTCGATGAGCAGCCTTTATAGATTTTGGAGGATTCTCTAATAATTTCTCAAAGCTGTGATGACATCGAAATCTTGGTTCGTCTCTCCCAAACCTGTTGTTAGTTCTTCTTCGGGAACTGAAAAGACATCGGCACTGGTAAGCAAGCGGCTAGTTCCTTTCATTTTCTCAGCAAAAATCCTATCCTATAATCTGCGATGTGATTGGCCGAACACTCTGCAGTTGGACGCAAGATGGCGCAGTTTGTCAAGCGGAAAAAAAAGAGAATTTCATTTTCATATTCCGCAGAGGCCGCCAAAAGATGTCGTTCACATGAAAAAGCCAACTGATTGGAATACAGTGAGCAGAGCACGCATGCGCATCAATAAGGGAAACGCTGACGGTATTTTTCGTTAGGTGTTCTTTATCTACGCTTATATTTCCCATAGAACTAAGTGTTCGGTCAAGTTGCCCTGATGGAGGAATGCAGGGGATTTATTAAGGCGCTCGTCTCGAAAAACGTTCGCTATTCAGTATGAAAATCATCTCCAAATCATTCATATTTTTCTCTACCACCTACCACAAACTTCTCGCGTTGACAGGAGTCTTTTATTGACGAGCATCTCACATTTCTAATCCGCGTCTCTTTCTCCACTTCAATAATAGCTTTCCATGATTTTTTTTTTCTTTTGCCATATAGAATAATTCATCTTTCTCAATATGTTAGTCATTGATTCTATATACTTTAGTCTGACACAAGGCATATATAAATTCAGCGAAGTTCAGTTTCTGGAGAACGATTTTGCAAATCAAAGTTCAACGGCTTGCGACTTTTCGTTTATTTACGAAAACGAGCTTTGTCAACATTGGGAATTATTTGGTTGATTTTGTTCGGCGGTGTGTCAATTTCTATGGCTTATTTAATGCCGAAATCTAAATATTTTGAAAACAATTTTATAATTTCAGCTACATGTATTTTAATTAAAGATGTTTTGTACGTTATTTTATGCTTTCAGTGTAACCATGCATTTTATAGATACACACCTTGTAGATAATCTATTTGAACGTCTAGAAAGAAAATGTTGAATTCAAACCGGATTTTATTATATTAAAAGTGTGTATTAATGCGACTGTGGACCGCCTGTATATCCAAATTTCCACTGAAACTTCTTTTATGGGTTTGCGCGTCCGAATGAATACGATATCTGCTAGGCTTGCTTAGCATTCGCTCATTTCATGGAGACAGCGCAACAGACAGTATATATGGCAAAGTGAAAAAAAACTTGGTGTTATATATTTTGGCAAAAAAAATATTTCTTTCACGTAGGACATTATGCTGACACTTTCAGTATTTTTAAATAATTTTCTCATATTGGTTTCCATACAGTTGCGAAGTAAGTAAATTCAGTTATGACGTATTGTACAGTGTGCATTTTAATGGTAATTAATATTTGAAAGTATGTACTCACAACTATTTGGGTCAAGTCACAGGAACTAACCAACGTCTATATCCACTGGGTCATGTGTCCTTAAGAACAAGAACAACTAAATATTTGGGACTTATGAACTTGATGTTCAGTAATCCATTTTACCTTTTTTTTGGTTCCTGTGACTTGACCCAAAGGTTTAAATCATGACTACCAAAAGAGCCACTACAACACAAGGAATGGAGTTCATATACCCCAGTGATTCTCATAAAGAGTTCGGTTCGAAATTCCTAGCATGGTCGAAACGTCGTACAAATGGCAACAAAGATGAGGACAATAGTCCAAATAATGTAAATACTGAAAATATTACCTCGTCTTAGAAATATAGACAAATCACAAAATGTTGTTTTCCCATTAATTATGTTCATGGACAGAGATGCTCAGTGCGTGAACCCGTTGCAGACATGCCCAATTATTTAAGGACAGAGAGCCGACAATCAAACTTTAGTACGCAACGTTATATTTACTAATACAAATTATTATTATTAGCAATATTATTATTATACCATCATTACTGTCATTATCATCTTCATCTTTCTATTTCTGCTATGGTCATACTCAGCCTTAATAATATTTTAAAAAATTGTGAGCGTCTTTAATCTGGTCGACGGAGACATTTTGGCTCCACTCTGGAAGCGTTAATTAAACCAATGTTTACACTGACCGGGACGATAAAAGCCAAGAGTTCAATAATGTCATTGTAGGTCATTCTAAGTAACTTGTGAATCTTCAATGGCATACATTTTGGGTTGTAAAAGTAATCAGATTTTCATTTATTATATTGGAAGTGACACTGATATTTTTAATCGACTACGATGGAGTAAAGCAATAAACTTTAACCGCCTAATTAAGTTTTTAATAGACCGAGTCGATCGGTCGAGTGAAATCTCAAAGGCCTACTAAGTCTGCGGGAAGAACTAAGACTGGTAGTGGTGTGTTGTTATGGCTTCTTTTCGTGACTCGTTTTTCTACCTTCCACAACATCACTAGCATATATCTGTGGGTGTGTGCGTGTGAAATATATATATATATATATATATATATATATATATATATATATGTGTGTGTGTGTGTGTGTGTGTGTGTGTGTGTGTGTGTGTGTGTGTGTGTGTGTGTGTGCAATTTGTTATATATCTTATATTATATATGCGCGGTACTTATTTGAACGCGCTGAATATCGGTGATAGAGACACCTATATAACTGAATATATATATATATATATATATATATAGTCATCCGCAGACAGATCTGTTTTGCTGTATCACTGCTCATCAGTACGGTTAGACATCCGATTGCTTTTTACCCAGGATTGAAACCAGACCTAATATATGTATATATGGATGGTCAGAAAGCCTTTTTAATGATGTGTCATTGAAAACAACCTACAAAGAAGATTTTTCTTATTTTATAAATTTTCGAGTATATATATGAGGTTGGCAACCCGTGAAGACAAAAAGAATGATCCAAAAGATTTTACAATGAATATTATCCAGAAGAAAATCATTGAGAGGAAAACGGTAATAAATACAAAATTTATTTTAGCAAGATAACAAAATATTTTTAGAATTGCCTCGTTCAGCCCGTTGATGAATAAATAAAGACTAATTATTAAATAACATTTTTTTATGAACAAAGCAATTGTAAGTTTTTTCCATTACTAAAATAAATTCTAGATTTAAAATAATTTAATTATGTGTAGAGTTTTCTTATTAATATATATATCGAAACTCGACCGATTATAGTATCAGTCGATGTCGCTACTCCCTAAGCCATACGCGCATGGAATCAGAGATAGGACATTTTAACTTATTCTATATAAATAGTGTTCACACACGCCAGTCACCGAAAGAACTCAATTCATTTCTGAAGAGTCACGCTTATATAGCAGAAGTGGCAAATTTGCATTTAATTTTGCAATTAAATAATATATACAGTGACACGCATAAGTATTAGATAGATGTTAGTTTCTGTTATAACTCTAGTTTATGTTCGCCATTTTGGCTGATATTTGGTAAGTAATATCTCATAAAGATGTTTTAGTTGTATGTGGAAGGAATTTGCATTTAATTTTGCAATTAAATAATATATACAGTGACACGCATAAGTATTAGATAGATGTTAGTTTCTGTTATAACTCTAGTTTATGTTCGCCATTTTGGCTGATATTTGGTAAGTAATATCTCATAAAGATGTTTTAGTTGTATGTGGAAGGAATTTGCATTTAATTTTGCAATTAAATAATATATACAGTGACACGCATAAGTATTAGATAGATGTTAGTTTCTGTTATAACTCTAGTTTATGTTCGCCATTTTGGCTGATATTTGGTAAGTAATATCTCATAAAGATGTTTTAGTTGGATGTGGAAGGAAAATTAAAAATTCATGGTTGAATTCATTTTTTTTTCATCAGAGTTCAAAATTACCC
Source organism: Ascarosepion bandense (assembly GCA_037127315.1). Classification (NCBI taxonomy): domain Eukaryota; kingdom Metazoa; phylum Mollusca; class Cephalopoda; order Sepiida; family Sepiidae; genus Ascarosepion; species Ascarosepion bandense. The sequence continues at coordinate 3,103,771 of JBBBDQ010001464.1, read as the reverse complement.
TATGCAAAACTATTGGATACATCAATTTAATATTTTGTTGCGTAGCCTCTGTTTTATTTCACTGCTTCCAATCGCTTTCTATAGTTGGCCACAAGTTTTCCACACTGATCCACCGTTACTTTACCCCATTCTTCCCTTCATAATTCCTCTAATTGCTTGATATTTCATGGATTCTGCTTATGAACTTTAACCTTCAAAGTATTCCACAAATTCTCAATTAGATTCAAGTCAGGAGACTGACTTGGCCAATTGAGAGTTCTAATACCATTATTTTCAAACCATTCCTTCGTACGTTTTGCGGTATGTTTGGGATCATTGTCGTGTTGAAGCACGAACTTCCGACCATGTCTTAAAGAAGCTGCAGATTTCTGAAGGTTCTTCTCTAGAATCTCACTGTACATGCTACCATTCATTCTACCGTGGATAACTTGTAACTCACCAGTGCCCTTGGATGAAAATCATTCCCATATCATAATGAAACCACCCCCAAACTTAACTGTGGGGATGGTATTGTGCTTGTTGAAGGCAGTGCCATTTTTTCGCCAAACACTTGTCGCTGTGTTCCTCCCGAATAGTTCAACTTTCGTTTCATCCGACCAGATTACCTTTTCCCAAAACTACATAACTTTCTTTTCATAAGTTTCAACAAACTTTAATCGGTCTTTGACATGTTTAGTTTTCAGTAAAGGCACTTTTCTTGGTGATCTTGAATGAAAGCCTGTACGATATAGAACTCTATTAATGGTATCCTTACTTACATTAGTTCCAGCACCCTCAAGGTCATTTTTAATTTCAGAACGAGTAATGAAGGGGTTTTTTTTCACATTTCTGATGATCCACCTTGAAGTCCTCTCATTTATTTGTCTTGATATTTCCTTTCTTGTGAGGTTTGCTGTACCGTCACCATACTTCTTAAATTTTCTGATGATATTTCCGACTGTACTTAGTGCTAGATTCATTTATTTGCTAATTTTTCGGTAACCTTATTTGTGACGTTCAATGATTCTATCTCGCATATCTCTGGATAATTCTTTAGCTTTTGCCATTTTTAATCCTTGAATTGCAGAATGTGCATCAAAGAGTCAGATGATTACTAGCACTATCTTGTAAGCAACTGTGTGCTTCTCTGATTGGTCAGAGATATCATTCCAATACTATCGAAAATTCGAATATTAAACTCTTTTGAAATACAAAGTTTCGATTGAAAATTTGAAAAAAGTGTCATGTATCCAATACTTTTGCGTAGGGTAATTTTGTACTTTGAGAAAAAAATAGATTTAACCATGAGTTTTTAATTTTTCCTTCCACATACAACTAAAACAATTTTACGAGATATTACCTACCAAATATCAGGCAAAATGGCGTACATAAACTAGAGTTATAACAGAAAATAACATGTATCCAATACGTATGCGTGTCGGTATATATATATATATATATATATATATATATATATATTAATTGCAAATTATATTCCTATAATATATGAAAGCTTTAAAACTAATCCATGGTACTGGAGCTCAGACTCTTTGGACGTTGGCGCAAAAAACTAAAAAGCAATAGTTGTTTCCAGTTAAAGTAAAACCGAAGGCTGAAAAAAATGAATGGATGTATGTCAAATTTTGATTACCTGGTATCGATATCAAATAAGTTTTTTTTCGTCGTAAACTGAATTTTGAAGGCTAAAAAAGTCCTTTGAATAAATGGTATCATGGCTGAGACTAAGAACTACAATTATACCTACAGAGAGCCAAACTCGAAGCAAAGACTAAAATAAAAGGGCTGGAAAAATACAGACACACAGGCAGATATACAGACACACACAAACATCTTGCCTTATATATATATATATATATATATATATATATATATATATATATATATATATATGTATTATCGATTTTCTGCACTATTGTAAGAACTGCAACCTTGAAACTTCTGAATAAGTTGATTTTACGCTTCTGGCTTACATGAGCCATTTTCAGAGAGGTTACAAGAACATTGACATAAAAACATCCACCATCAAAGACGATTTTATCTTGTGGTGACATAAAACATTGCTAAGCAACGATAACAGTTACCAAAAGTAGCAAACGCAGTTCGTAAATTGTAATGCGGTTCTATGACGTCACACAGCTCCAAATGTTAACAGAACCATATACTTAAATGCAATGTTATGTGTTATGACCAGATTTAAACATAATTTTATTAAATGTGGGTTGTTTGGATTTAAATGTAGGGAGCCTCAAATATATGAAGGTTCTTTTTACTATGTCTATGATTATTGTATTGTTAACTAAAATCGCTCTGACATTATCTACATGACTATGTTTTTTTAATAAATGTTCTTTAATTGTAATCTGATCAGAAATGTGACAGGAAAATCTTCGGGAGAGAGTGATTGTAGTAAAACCAATATATGTAGTGGATTTATTTTTAGTACCAGATGTTTAAAACGGCACATGATTAAACATAATAGACATTCATTGTATCTTATATTTAACAGTATATGTTTAGAAAACTATCTGCTGCCTCGATACACTATATATATATATATATATATATATATATATATATATGGTGAAGGAGCGATGTATGCTTAAAGATAAACGAAATGTATTATATAGGTACCTCTATTACGTAACAAAAATCCAGCATAAAGAAAGTTTTAAAAGGTTAAAAACTTAATAAAGGAACATTTTCTATCCAAAACGTTTATAATATTATGAAGAGGAAAGATCAAAGTAAATTTCAATTATTTTATAAAAATTTTTAATCCCTTTTAACATTTTCGAAATTTTGTCAGAAAATTTTGGTTTTGATTTGGAGTTAGCGTGGTTAAAAATATTACGTCGATTTTATAATTGATTACGTAATTATTTTTTACGTAACTCACTTTTCGTTGACAAACACATTAATTTGGAAATTCTCGCAAAAATCAAATATTTCTCGAATTTTAATGACACTTTCAGTACTCATTAACAAATGAATAACATTATTTTTGAAATTATGATGAAAACAATTTTTTTAAAGTCTGTTACCCCACTTCAAGTAAATTAATGAAATTTTAATACATTTTAATTTTCTGGTATTTTTTGTTTTATTAGTTAAACGCAGAGCTCATCGGGAAATATAAATCATGTATTTTTTTATTTAAAATTATGATTCACTATACGAAAATCTGCTCCGAAGAGAAATATAAAAAATGCAATAAAACTTTGATATAATTTAATTTGATAAGTTTTTAATTGCTGTAATAAATAATAAAAATTAAGGACATTATAGTCTGAAAAAATTTTTTTGATTACTAATAAAATTATAAAAGAATTGTTTTCATTTTTTTTTATAAATAATGTATAAAGTTTTAAAAATATTTTAAAAATCTTTTAAAGAACTGTATAGTTTTGTTCTTTTAGTTAAGAATTGATGATTATACTGCCTATAAAAAAAAAATTGATAAAAAAATTTTACCAAAAATATTTTTAAAAAGAAAAAAAAATTAATTATTTGTGCAAATACGTTCAAAGTTATAAAGTACGATGTTCAAATCTTATAAAGTACAGTGTTCCATATGGGTCAAAATTATTTTTTAAGTTAACAAGCGTTCTGGGTTATTACTCCTTATATAGCAAAACAAAGAACGCACTTTCATTCTTACGATATTTTATTCTCTACGTTTCTAAAATTTTTATTTATTCAGAAAGCATATTCAAATGTCTAGCTATAAAGCTAAGCTAAAATTTTATAAAATATTATATAAGTGCTGAAATTATTATGTTAAATTTTTAATTTCACTATTTAGTTAACCCCCGACCACCAAAAAAATAAAAAAAATTCATCACGATTGGTCACCAGACATTGCGTGTCTGTCAACATCCGTTAGCTGTCATCTGTCAGCAACTCTATGACTTACATAACAAAAAAAGTGGCTACCGTATTTATTTTTTTTTTATTGTAAAATTCTGGGAGTAAGCAATTATTAATTGATTGTAAACAGATAAAGGTAAGTTTTAATATTAAAATTGTATTTTATAACACGGAAATGAAAGAAGAAACTACATATAAGAATTGGGGAGGCTGAAGTTTATTTTCGGCAAAGATATAAGAATAATCAAGAATCTCTACTGGCAGCAAACGGCCTGCATACGGACAGGTAACGACTTCAGTAGATACACAAAGATAGAAAAAGGCGTAAGACAAGGATGTGTCTTTTCACCGGATTTGTTCAACCTATACAGCGAGAATATTTTGAGGACCCTAGATGACACACCAGGATTTATTATTGGAGGCCACAACCTGAACAACATAAGATACGCGGACGATACAGTACTGATTGCGGACACGGAAAGGAAACCGCAAGATCTCATACAGAAAGTAGCAGGGGAGAGTGACAAGAAGGGACTACAAATAAACTTTAAGAAAACTGAGTGCATGGTCATCAGCAAAAGATACAACCCAAAATGCCAAATACAGGTAGGGGATAACAGAATCAAACAAGTCCAAGAATTTAAGTACCTAGGAAGTGTTCTAACAGGAGATGGAAAGTGCGACACGGAGATCCGAAGGCGAATTGGCATGGCAAAGGACGCGTTCCAGAAGATGAGCAAAATACTAACACACAGGAAGATCTCAATAGAAACGAAGAAAAGAGTGCTAGACTGCTACGTGATGTCAGTTCTTCAGTACGGCTGTGAATGCTGGACAATATCATCGAAAATGAGGACAAAACTGGAAGCGGCCGAAATGTGGTTCTACAGAAGGATGCTACGGATATCGTGGACTGAGCATACAAGCAACGACGAAGTGTTAGAAAGAATGGCAACAAAAAGGAAATTGATGCTGAGCATCAGGAAGAGACAACTGAAGTTCCTGGGACACGCAATGAGGAAGGAGAGCCTGGAGAACCTGATACTGACTGGACAGATAGAAGGAAGGAGAGATAGAGGAAGGCAGCGGATAACATATCTGCAGAGTCTGATCAGGTGGATGACGGAACGGGGGTTGCCAGAAGCAACAGGAGCAAACATACTAAGAGCCACAAGGGATAGAGAGACGTGGAGATCCATGATCGCCTACGTCCTGAAGGGACAGGGCACATAGAAGAAGAAGAAGAAGTTTCCAAGGAATCAAGATTGGCGGGGAATATTAGATGATGATGATGATGGAACGAAAGAGCCAAGATTTGAGGGACTAATAGCTTGATGATGATGATTCTATTGAATGAAAAAAAGCAAAGATTGCAGTCAATCGTAGCTTGATGATGGTGATGATGATGATGATGATAGAACGAAAGAACAAAGATTGGGAGGAATATTAGATGATGATGATGATGATGACGCTGGAACGAAAGAGGAGTATTGCACGGGATATTAGCTTGATGATGATGATGATGATGGAACAAAGCAGCAAATATTGGAGGGAATATTAGATGATGATGATGATGATGATGGAACAAAGGAGCAATGATTTGAAGGACTATTAGCTTGGTGATGATTATTATAAAAAATGACTGAAATACGACTATCAAAAATAATGTTTAAACAAATAAATCATAATATATTTTGAATTTGAAAATTCAAGAGAATTTGAAAAAGAGTTTCCCCTTCTGCGATATATGCATGACTCTTCAGAAATGAATTGATATATATATATATATATATATATATATATATAGTGTAATACGTAGAAATCTTAAACCAATAAATAATAATAATCAAATTAATCTCATCATATATTATAAAAAATTTAAAACAATTAACCTCATATTCGCTAATAACAAACACACAGCTAAATCCTCTACAGATAACCAATGTAGTGTATCAATTTACATGCCCGTTCAGAGATTGTATCTCTGGTACTAATAATAAACCCGCGACATATATTGGTTTTACTACAACCACGTTCTCCTATAGACCTTCCTGTCACCTTTCTGATCAGAGTACAATTAAACAACATTTCTTAGAAAAACATAGCCATATAGGTCATATCAGACAGATTTTAGTCAAAAATACAACAAACCTCACACATACATATAGTAAAAATAACCTTCAGATATTGGAGGCGATCTACATTAAATCCAAACAACCCACACTTAATAAAACACGTTTAAATCTGGTCATAGCACATTACATTGCATTTAAATATATCGTTCTGTTATCATTTCGAGCTCTTACGCCGTGTGACGTCATAGAACTGCATTACAAATTTACGAATTGCGTTAGCCATTTTTGGTAACTGTTATCGTTGATTAGCAAAATATAATGTCAACAGAAGATAAAATCGCTTTTGATGGTAGATGTTTTTATGTTAACGTCCTTATAACCTCTCTGTAGATTGCTCATGCGAGCCGAACACTTAGAACCAACTTAATAAAAAATTATCCAAATTTTGAAGAATTTTTGTCTTTAATTTCACCTGAAATTAAAGCCAAAATAGGATGTTTAGAACGAATCATTATTAAACATAATAGAATTGTCTCTTATATTTAACAGTATATACTTAGAATATATATATATATATATATATATATATATATATATATATATATATATCCTTAAAGAGAGTGGACGTCATTTTAACCCAAACCCGAGGAACCTTTCAGCCAACACTTGTCAAGGGTTACGTTGGCAAAATTATAAATGGGTATAGAGGAGGACACAACCAAAAGGGAATGTTTGCAATACTGGGAGAAGATGGAATTCGTTTAAAAATATAAATTTATTGAGAAAATATTAAGAAGTGAGTGGGGTGTAAACATATAAATCCCAAAAGAGTGAAATAAAAAAGAAAAATGTTACACTCACAAACTCGCCAGTAATTGCAAAGAGCGTAAGAACTGCTCTTTCTGCCTGCACAGGCTCGGCTGCTGGATTTTTTAGGCAAATGGCCTCCAAAACACGTAGATGGTATGCCGATCGAGCACTATGCAAGACAGAAAACCAATTGTCCTCATAAGAGGAGGCACAAACTTGATTATCCAGCAGGTGTTGGCCGATTGCTGAATCCAACACAGCTTCAGTTGTCCTTATATTGCTATGAGAATTGCCTAAACGTAAACTCGCGGGGACATGCTGCGCAACCCGCGTCTCCAACCTCAGATTGGTTCGTCCTATGTATGCTGCATCGCAACAGCACTTAAATTTATACACAACGGAACTTTTACGAAAATAGGACAACCGATCCTTAACGAAAGATGGAAACACAGGCCTTGTCTTATAAACAACACGCAACTGCACTGAAAAATAACCCGACGAAATACTAGCCGAAACTTTGTCAGTAACAGTAAGACATTTTCTACCAAGCCAGGGTAATTTGAGATACAAAGGACAGCGACTTGGCCCTTCAACCTTTGGTTCTTTAAACCGTTTAATCTTACGAGCAATGACCCGTTTTACCAAATTAATGGGGTACCCGTTCCCTTCAAAAATATCATGCAAGCGTGTTAATTCGCTGGCCAAGCATTCAGGAGAACAAATATTAAGGGCACGGTGAACCAAAGTTTCTATTAGGCCAATTTTACGGGACTTAGGGACAAAAGAGTTCCAATTAGTATATAAGCCGGTAAAAGTCGGTTTACGAAACACAGAAGTTACGAAAACCTCATCCCGTCGCTGAACATAGACATCTAAAAATGGAAGACCCCCATCCTTCTCTATCTCCATAGTAAACTGAAGAGATGGATGCAGGGAGTTTAGCTGAACTAAAATATATATATATATATATATACTGTACGCATCGCTCATTCACTGATGAATTAGAGCACTCTGGCTATTGGGCGTGTATGATGACAATATACATGCTAAAAAGTCTGCCTTCTTCTACCGTGCGCCCATGGTCCAGAGGTAGAATCACCAACTGACGCAACTTCGGTCGGGTTTCAATCCTGGGTTAGAAGCAATCGGAGTCTAACCTTACTGATGATCTGTCTGCGGATGACTATATATATATATATATATGTGGCAACATATAGTTTTAGCATATGCCATATTTATGGGTTAAAGTGCTCAATGTTACACAGAGGCTGTGTAAATATAAACGTGGACATTGAAGTCCACACACACACACACACACACACACACACATATATATATTTATATATATACAGGGTGACCATAAAGCCTGTGTGCACTTTAAATTTATACATTTTTTAAAGGGCACTCGAACTTTCTGGACACCTTGTATATATATCTCAGTTTTTATCTCTCCCCAAAACTGCACATCCATGCGGTCTTCTGTATAACTGTTGATTGTATCACGTGCCAATACCTTTATCTGCCGAGTGATGGATGGCCAGATATTTTTCTTTATGGAGGCTTGCTTCATTGAGTGCATCCGCGTGCCTTTTACCCCTATCTGCATTCGAATAATTCCGGAGACAGCATTATTACATATCAGTGGCTGACATAGCCTTCGCCATTCTTGCACGGCTATCAATGAGGAAACGGAATGAGGATTCGTCTAAAGGATGACGGAATGGCAGCAAAGATAAGAGATTAGTTCAATATGAAAATGAAAGAATGGCAGGCGACGCTGAATGGATGGCACGGATGAAAAAGAGCAAAGATTGATAGAAAAGAAGGAAGAATTAATGAAAGAAGATTCGAGGAGGCGACAACTGCTGATACTAATACTACCAAACGCTCAAACACAAACACACACACACACACACACACACACACAATAGTGGACAAGACAGTCGTCCAAAAGTAGGGATACACTATATGATAACATTTATTTACATATACAAAGATATTTTCTAATACAATTATAAAATAACGTGATCGATCCTGTCTTGGCGCACCGGCTGCAACCACTCTCTCACCGGCGTGACATGGCTTCCCTGTGCCCCTTCGACAAGTACTTTCACGGCTTCTGCTCCAATTAACTTAGGTCATTGGTGCCGCCTATGTACGAATTTACACGAGATACTAGATTGGCAACTAGGTCCCACGCTTTTACCGTGAAACAGATAAGATGTAACAGTAATTTCTACTCCAACAGCTTCTTTTCTCGCGCTTCCCGCCTGTGGAATTCCCTTCCACATGCCTGCTTCCCCGACGGCTCCAATCTCCAGGAGTTTAAATGTAAGGTCAATAGACACTTCCTAACACACTAACTTGCATCTATTCTCTCAACACTCTCACCATCTAACCAACCCTCATTCTCGGTACCCTTACCCGTCTTTCGCCCTCCTTCTGACATTTCCTATATATAACCATCCTTTTCCCATCACTTCCCCGATCCTATGTAACCCCCTGCGCAACAGTGGCAGTGGAATGCCTTGATCGGGATGAAACGATTAAAAAATATCTATATATATAAACTTAGTGTATCGTGGCAGCAGATAATTGTCTAAACATATACTGTTAAATATAAGAGACAATGAATGTCTATTATGTTTAATCATGAGCCGTTCTAAACATCGTAAATTGGCTTCAATTTTAGGGTGAAAATAAAGCCAACATTTCTCCAAAATTTGGATAGTTTTTATTAACCAACACTTAATAAAATCACGTTTTGATCTGGTCATAACATATTACATTACATTTAAATATATGGTTCTGTTAACATTTCGAGCTCTCACGCGGTGTGACATCATAGAACCGCATTACAAATTTACGAACTGCGTTTGCTATTTTTGGTAAAAGTCGTCGCTGATGATGGATGTTTTTATGTTAACGTTCTTGTAACCTCTCTGAAGATAACTTATATGAGCCGAAATCTTTGACCCAACTTAATAAAAATCTTTCTTTAAGCACATGGTCAATCTTTTTTTTATTTGAGAAAAACAGGATTTCACAGGTCATTGTGAATCTTTGTAAAAGTGAAGAAGAAGGTTGATTTTAATTCTCAATTCCTTATCCCACTATAAACTCAGAAAAAAATCTAACAAATTTTTTCAAATATGACCACCATAACTAACGCTAAGGTTGTAAATTTCTTAGATGTTGCCCTCTGTAATATAACAATCCCGCCCCACCCGAGGAAAGGCTGATGCAAGCGGGGGCGTTTCCGGTCGTTGAAAGGAACGGATGTTTGTTTGACCTTATTTCCGGCAGTAGCGGAAATGGCTACAAGAGGCAAACAGAACAGGTGTCTCTGAGAATTACGTGGGCGTGCGTGGGCGAGGCAAAATCCGGAAGTACCGGTTTGGAGATTATAAAAGACCTCGGCGCACGGATTTCAGAGACGCACAGAGACGCAGACGGGCAGAGAGACAGAGGCAGACGAGAGAGCCAGACCAGACCAGAGGAGCAACAGATACGACCCCCCCCGTCAACCCCTTAGGAGCGCGCTCTCTCGCTCTCTGTTCCCTAGGCTACACGGTTCATCGTTATTAATAAAAATATCACTTGATATATTTTTATATATATGCGTGTTTGTTGTATATTGCTATATAACACCTCGACCGGAGCAGTGGTCTGTACAAACCGTACACAAAAAACTCACATAACCATATATGTATTAGCAGGGAACCATATCACTCCCAGAGAATCACAAAGAACCTACACAAATTCATCCAATTCCGTTTAGGACCCGACTCTAGCAATAAGGAAATATTCGACAACACTAAATTTAAATATATTAATGCTTTAGAAAAAAAATAAATTCAGCACTTTTGTTTAATGTTGTGTGGAAAGCCAACATTTTCAGTCTGCCAATATTTTCTCATCGAGTTACATTTTAACCGTTTCTTTTGAGTTACATTTAAAGAACTTTTCCCTGTTTTATTTAAACCACTTCTTTGAGTTACATTCTATCCAGTTTTAGTTACATTTTGACGATTTGTTCGAGGTACATTTTAACCATTTTTTCGAGTTACATTTTTACCAGACTTACGGCCATATCACGTTGAATATATCGGTTCTTGCTCGATCACCGAAGTTAAGCAACGTTGAGCCTTGTCAATACTTAGATAGGTGACCGTTTGGAAATACCAGGTGCTGTAAGCGTTTAGTGAAGGATGCGCGTGCTTACGGCCATATCACCGGTTCTCGCTCGATCAATGTTGAGCCTGGTCAGTAATTTAATGGGTGACCGCTTGGGAATATCAAGTGCTGTAAGCGTTTAGTGACAGATGTGCGTTGTGGTGCAGTGGATATCGGCTCGGAAAGAGAAATCGGTGAGCCGAGTTCGAAGTCCAGTTGAATACCCTGCATTCACTTAAGCACTGGTACCCTTGGGAAAGGTATTCATCCGTCCCTTCTCTCCAGTTATTGGTCAAATAACAGCGTAGGACTTGGGGACCCTGCCCTTAAAAAAACAAATCCAAGGGATTCATGATACTCGAAAAGAAAAAGTATTACTAGACACAAAACCTATATAAAAACAACAATAAATTGTTGAAAGAAAAAGATATTACCAGTATTTAGTTGGCAATAAATGACACGCAGAGGTTGATATGCCATAAAACAACCAACCAACATTTTAACAATTTTTGTCGAGTTACATTTTAACCATTTTTTGGAGTTACATTTTTACTTCTTCTTTTTTTTCATTTTCATGTTTGCTGCTGCAGTAAAACATCTTCGATTGGTGCCGCTTCTGTTATTTGGTAATGTATTTTATGCTTACGAGATCTGGTGAACGATAATAGCTTTAAGAAATGCATTCGTATAAATCTATATATAATTATTGATGTGGGAATACGTTTGTATATGGCTCATAGTTTATAAATTACTATAGTTCTCTGTTATACATTTTATTTTTGACTAACGGTGTAAACATTTTATATTATGGTACACTTGTACGAGTAGTTTAATCATGGTCTCACAACTTTACCCAAATGGAAACAAGGCTTATTCCTGTCAGTAATAAGAAATTTTCCTCGTCATTATAACCAGCTTTATTCCAACCATTAACATCTTTCCTTACGTAGACGGCTACTTAAACTAGTGTTGTATATTTTCGATTTTGCCTTTTAATGTTTATTTTAGAAATTATTATGTAAGCAAAATAATAATAATAATAATAATAATAATAATAATAATAATAAATCTCCAAATTCTGAAATGACGTAATGAAAATTGTGAATCTGCATATCCGTTTGGGTTGATGTGACTTGTCGCAGTTGTCTAGAAATATGTCTATTATTATTTTATTTTATTTTAATTTCATGACATCCGGTGACATCTTCGAGTAGCTTCGCTGCCAACATATTTAGAGAACGACAAAGTCAGACATGCGGAATAAATCCAGAACGGAAAGACACAAGAAATTGCAGATCCTTCTCTTACACCGATCTTCCAACCGACATCGCCATCGCCAGGAATTCTACCGCTGTTTTCTTGTTGACCAAAATCTCGGCAAATTTTTTAATGCTGAGAAAAAATTTTAGCAAGAACAACAAGGAGAATAAACACTTCGACAGATGACAGGGGCGTAAAACAATCGAATCAAATAATTCCTCTATTGTAGAAAGAAAGCTGATGAATGAGACAGACGATATCATTGAAAAGTGCAGCCAATTGACCGGCGATGATTGGGAGAGACATAAGACAGGAACAAATCAGTTAAGTCTTTTAGAATTATTGCATCAACCGGGAAAGTACTGTGAAAAAACACCTGAAGTAATATCTATAACTTGGAGCAGTTGGGCTTCTAAAATATTCCATTCAGACGAGCAGCCTGAGGATGACAGTTGGTGATACAGAAAATTTAAGATGCAACAAGTGAACTGCCTTCTGTGTTACTATGTATTTAGAGATTCTTTAAAAAAAATTATAATCGATATTAATAAACACTTAACATTGGTGAGATATACATTTCATTAGAACAGCTTTGAATTGCTACTTTCTGTATTCGATCTCCCAAGAGGATGCTTCCCCGATCGCTACAATCTGAACCTTTTTATGTCAAAGGCTACCTGTTATATTACCCATATATTTGTGTAAATTGTTCAAGTACTCCCCAAAGTTGTTGTTTTTTTGTGACACGCATCAAAGTTTACTAAATCCTGGTTGAAAGAAAAGGTATTTTTTGAAGGTTCTCTTATGGATTGGCCTTCATATGATTGAATCCCATTGAGAACCTGAGAAGCATCCTCAAGATATTTATTCTAATGAAAGGCAATTCAACAGCAAGTGTGACCTTTGGGGGGTCAGTTAAATTTGCTGCAAACAATTTCCAGTCGCTAAAATTGCAACTCTAACATCAGATGTTAACAATAGGCAGTCATTGAAAAGAAAGGAACATTTGCGCAATAAATTTTAGGAGGTTCTTATTATTTTTTTAATTTATCTTTTATTTTTAAAATAAATTTTTTTAAAATATTTTCCTTTAAGAAATTGACGAAGTTGTTCTAAAATCTTTTCATAATATTTTCTTACATTAGTTTTACAATGTATAATAATGTAAAAGTATCAAAATAAATAGTTGCAAATAAACTACTGACAGACAAATTAGTCTGTTTTGTTAACTTAGTAAAATCTTTTCCAACCAAAAACAATAGTTTGCTCTATCACTATATATTCAAGTTAATAATATTGAGTAGAATCTAAACAACATCATAATGGGACTTTTAACATTAAAGACGAAACTCTTTATACCAATTCATAACTTGCATATAATCTCTAGACGCAGTTCTGCTTCATAATTGTACTTTATTTTTGAAAAAAAATATTGATAAACCAAAACAGGAAATATCTATCTATCTATCTATCTATCTATCTATCTCTCTCTCTCTCTCTCTATATATATATATATATATAAATATATATATATATATATATATATATATATATTTAATTATTTCGTTTTTAGTCATAATTAAATTAGACCAGTACACAGTTGCATAAAAACGTGTTTAATACAATTATATTGTAGAAATTTTCAATATTTTTTATTTGTAAACTAGCAGTATAGCCTGTCGTTGCTCGGGTGTAATGAAAGCTTTAAAACTAATCCATGGACCTGGAACTCAGACTCAGCCCTAAAGAATATTTGTGTGAAGTTTGGTGAGAACAGGATAAAAATTGTGGATTTGTATAAAGGACATATAGACAGATAAACACACACACACACACTCACACACAAACATGTTGCCTTATATATATATATATATATATATATATATATATATATATATATTATCAATTTTCTGCACTATTGTAAGAACTGCAACTTTGAAACTTTTGAATATCGTTTCTTATGTCTTTGCCTATGAGTGTATCAAATTTGATTAAAATCGGACCAATCCTTCTATAACCCGATTTTTTCGATTATCGATTTTCGATATTTATCGGGGCTACCTGGACACAAAACCTAGCTAAAACACTCGCAGACTCTTATAGTATAACTGTGTAAAATTTCAAGGAAATCGGTTCAGCCGTTTCGGAGTCTATAGGTAACAGATACACACACACACACACACACACACACACACACACACACACACACACACACACACACACAAAGTTCCATTTATAAATAAGTTTAGATGAATTATCGCCTAAGCCAGTGTTTTTGCATTACGGTGTCTTTAGAAGATTTATAATAACTGATCTTACCATTTTTTAAGAACGCTCACGTAGCAGGGTTTTTTTATGGACCCGCGATTTTCAAAATTAGGAGAAGTCAGAACGTTTTCATTCATGATTGTATTATCCTAATACGTATTTGTTGGTATGGTTACATAATTTTTGTTCTTTTATTTAGTAATTCATTTTTGTTTAGTAATGACATAATAGCAAACTTTTCTTCCTGGCACAGTTTACATATATTTGCTAACATTGTACGGTTTCATTATATTCCAGGTCATGTCAGAGTCTTTTCTATAATTTAATTTCAATTTCCACACTTGGCTAGCCAATTTTGTACAATTTTTAAAAGTTTTCTAGGTTTTTTATAATTATATTACCATAAGCAAGGCATTTTACTGCTACTGTTTTGCAGGGGGTTACATAGGAGCAAACTTATGAGAAAGAGTGACTTCTTATAGGGAATGTCAGGAAGTGGGTAAGAAAAGGCTGAGAGTACGGATGAGAGTGAAGTGGATGGAGAAAGGAGAATGAGAGAGAGGATGTAGGTTAGTGAAGCAGGAGATGTCGATTGACTTCACATTTGAATTCTTGGAGATTGTAGTTGTCGGAGAAGCATGTAAATGGAAGGGAATTCAACAATAAATAGAAGGGAATTCCAGAATAAATGAAAGAGAATTCCACAAAATATAGTTTAAATATAGACTTGGGGTTAAGCCATCTAGTCTTAAAAGTATGTTTGGTTGATAGTAAATATGTTTTGTTTTTACCAAAATATTTACAATCTAAAACTAATGCTGGCTTTAAACAACCTGTAAATAGGTTGATACGCCGTAGAATACGAATAAGTTAATCAGCACCCGAACAACGAAGTCGTTATATGAAAAATAGCAACTAAAATAATTACCACATTATATAAAATCAAAGAATTAGAATTCACAGTAGGATTCATTATTAGTGGCAACATCTACATTAACGATCTCCCCGACATCATTAGATCCCAAGTTGGCATGTATGCCGATGACACAACAATCTACTCTCGCATCGACCAAAAACCAGGTGTGGACGACAAAGTGAACCTCGCTGCTGTACTTGAAAGGGACCTCCAATCCGTAGTGGGTAGGAAATGGCTGGTAAATTTCAATGCCTCTAAAACGAAGCTGTTATCAACTAACCACCATAGACAATCGCATCTACCTCCCATTAGTATGGGACAGGCTAGCTTCCCAGAGAGTAAAATACTACGCCTCCTTGGCCTTACACTTTCGGCGGACCTCAAATGGAATGATTTATCGAATCCATTGCCAAATCTACTGCTATGAAAGTGGGCTCCCTGTGCAGGGCCCGGAAGTTTTTCCCACCTGAATCTATTCTGCACATATACAAATCTACCATCCGCCCGTGTATTGAATATTGCTGCCATATCTGGTCCGGTGCCCCTGCTGCTCTCCATGGGCTTTTGACAAAATACAAAGGAGGATCTGTAACGTGGTTGATACTGACTTGGCAGACCGGCTGCAGCCGCTCTCTCACCGGCGTGATGTGGCTTCCCTGTGCCTCTTCTACAAGTACTTTCATGGCTACTGCTCCGATGAGCTTAGATCACTGGTGCCGCCTAAGCACGAATTCACACGAGATACGAAATTAGCAACTAGGTCCCACCCTTTTACAGTTAAACAAATAAGATGTAACTGTAAGTTCTACTCCAACAGCTTCTTTTCTAGCGCTTCCCGCCTGTGGAACTCCCTTCCACAAGTCTGCTTTCCCGACAGCTACAATCTCCAGGTGTTTAAATGTAGGGTCAATAGACACCTCCTATCACACTAACTCCAAATTATTCTCAGAACACTATCATCTACCCAACCCTCATTCTCTGTATCCTTACCCGACTATCACCCACCCTCTGACATTTCCTATATTTAATCATCCTTTCTCCACTTTATGTAGCCCCCTGCGCAGTAGTGGCAGTGACATGCCTTGCTCGGGGTGAAACGCTTATAAAAAAATTAAAAAAAAACAATATTAACAGCATTGGATATGCAGATTACACATTATTGGTAAGAGAAAAATGCAGAATTATAACTGGGAACACACCGCCTGCATGCGAACAAAAAATCTGTTCCGTATGCAAGGATAAAAACAGCTGTAAGGTAAGGATATGCCATTTTCAACCTTTACAGTGAGGCGATTCTGAGAGAATTAGAAACCTCACAAGGAGTCATTAGAGGTAGTATCAATCTTAACAGTAGATATGTATGTTTACACTATTTATATTGTTCGAGCTGTTTACTTCCTCTTTATTTGCCTACCCACGACGTTTCGGTCGTTATACACTCCGGCCTTCTTCAAGCGATATACGTTGGAATTTCGAATCGAACGCTTTATTTTGTCCATTAAGGGTAAATTGTTCTCGTTCCAAATGCCATGACTTTTCTGGATATCGAGGTTTCAGTTATTTCCTTTATTTAGCAACTGAATTCTCTAAGTTCTTGTCCACTGCTGACATATGCCCATAAAAGTATTGGTTGAAGTAATCCAGTGATTTCATCCAAAGAGTTGTGAGTTCAATTCCAGGCCGAAGCAGATGAGTATAGTAATCCAAACAATGTAAATAGGGTAGCAATACTTTATGCAGATGGCAGTGTCGATGGAAACAGAGATAATGAAATCGAGGAACCCCTCTAAAAGGTAAAAACTCAAAAAGACAAGGACTAATTATTAATTGTATGAAGAGAGAATGCAGGATGGTCATTTGATGCGTTTGAGCCGAACATTGAAGGATAAAACGCCCACTATACGAGAAGAAACACGACAAAAGTTACCATCGTGACTTGCGCTTGTGCATAGCATTCGACTATTTTTGCAACAAGAGAACGCTAGATCTTCTTCTTCTTTTTTTCTTCTTCTTCTTTTATGTACCATGTCCTTTCAGGACGTAAACGATCATGGCTTTCCACACATCTCCTTATCCTCGGTGGCTCTTAGCACGCTTTCTCCTGTTGCACCATGCAACCCTCGTTCCGTTATCCACCTGATCAGGTCCCTCAAATATGTTATCCGCTGCTTTTTTCCTGTATCTTTTCACCTCTTTATGGCCTGTTAGTATTACGTGCTCAAAGCCCTCCTTCCTCATTGCATGTCCCAGGAACTTCAGCTGTCTCTTCCTGTATTAATTTCCTTTTCGTTTCCATCCTTTCCAAAACCTCTTCATTGCTCACACGCTCGGTCAATGATATCCGCAGTATCCTTCTGTAGAACCACATTTCAGTTGCTTCAAGTTTTTCCTTCATCTTCAAAGATATTGTCCAACATTCACTGCCATATTGAAGAACCGACATCACATAGAAATCCATTTTTCTCCTCTTTGTTTCTTTAGATCATATGTTGCAAAACGAGCAAAATTTTTATATGAAAACTTTTGAATTCGAAGTTTTACTCCACCCGTCGTATTTACCCGACATTGCCACGTCCGATTGTTACTTGTTCCGATCGATAGTACATGGCCTGCCTAAGCAGCATTTTTATTCTTATTAAGATGCCAAAAATGCGTCAACTCGTGGTTAATCTCAAGAGACCTTTTCGTTTTCCGACATGAAATTCAAAAAAATCTCAGAAAGATAGGAAAAAGTAGTGGTTAACGATGGACAATATATTCAGTGAAATGTTTCTTACTAAATTTTGTAAATAAAACATTAATTTTTTTGAAAACTCAGCGAGAATTTATTCAAGGTCTTAATACTTTATATAAATTCAGAAAGAGTAAGTTAAATTCAGTAAAGAAAAAAGGCTCGGTGAAATAATTCTTTCTTGGTTAGATTGGAAGAAGGAAAAAATGGCGGGAACAACGAGTAACTTTGCTAACTTCTATTCACAAATGGATAAAAGAACGCGGGAATGCAGGACAATAATTAATAAAACGTTGTTTCAAGTTAAAATGGACAGGGTGTTAATTTTTCGCAGTGTCAAGGATGGACATTGCGCATATTAGAAATCTCTGCCTTTTATATTAATATACAGTGTGCTGCAGAAATACCTCCCACATTTTAAACTGTCACCTCATTCATGCTAATGAACCAATGCAACGGGCAATGGTGAATGCATGTAGCTAATATCTTACTATTTTTGTGATGCCACAAGTTACCATCGTGGATGTCCTTGTGCATAGCATTTGATTGCTTTTGAGACGTCTTATTTTTTTAGTTATGGTGCAGTGGATATTGGCTCGGAACGAGAAATCGGAGAGCAGAGTTCAAATTCCAGTTGAATTCGTTGTGTGCACTTAGGCGAAAATACCATTAAGAAAGATATTAATTCGTTTTTCCCTCAAGCTATGGGTTAAATAACAAGACGGATTGGGGACTTCAGCCTTGGTTGGCCACCTGTCAACAGTAGAAAATAATGGCCACCTACCGCAGGAAAATCTTTTCCCAGTCAGTCATATCTTTCGAGACATGATCGCCTAAGCTTAAATTCCGTATGGCACTTAACTGACTGACTGACTATATATTTGCTGTTTTACCTGTTCATTTCATGTGACGTCGGAATGATGCCGTTCGAAGTAGAAAATCTCTACTGCTATGGGTTAAAGATTTCTGAACCACAGTCATGAAAGCCACCTGGAAGAACTCAAAGCTTTCGATCTTCCGGGTGATGAAACACTTTAGAAATAATCTACTAAAGTGTATAGAGAATAGAGGCAACCATTTACAGGACGTTACTTTTGGAACCAAACTAATAAAAACTGTAATTCTTTGTTTAAACAACACCGAAATCATTTATGTAATAACAATTACCTCAGTCTCAATGTCACCGTTTAAAATGTTGGAGGTATTTCTGTCCATTTTACGAAATTATTTTATTTTTAATTTTTCTTTTGCTATTAGCATTTAATCGAATCACATACACTGAAGCATAACCCTAAACGCGTATCAATTTTTTTTCCAATAATTGACACGAGTTAAATTGCACAGTTTGGAATGCTAATCAGAAAGAGCCTCTATTGTTAAAAACGTTACATGTTAATCTTCCTAACATATGTTTACTTTCGTTCTAACCAAACTTACGAAATATCCATAAATCATTCTTAATTTCTCTTTGATTGAACCGTAGCCTCAATAATTAACGTCATTAAAACTTAAATAGAAGCAATTTTTCATATATATATATATATATATATATTACATTTAGTGTATGAACTTTTCCTAGGGCAGTTTTAACATTTATAAATAAAAACAAAATAAATGACAAGTTTGAGTAACATGAATACGCTCATTAATTCATTGCTTGGAACCAGTAATTTTGCGAAACATTTCAATAATTTAATTTCTATTTATGCATTTCAAAAAGTGTCTGTTTTTAATGTCACTTTCTTTAGAAAGTGATTCTCATGTCAAACCGTTCCTCTATCCATAGGCTTAAATTGAATGTGTTTCCATTTGAAAACACATGTCGAATATTATTTGTTATTTTGGGTTTGCATATCTACAATATAATTTACTAAACTGTATAAAACAAAAGATCTAGTATTGCAAATTTCAGTTACTACTTATCTTTGAACAATTAACAGCGTTCAGATTTTAGGAGGATATATAACAAAAAACTATTCAAAGAAAATCTCCAAAATTTTATCACAAGTAGCGATGGTTATTAACCCTAGAACACTAACCATGCGTATATAGTCAGTCAGTTAAGTGCCATACGTGATACACGCTTTGAACTATCATGTCTCAAAAGAGACATGACTGACTGGGCAGAAGATTATGCCGCAGTAGGTTGCTATTGCTTTCTGCAGTAGACTGGTTGCAAGCCAAGGATATAGAACCCAATCTGTCTTATTATTTAACCCATAACTGGAGGAAAGAGACGGATTAATATCTTCCCCAAGACTAATTGTGTGTAAGTGAATGCAAAGAATTCAACTGGAATTCGAACTCGACACCCGCATTTGTCGTTCCGAGTCCATATCCATTGCACCACCACACACATTTTCTTATTTCTCATTGCAATTTTCAGGACCTGATTTTCTTGTCTAAATATTTTACAGTTCTTTTTAATTTTAACTCAAAGTACAAAGTTTGAAGTACCTGCATGTAAAATATTTCAAATAAAGATCTATATTTAATATTTTTTTATATTTTCAAAATTGGGTATGATATACCCATGGTTAATGGTGGTGTAACTTTAATTCATGGTTAGTGTTTTAGAGTTAATGAGATTTGCCAATAACGAAAAAAAATATGAAAAAATATTCTCATGAATTAATAAGATATTTAGAATTCTTACAGGGACTGAGAATTGATGGTTAATACTCTTAACAGTATCAGAGATGTACATCACATATTGTTGATAATAAGATAACATTGTTTGGAAAAGCAAATGGGAGCAAATCGTCGGCATGCGGTTAAAAAGTGAGATAAATAGATATGCAAATATAAAAACAGCTGTAAAACAAGAATGTGCTATAATCAACCTTAAGGTTTCAGGAGTCAGGTGGAAGAATTTTTGGTTGTTTTTGTTTTATCGCATATCAACTACGGTGGGTCATTTATTGCCAACTAAATGTTATTTATTCATTGCTGGTAATACATTTTTCTTTCAACAATTTATTGTTGTTTTTATATAAGTTTTGTATCTAGTAATACTTTTTCTTTTCGAGTATCAAGATTCATTGGAATTTGTTTTTAAGGGCCGGGTCCCCAAGTCCTACCCTGTTATTTAACCCATAACTGGAGGAAAGGGACGAATTAATCCCATGGGTACCAGTATTCAACTGGAATCCTAACTCGACTCACCGATTTCTCTTTCCGAGCCGATATCCACTGCACCACAACGCACATCCGTCACTAAACGCTTACAGCACCTGGTATTCCCAAGCGGTCAACCATCTAAGTACTGACCAGGCTCCACGTTGCTTAACTTCGGTGATCGAGCGAGAACCGGTGTTTTATTTTAGTTTTTGCTTCGGGTTTGGCTCTAAGTACGTATAATTGTAGTTCTTAATCACAGCCATGATACCATTTACTAAGAGAACTTATTTAAACTTCAAAATTCAGTTTACGACGAAAAAACTTATTTGATATCGATAGCAGGAAATCAAAATTTGACTTACATCCATTCATTCTTTTTCAGTCTACGGTTTCGCCTTAACTGGAAACAACTATTGCTCTTTCGTTTTTTCGTGCCAACGTCCAAAGAGTCTGAGCTCCAGGCCAATGGATTAGTTTTAAAGCTTTCATTACACCCGAGCAACGCCGGGCTATACTGCTAGTTTTAGTTTTAAAAATCCATTAAATATTATAGCTCTTTCGTATTTTGACAGGCGCTTCTTTCCAAAATATTTTATGCGGAAAGTTAATAGCATTATTATTTGTCTTTCTTTGTCTTTCTTTCTACATGCGGTAACCATTTTCTTTTTTTGCTACTGGCAAAATTGATAGGGTTTTTGTTATTTGATATAGATGTTTGGTTGGGATATTTAGCGCCATTTTATAGCGTTCGATAAAATACAGGGTTTTCAAATAACGATGTGACGTATTTTGAGTTTAATTACCTTGAATTATCAAACAGACATAGAGTACCAGATATATTTATTACATAACTGATATACAAGAAGATTTCAACATAACAATCATCTAAAATTTAATATTACATCCATGAGATGGTTTCCACGATGAAGGGAACAAGCTCGCTCTCTCATTTCAAATACAGTTGGCATTGCCAATCTAACAGAAATTTACAATAATACGCAGAATCAGTTTTCGGGATTTTGGCTGACACTTTCCAAAATTCTGTCGGAATTTTCTTCGAGTTGCAATGATGTATCTTTCGTTGGTTGGTGAAGGATGTTTCCACAACGTATGCACTGTTTTTTTGGAAACCACATCATGAGGACCCTTCGTCACAAAAGAGATATGAGATACCTGTAGGAAATAGAAAGCTCTTCGATGATATATTGACCGCTTCTTGTACACCAGTGAGGTAATAAATATATTTGGTACGCTATATCATATTTTCATAATCCAAGATACTTGCATTTAAAATGTGTTCCATCATTATGTTGAAACTTGTATTTTATCCGAGCTGGTGCATAATTTCGCGAAGGGGTGTTTTTTTACAAAATATGCAAAATGGCTAATAAATGAAAAATAGACATGGTTTTAGAAATATTTTGAATGTTATCAAAGTTAAGAATGCGGGCAAAATTCCCCATGTCAGGAAAATATTTGATTGTTTTGAAACCAGCGTAGACAAGGTCAGGTAATGTGGGCCGAGACTTTATATATAAGACCGGTGTTTTTCCGGGTCGATACAAAATAGACGAAGCCAGGGAATCGAAGAGAAAGCAAGGAAGACAATTACAACCGTCACTCCTTCATATGTGCATGCTTCCTCTCACTATTCTCTACACACAACCGTCACTGCAGAGAATTTATAAAAATTTACACATATATACTTATCTAATGGTTAGCATGCTTGTCTTACCAGAAACATTACAACTGAGTAGTGAGTTCAATCTAAACTGAGTTCCACATACTTTCGGCCTGTGCTTAGAAAATCACCATAAATACTTACCTTCTTATGTGCTGGATTCTTCGGACCGTGGGCGATTATGACTTCTCTCAGCATCTTATCTTTTGTACCTCTAAGCAATGAGTGTTCCTTTCCTCCCCAACATTTCCTTTCATACTCGAGGTTTCTTTTGCATCTATTGTTTGACGGCTATAACCTCCAGGAATTTAAATGCAATGTCAATACTCATCTATTAACCACTGGACTCTAGCTCTCTCCCCACCCCCGTATATCCTTCCCTTTCTCTCCACCTACGTATCTGTCATCGCACCTGCATTCTCAGCTTTCTATTGCTCCTTTCTAACTAGTTTGTCCTCCTCACTCTTTTCTAATTAATCTTTTTATAGTTATGTAGCCCCCCGCTCATCAGTGGCATTTCTGCCTTGCTCGGGGTGAAATGATTAAATATATATATATATATATATATATATATATATATATATATATATATATATATATCAATGACAACTTTTATTAGCTTTCTTTATAAGTCAGTCAGTCAGTCAGTTAAGTACCATACGTGAAACACACTTGAGCAATCATGTCTCGAAAGAAGCATGACTGACTGGGCATAAGACTATCCCGCAGTAAGTTGTCATTGCTTTCTGCTGTAGACTGGTTGCAAGCCAAGGATATAGAACCCAATATGTCCTGTTATTTAACCCATAACTAGAGAGAAGAGATGGATTTATACCTTTCCCAAGTGTATTTGCGCGCAAGTGAATGCATTGAATTCAACTGGAATTCAAACTCTGCTCCCCGATTTCTCGTTCCGAACCGATATCCAATGCACCAAAACAGGTCCTATAGTGTTTTAAACAGATTGTTTTTTCTATGCATGACACTCTTTCTGTACAACTATATCTCGTAACCCTTAACAATATTTTCTGTACAACTATGTCTCGTAACTCTTAGCAATATTTTCCTTGATTTTTAATCCTTGTTGAATTTAGAAATAAACTCTTTATTTCCTTTCCCTGGGTAGATTGTTCTCTTTGCACGAGATGTCCATATGTCTCAATTTAAGTTATCTCCCTTGAAATTGGCTGCAGCCAAGCATTAAATTCAAAACTTTTGGGGTTAAGTCGCTGTATTCTACTAACATTTTTATGCACTTGAGTTAACAGCGCACGAATTTTGGAGACTTATAAACCTAATGTCTCAGTAACTTTTTTTTTTACCAGAGCTTTTCCAATTACAATTTTGATGTTTGTTATTGTTTTTTCTCTTCTTCATCTTCATGTATGTGCCATGTCCTTTCAGAACGTAGGCGATCATGGCTATCCACATCTCCCTGTCCCTGGTGGCTCTCAGCATGCATTCTCCTGTTGCATCATGTAACCCTCGTGCCCTCATCCAACTGATTAGGTCCTTCAAATATGTAATCCGTTACTTTCCTCTGTCTCTTTCTCTCTCTATCTGGCCTGTTAGTATCAGGTTCTCTAAGCCCTCCTTCCTCATTGCATGTCCCAGGAACTTCAGTTGTCTCTTCCTGGCGCTCAGTATTAATTTCCTTTTCGTTTTCATTCTTTCCAAAACATCGTCATTGCTCACATGCTCGGTCCATGATATCCGCAGCATCCTTCTGTAGAACCACATTTTACCTGCTTCAAGTTTTTCCTTCATCTTCAAAGATATTGTCCAACATTCACTGCCATATTGAAGAAGCGGCATCTCATAGCAATCCAGTACTCTCCTCTTTGTTTCTAGTGAAATTGTTCTGTTTCTTAATACTTTACTGAACTTCTGGGTTGCTTCTTTCGCCATGCCAATTTGCCTTCAGGTCTCAGTGTTGTACTTTCCGTCTTCTGTTAGAACACTTCCTAGGTATTAAAATTTCTTTACCTGCTTGATTTTAGATTCCCTCACCTGTAATTGGCATTTTAGGCTGCCCTTTTTGCTGATGGCCATGCATTCGGTTTTCTTACAGTTTATTTGTAGTCCTGTCTTGTCACTTTCTTCGGCTATCTTCCGTAGGAGGTCTTGTAGTTTCCTTTCCGTGTCTGCAATCAGCACTGTATCATCCGCGTACTTTGTTATTCAAATTATAGCCTCCGATTACAAATCCTGGCATAACACCTAGGGTCCTCAATATTGTCTCGCTGTATAAGTTGAATAGATCCGGTGAGGAGACGCATCCTTGTCTTACGCCCCTTTCAATCTTAGTAGAATTGATGAATTCGTTACCTGTCGTATGCAGGCAGTTTGCTGCCAGTAGATATTCTTGCTAGCACTTCTTATTACGGGATTCCGCATTGTATTCATCTCTATGCTTGGCTTATTTAAGAGATTTTTGTGGCCGTGTGGTGAAACCAGAGACCGGATGTTTGCCCTCAGAGATTCAGAAAGCAAATGATCAAAACTGGTTTTTGCGCATCTGGCTCCAGGCAGAAGTTCCGGAGGTAAACCAAAAACAAATAAATATCAAATTCCTTTTACAGACCCTTTCCGCGAGCCTATGTGAATTTTGTTTATCGTCCAATGGGAAGCCCAGAATTAAATCCGGGTGTGAATTCCCAAATGACTTGTTTGAAGCCCCAAAGACGAAATACGAGCATAATTTAAACATCCCTTGAAAGCGTCAAGTGGTCGCATTATACTTGCCTTTCCTTTCTTTCTCATTTTCTTCACTGTTCACTGAGCCACTTGCCCGAGTGAACTGAGCGGAGACTTCAAAGACACTCCTAACAAACGAACACTCACACATATGCACAAACTCTTTTCGGAATTTACTGCTACGAACATTTTTAACGACCTTTGTACCAACCAAAAGACATTACTTTTATTTGTAAGAAAACCTTAGTTGATATATATATATATATAATTGTTGTTTCTGTACACAATTTGATTTTCTTGTTTTATACCCCTCTTATAGTGGGCTATCTACTAACAAGGCCAAATTCAATTAATATATTTCAGCTCACAAATACACTTTACTATAACGGATATCCCACTATAGCCTTAGCCCACACTTCGTGTTTTCCAATTATATTCTCTGGCTCATTCCAAAAGGGTTGGTGGTAATCTCCCGTTTCCCTATTCATGCCTGATTTTTCTATTTAAGATAAAACTGCAGGGAAAGTATAAAGCTGGGACACAAAGGGGAGTAAAAAAAATCCGGCATAGCAATAAACAGTATAAATAAAATTGTTATTTCCTTGATTAGGATCTCATTCAATATTAATAGTACATGTAATATAGAATTTTTCCACCACATTATATTCACATTATAATTTCTTGGTTGTTAAATTCTGGTTCGTTATAAATCCACCTCTTGTCTCCTCCAGATAAGGATTAATAAGTAAGCTTTCTATCACTAAATGCTTATTATCTGTTGCATCTCTGAGATGGATACGGTACACAGAGAAAATGTGCGGAATTGTCCGGAACATATATTAGGAACAATCCGTCATTCATACGATAGATACTCAGTAAGTATTGAATAACAAAAAGGAGCGTAAGAAAAACGTGCGTGTTCTTGTCTTATATTAAACACATAAAAGGAGTTGCACCAAGCCAAACAGAAATTATACCAGTGTTTATGACTGGCAGAAAAAATTGTAACAAAATATGCAAATAGCACTGTACTGATGGCAGATAAAAAAAAAAGAACATCGCCAGAAATCTGAGACAAATATTCAGCTCAATATCTGGTGTTAAACGGATATACACAGAACAGTACAATAGTTACAATGACAGAAAAGACACAACTTACAAGAGGGAATTAGATCGCAATAGTCGCTGAAGTAATCAGTTCGAATGACACTCGAAGATTTCGCCTCGAGTGCTATTATTTTTTACTTAAATAGCCTATTTCAGCGCATGGGCCATTCCATAATTAAGAGTGCTGCAGGGGTGTTATCCTCACAACAACATTATCTCAAAAGGTTCTTACGGTCTATTAATACTATCTGGCTTTATGTAACATACAAATGGTTTACGAGTCATAAAAATTGAATCAATCACTCTACATCTGTAAATAAAGTGTCCGACGTTCACTTTCGTATAGGTAGACTGACCTTGCATAGCAGTTCAAAAGAACATTTCTTTGTTTCTGTTGGGGAGTCACCCCTTTTCACACACTCTGTGGACTCTTCCATGATATACAAATAATCCTTCCTACACAGAACGGGTTGTTGTTGTTGAAGCGCCGTTTGTTGGTCAGCAAGAATATAGACTATTACCCGGACTTACTTCTTGTATATAATGTGACTCCTACTAGCAAGTATTCCTGAATCTACTAACCGTGTACAGGTTGTATATCTTTATTCAATATACTTACATTTTTCCTCTCATATCTGTTTTTGTTATTATTATATTGTGTGGTTTTCTCAACAAGAATCCACAACAGTTTCTAATGCAATTGGAAACATAACTTTTTAGTATTTTACTTAGCTTATAGAAGGAGACTTTATCTAGACTAATGTTCGACTTTCTCTGTCACATTTTCCGTTTTCGGTTATAAAACTGATCGAATGGTTAAATATATTCATCTGCTTAATTATGACGCGTTAAAATAGTAACTTACATTTGTATGTTTCTTCTTCTGTCGAAAATCCATTTTGATTTCTTACTGCTAAAAGTTAATACGTTTTTCCTGCTTTTATTACCAACTTGTCTCGGATTTCTAGCGATGTTCTTTTTCTATCAGCCATCAGTATAGGGCTATTTGCATATTTTGTTACAATCTTTTCTGCATGTCATAAACTCTGGTATGATTTCTATTTGACTTCATCCAACTCGCACTCTCGGTTTTTAATATAAGGAGAGAAGACGCACCTTTTTTTTTAATAATTTCACCCCAAGTAAGGCAAAAAAGCCATTAAGACCTAAAGAGTTAATAGGAGTGAAATAGAATAAGGACACTTTAGTGAGGAGAAAGAACAATAAAAGACCAATCATCAGGATTCAGAAAGTGATTAGCATTTAAATTTTAAAAGAGTTTAGGTGGTAGGGAAGCAAGAATTCAGAAGATAGTTCCACAGGCGAGAAAGCAATCTGTTAGAACAAAATCTACACTTACAGCTAGAGAGTTCAACGGTAAAACAGTTGGAACTAGTTATTAATTTAATTAGTCAGTTAAGTGTTACATGTGATACACGCTTGGACTATCATGTCTCTTTCGATTACTGACTGGCTCATCAGAAGATTTTCCACGCAGTGATTTGTCATTTCTTTCTAATGTACACTGATTACCAACCAATGCTATAAAACGCGATTTATCCTGCTGAAGTTTTGTTCTATTTGAGGCAGAAGATGGTTTAATACTTTTCCCAAGAATATTTGTGCCTAAGTAAATGCGACGAATTCAACTGGATTTCGAACTCGGCTCTTCGATTTCACATTCTAAGCCGATATCCCTTGCACCTCAAATCACATATAAAAGAAAAATTTCTAAGCGCAGTTTAGATACAGAACAAGCTCAAGAGTATGAGGCACCCATTGAGAATCGAACTCACTGCTCAATTGTAATGGATTTAGAGACACAAGCTTGCTAACAATTACACGACGTTCTTCTTCTATGTGCCCTGTCTCTTCAGGACGTAGGCGAACATGGTTCTCTACGTCTTCCTATCTCTTGTGGCTCTTAGTATGCTTGCACCTCGCAACCACCATTCCGTCATCTACCTGATCAGTCCCTGCAAATATGTTATCCGCTGGCTTCCTCGGTCTCTCTTTCCTTCTATCTGACCCCTCAGTATCAGGTTCTCCAAGCTTTCCTTCCTTATTGCATGTCCCAGGAACTTCAGTTGTCTGTTCCTGATGCTCACTATTAATTTCCTTTTTGTTACCATTCTTTCCAATACCTCATCGTTGCTTGAATGCTCAGTCCACGATATCCGCAGCATCCTTCTGTAGAACCACATTTCCGCTGCTTCAAGTTTTGTCCTCATTTTCGATGATATTGTTCAGCATTCACTGCCGTATTGAAAAACTGATATCACATAGCAATCCAGTACTCTTTTCTTTATTTCTAGTGAAATTGTCCTGTGTGTTAGCACTTTACTCAGCTTCTGGAACGCCTCCTAAGTACGCTTAAATTCATGCCGCCAAGGCGAAAAACGTCACCAAACGAGGAAAAATCATCACAATAATTGTCATGAAAATAATTTTTGAAAAGACAATAGAAATCCATGTCACAGTGTTGCGAAAGTGACTGAAACTGAGATACCAGGTCAGGACTGATAATATAGCAGTTAAATAGTTAGGTCCGAGATTTACCCTAATCCCCCACTGGAGCGAGTTGTGACACAAGGTCAGTTTTTTACCTGGTTAACCTGAGCGCGGACGCTCAGGCCAATGGTCTATAATTACCAATCCCCCATTTACGTGGTAACTGGGTACGAATCTTGTCTTAGCTGGTCATAGTTAGTCTCAGCTGGTCATTGCTTCCAAACCCGGCCGCCAAACAGGAAGTGAGCATCTGAGAACAGATACTACATTTTGATCCTGCCCGATGGACCAAGCAAGTGATTTTCTGAGTGCAGCTTACATGTGGCACAAGGCTGAAAGTAAGGGACACCCATGAGAATCGAACTCACTATTGAACTGTAATAATTCTAGCGAGACAGGCTTGTTAACCATTCCACCACCTCGAGGTTCCCAAATTGTAGATAGATCTATGAAACTTATTCTGCATAGTATATGAAATATAGTATTTTCTGCATTTTTATTCCACACCCTGAGAGGCTGTAATTTCTTGTGTTCCACTGTTTCTTTTTTGCTATCATTCTTTTTAAAATTGTGAGAGTGGAACATACTGCCATCCCCGCGAATGGAATGCTCTAGACTGTAAAGGTCGTTGACAAGCGGTACGAGGGAAAGCAACCGTCTTAGGCGAAGGCATTCACTATTTGATAGTTTATTCCGCTCCTACTCGTTGATTGCTTATCGGTATCTTATTGTTAATTGTACAGTAGTACAATCAATCCGTTATATCGTATTCCTGTGTTGAGTACCATTCTTTCACTAATCTTTACACTGATATTCCTTTCTGTGATATATCAAAAGATGAGGACAACAGTCCGAAAAATGTAATTAACGTAAAGAAAATATACTTGTTCTTTCATTCTGACCGGATGACGCCCACCTGGCATCAAGCAATTAACTCGATAATTATATGCAGAAGATGGGCTACGCGGTCGAGGATAGACGACGTAGGTTACATGATGACAGCTTAATATCGTCACACCATAAAACGACGAAGGCGGGGGTCATATTCAGTTCAGTTAGAGCAATCGAATGTTAAAGTTGCTTTCTCTTAGCCTCGGTCCTTTGCAGTGAAGATGTTTAATATTATTCTCTGCGTGAATATATATATATATATATATATATATATATATATATATATATATATTGTGTGTGTGTGTGTGTATTTTGGCGTTGTTTCCGTTCTAACTCCTCGGCGTGGATTATTCATATCTGAATAAGAAACTTATTTGTGGTGATCAAGTTGATTTTCTTACTTACTTGCATCTGGTTTCTTAAGCACCTAAATTTTTAAATAATTTCCTCCACAGCAAGGTGGGACAGCCAATAAAACTGATGACATGTTGGATTGAGGAAATAAAAAAGACAAACGGGATTCAAGAAGATAAAAGGTGGCAGTTGACGTTGTATTTAAATTTTGAGAGATTGTAGATATAAGTGAAGCAAGTAAACGGAAGGGAGTTCCACATACGAGAGGTTCGAGAAAAGAAAGTGATGGGATAAGAGTGGCACTTATATTTAACTATTTCAACGGTAAATGGGTGGGACCTAGATGCCAATCTAGTAGCACGCTTCAATTCACGTAGTCGGGGCAATAGGAAAAAAGCTCGTCAGAACAGTTTATTTTTATAATCATATAGCCCCAATCAAGGCAGTTTACTGCCACTGGTGCGCAGGGGGTTACATAGGAGGAAAGTTATGTGAAAGAGTTACAGGTTACAGGGGTGTCAGAAAGTGAGTAAGAAGGATGAGAATACTGATGAGAGTGGAGTGGACAAAGAAAGGAGCATGAGAGGGAGAATGCAGGTTAGTGAGATAGGAGATGATTATTGAAGAGAAAGAAGGGAATTCCACATTCGGGAAGTGCGAGAAAAGTAGCTGATGGAGAAGAATTTGCGTTTCTGTTTTATTGGTTTCACAGTAAAATGATTGAACCTAGTTGCTAATAGTGCGGCTTGAGTAAATTTATACATAGGGGACACCAGAGAGCTAAGTTAATCGAAAATATTTGCAGAAAAAAAAACAGAGGAAAGCCAATTTAATATTTAATATGTAGCCAATTTCTTAAACAGCAGACAATTTATTTTTGGCTCAGAAACGGTCATCTAACCAGTGCTATATAAAATTTCCAAAGAAGAAACCTGAATATGGTAGATTTCAAAAACGCAAGTCAGCAAAAAAAAAAAAAAAAAAAGATGGCAGAAGCAAATTTATTGCACCCTATTATTTACCCTTTTTGTCGATTCCGCCTTCCTTTACACACTTCACTCTCGACTGGACAAGTGACCGGTCAGCACGATTATATACTCTTCTCTTGAAAGATATTGGAATGTTGCAGCGGCTCTGATTGATATCTCCCCGGATGCGCTCAGTTAGATCAATATAGATTGATCTCTATCGATTCGACCTATCCAGGACAAATAGCATACAAATCATTCGGTTTTGCCTGCCATGGATACACTTGTACACAGAAATCAAATCGATGGCACGCGTGGAGAGTGAAGGTTTTACAAGCATTTTATCGTTCACCCTCGAGGGAGATTTTCCGTCGTTTGAGACTCAAACAGCAAATATTATCCGTATCTGCTCTGAAGAAATGTTTAGAAAGCAAGATTTGAAAGCAAGGGGTAGCGAGCTCAATATTAATAAAATTAATAAGAATTTGAGTGAAATAAATAGTGATGGAATAAGGTCCAGAGAAAGTGAAAAAGACAGAGGTAGACAGAGACAGAGAGAGAGAGAGAGAGAAACAGAGACAAATGTAAACTGAGACAGATAGAAGCAACAGTAAACTAAGATAAAGAGAGTGAGAAAAGAAAGAGAGAGAGAGAGAATAAGATAGAATAAGAAAGAGAGAGACAGGTGAACTGAGATAGATAGATAGATAGATAGATAGATAGATAGATAGGTGGACATTCTAAGATAGATAGATAGATAGATAGATAGATCGATAGATAAAAACAGATTGAGATAGATCGATAGATAGCTAGATTATAGATAGATAGATAGATAGATAGATAGATAGATAGATAGATAGACAGATAGATAAAAACAGATTGAGATAGATCGATAGATAGCTAGATTATAAACAGATATAGATAGATAGATAGATAGATAGATAGATAAAAACAGATTAAGATAGATCGAGAGATAGATAGATAGATAGATAGATAGGTAAATTGGCAAACAGAGAGAGAAAAAAGGAAGACTGAGATATTGTAGTGAGAGACAGAGATCAACCAAAGCAATAGAACCTAATCTATCCTGCTATTCAACCATAGCTGGCTGAAAAAGACATGGATTCATACCTTTCTGAAGATTGTTTGCGCGCATGAGAATCCAGCAAATTCAAATTCCGATTTCTTATTCAGAGATAATTGCACTACAACGCACATCTTATTTGGCATATTAACAGATAAATTAATATTAATATTAATATTAACCGTACGAATTTTCAATGTTCGCTTGGCTACACCGATACTCTAATTACAGGTGGGTATTAAACGTTGTTTACTATACAACGTATATTGAGTACTAGCAGTATGGGCCGGCGTTGCTCGGGTGTAATGATAGCTTTAAAATTATTCAATTGTCCTGGAGCTCAGACTCTTTCGACGTTGGCACGAAAGACTAAATAGCAATAGTTGTTTCCAGTTAAAACGAAACCGTAGACTGAAAGAAAAATGAATGGATGTAAGTCAAATTTTGATTTCCTGGTATCGATATCAAATATGTTTTTTCGTCGTAAGCTGAATTTTGATGACTAAATAAGTCCTCTGATTAAATGGTATCATGGCTGAGACTAAGAACTACAATTATACATATTTAGCGTCAAACCCGAAGCAAAAACTAAAAAGAAAAAGGGCTGAAAAAATACAGACATACAGGCAGATAAACAGACACTAACACAAGCATCTTGCCTTTTATATATATATATATATATATATATATATATATATATCTTGATTTTCTGCTGTATTGTAAGAACTGCAGCCTTAAAATTTCTGAATATCGTTTCTTATGTTTTTGTCTATGCGTATCTCAAATTTGATTAAAATCGGACCACTCCGTCTATAACCCGATATTTTCGATTATCGATTTTCGATATTTATCGAGGGTGCCTCGACACAGAATCTAGCTAAGAACACTCGCAGACGCTTATAGTACAACTCTGTAAATTTTCAAGAAAATCGGTTTTGTCGTTTTGGAGTCACACACAGACATACACACACATACGCACACAGACGATGTTCCGTTTATAAATAAGTTTAGATATTACAGTTAGTGTCTCAATAAACATGTAAGTAGTGTCATCTTGTGTTGTTTGGCCCAGGTTATTGTATACCATAGTCTAATTTAATTTGCCGGCAAGCCAAAGTTTTGTATCCCTGGTAGCCTACCGTATATTTTGTGGCCGACCTATATGGTCAGTACAGGCCTAACACGAAATTTTCATTTAAAATTCTTGAGGGTGAATTTTACACCAGATTGATTTATACGTCAGTTCGACTTGTACGCTAGGTCGAGATGTAGACCACAATTTACGGTAATTCACAATGTTTAAAAACAAACACTCGCACCAAAACAAGAAACAGGGTGTCTATTCAAATACGGGTATCCACGATACAACATTTGAAGTATTAGGAAATAAATATGAAAGGAGGAAATAAATGACAGGCAGACAGACATACAAATGGAGATAGGTATAAGCTCTTCTCTGCTTCGGTAGCTGCACAAAACAGAGAAAAGATTTAAAGGGATTAATTCAACTGACGCGTTTATTCATTTCAAACGTTTCCTCTAGATTTGCTACGGGACTGGATCACAGGGAAACGTAAAGGCTTGCAACACGGAGTGTCTTTGAAATGTCTGCTTATAACAAATCGCTGCATCCGCCCCCGTCATTGCCTGACGCCATATGTGGGAATGACGACACGACGTTGTAGTTACATATGGCGGGCAAATTGAAATGGCCCAGCTAAATTTTTTTTTTTTTGCTTCCGGTATTGAGTTACTCTACTCTATTGCTCCCTAACCGAATGAGTTGATATTGCTGCATATTATATCTTAAATGCAGAATTTTAGATTCTTATGAATATTCGTAGAAAAAATTCTTTGCACAGTAAGAAACATTCTAAAACAAAAAAAAGAGTGCTTGACTGCTGTGTGATATATGTCTTTCCGTATGGAATTTAATGTTGAATGATCTCATCAAGGATGAAGGAGAGGCTTGAAGAAGCAGAAATCTGGTTCTACAGAAGGATGCTGAGGATTACATTGACTGAGCACGTGAACAACGACGAAGTGTTGGAGAGGATGAAAATGAGAAGAAGATCTCATACTTAACATCAGGAAGATATATATATATATATATATATATATATATATATATCCCAGGAACCTTATCTCTCTCTTCCCGATGTTAAGTATGAGATTTTTTTCTCATGTTCATCGGTCGAGTTTCGATCCCGGTCGGGAGCAAGTGGATGCGTCTAGCCACACTGATGAGCTGTGATACAGCGAAACAGGCTTATATATATATATATATATATATATATATATATATATTGCTTCCGATGTTGAGTTACTCTACTCTGTTGTTACTTAACCAAAGGAGTTGATATCGCTGTATATTGTATCTTAAATGCAGAATTTTAGATTCTTATGAAAATTCTTTGTACACTAAGAAGCTTTCTAAAATATGACCCTTTTTAATTTTCAGTTGCATCAACGAAACAAAAATGGTTATTCAAAAGCTAACCAGAGTTCTGAGAGACGGGAAAATCTCATAGGAAACAAAGAAAAGTGTGCCGGACTACTCTGTGATATCTGTCTTTCCGTATAGAAGTGAATGTTGGACGATCTCATCAAGGATGAAGGAGAGGCTTGAGGAACCAGAAATCTGGTTCTACAGAAGGATGCTGAGGAATACATGGACTGAGCACAGGAGCAACGACGAGGTGTTGGAGAGGACGAACATGAGAAAAAAAATTCATACTTAGCATCAAGAAGAGACAGATGAGGTTCCTGGAATATGTAATGTGGAAGTAGGGCCTAGAGAATTTAATACTCACAGGATGAATAGACAAACGAGAGGCAGAGGAAAATAGCACGAGACATACTTGATATACTTGAGGAAATGAACGGCAGAGCGGGATTTTCGAGAGATACCAAGAGGAAAAATACTGAGTGTGACAAGAGACAGAGCCAAGTGGAAGTCCATGATCACCCACGTCCTGAAGTGTCATGGACCCGTTTAAAGCTCCAGCAAGAATAATACATAAAAACAAAATAGGAAATAACGAATATATATTAAATACGGCAAAATACAACACTTGGAACTTTGTCAGTAGAACGATAATACGGGTTAGTGTGTAATACTATAATTCGACCCTCGAACTGGGACTCGTATTGGTCGTTACGGTAGCAATGTTCGTAGACAACTCTCGGCTATGGTCAGGGCGTTCTCCTCAGGCTACTTCTAGGCTACTTAGGCTATCTACCTGGCTATCTATTCTCACCTCTTGTGAAGGGAGGTATATGTAATGGTTGGAAGAGTTCATTCCGTTGTGGGTGATGCTGCCATGACATGAAGAAATACGACACATGAAGGAAAAGGATGTCTAAGTAATTATTACAGTATAAAAATATTTTTTAAGCAAAATCTACTCCTGCAGCTTCTTTTCTCGCACTTTCACTTTGTGGATCTCGCTTCCATATTCTTACTTTCCTAACAGCTACAACCGCCAGGAATTTAAATGCAATGTCAATACTCATCTCTTAACTACTTGTCTCTAGTTCTTTCCACACCATCCTGTATATCCTTTCCTTTCTCTCCAACTTTGCAACTGTTATCATACCTGTAATCCCATCCTCCTCTTGCTCCTTTCTAACTGGTTTGTCTTTCTTTTCACTCTACACCTATCTTATCTGTTTTACTTTTATGTAGCCCCCTGCACATTAGTGGCGTTACCGCCTAGCTCGGGGTGATACGATTAAAAACAATGTCGAATGTTTATTGGGTTTCAATATCACTTTAAACTTCCAGTGAAACACAAATATCCATGGTTAAAGATGCCCGCCAAAAGGATCGGTCTGTTTTATCGTTCTAAAAGTACCTTACTCTTTCTGCATGTTTCATTCTTAATGTTGGTATTCGATCGAAAGTGAAGTATTCCTGCCACATCTGGGCTGGAACTGCCCAATCTTAACTTGATAGTGTGGTTGAAAACATTTTACGCTGTCTTTTTCGGAAAATTATTTCCTCACTCCACCACCACCTATGCAGCCTTTTTTCCTCTCAGACGCAGTGTTTTGGTGATATCAACATTCTGTCGCTATCGCCATGGTAAATGTTCAAATCGTGTCCTTACTTCAGTGCCAACAGCCATCCAGTAATGAAACTAAAGTTTTTTTCAACCGACCTGAAGTGGAACGACTACGTCGAATCTATAACTGCATCTGTCGCTAGGAATGCAATATTGTTGTGGAGTAGCTTTCGCACTGAAGGTTATAATCGTGCTACGTCGGTTGCTAATCGACTTAAAGCACCCAAAATATTAGTAACTTGGCAATCTTCTACTGTAAGCTGACTCCGGGAGTAGTAGTCTAGACCATCGACACCAACCATTATAATCATAAATTAGGAAAAGAAGACCTGCAAACTTGTTGGTCGGGCTGTGATAACAAAACAAAATATGAATAGAAAAGAAAACGGAAAATTAGAAAAATGCCAGGAAAACCTCACAGGAGTGATTAAAATATGTAGAATATGAATGCGTTTCCACCATAAAATTTTCCACACTTTTAATCCTGAAATTAACTGTTGTGGAGTAGTTTTCGCACTGAAGGTTATAATCAGGCTATGTTGGCTGCTAATCGACTTAACGCACCCAAAATGTTAGGAACTTGTTAATCTTCCACGGTAAGCTGACTGCGTAGTATTCGGCTAACAGCCACCTAATATCAACTGCCTAGTAGTTATACTGAACTCCAATAGAAATCTAAAGAACTCCGATGAACTTCCCAAGTACTTCTTCCGTTAACTTTCTGTTAACTCTTATTAATATAGGAGGGAGAGTTCATTATCTGAGGAATAGGTATGCTTTCACCATAACAAATTGTAATATAGCAATCTAGCCCCCACCCGAAGAAGGTTGATGCAATCGATGATATTTCCCGTCGATGAAGGGGTCAGCGAACGACAAGACAGGTGTTTGAGAAATACATCCTGTCGACGTCTGGAGCGGATGTCGCAGGGTTATGAGTCGGGCTCGTTTGACCTTATTTCCGACAGCGGCGGAAATGACTACGGAAGTAAACAAAACAGGTGTCTCTTGGAATTACGTGGGCGTTGCGTAGGCGAGACAAAACCGGAAGGAAAAGTCCCGGTTCTAGAAGACTATAAAAAGAAATCGACACACAGATTCGCCAGCAGAGAACGGCCAGTGGAAGCAGAGAGACACCACAGACAAGACTTACACTCCCGTCGACTCATTCTATGTGCGCTCTCACTCTTCCATTCTCTGTTCCACACAGGCTCGTCGTCAGGAATAGAAATATAATCTTATATTTTTATATATGCGTGTTCTCGTTGTTTGTCGTCGTACAGTGATATATAACAAAATATCAACCGTCATCTCCTGCTTGCATGAATACTGTTCTTTTACTGACTATTTTTTATTAGTTTTCACCGTATACAAGACCCAAGAGCCATTTATGGCTGTGGTTTACTGAACGATTTTATTATGTGGGTGGTAATATTAGAATAAAAAGTAAGAGGCGCATTTTAGAATGGGATGTGGGAAATAAAACGATTAACTCTGTGTATATGTGTGTGCGTAGGTAGATATTAAAAAATATTTTCTGGACTTCAAACTTTGGGGATACACCAATGCTAATGATCGAATGACTTTATTGATTTTATTAACAGTTCATCATATTTATATAGCTACATAAAATATGTTAAACATTGGCACAAAACGAATTCATTAACGGGTATCATCTGCTCATAAATAAGACATCCAGTCAGTGGTTAACTTGGAGAGGAAATGATTTGTAGATTTAAATACCTCCAAAAGAAAACTGCTCACCTTTAACCACCATAGACAAACTTTCATGTCCGCCATCAACATGGAGAGCAACACACTGTGCCTCCTTGACCTCGTACTTTCAATCGACCTGCATCTACTGCTAGGAAAGTTGGGTTACTGCGTCGTGGCAGAAAGCTTTTCTCGCCAGAATCTATTCTTTACAGTTATTAATTTACCCGACGTCCGTGCATTGAATACTGTTTTCATATTTGGTCGGATGTTCCTACTATTTATTTCGAGGCTCACGAAAAAAACTAAAGAAGCATCTACAATATAATTGATCTTGGGTTGGCATTTCGACTACAGTCAATTTCTCACTTATGTTTCTACAAATATTTTCATGGTAACTGCTCTGACGAGGTTTTTCATCTTGTGCCCCTACCACGTGAAATTAAGTTTGCTACTAAACTGGCGTCTAGGTCCAACCCTTATACTGTTGAAAAAGTTGAATATAACCATCTCTTCTACTCGAATAGTTTCTTTTCTCGCACTTCCCGTCTGTGCAACTTCGTTCCGTTTACTTATTTCCCTGATAGCTACAAGAATAAAAAAAAATTAAATGCAACGTTAATTGCCATCTTCTATCTTTTTGAATTCCATTCATTTGTTTTTATCCTTTCTTTAATAGCCACTGTGCCCAGTCTTTTCGCTCACTGTAATCTCTTGCTCACTAGTTGTGGCTCTGCTTTGCCTGGGTCGAAATTATATAGAAAAGTAATACAAATTAGAATAACTTTTTCTTCGGTAGCCTCTGAGGGATTTAAGTGGCTATACGCTGAAGAGAGCATATGAGAAAAAAATATTAACGATATACAAGTAAAAGTTTGCTTGCAAACTGAAAAAGTTAACCAAACTTTCCGTGATATAATGACACTCTTAGTGCAAATTAGATGTGGCGTCTAGTAAGATTCGAACTCACTACTCAATGGTAAATGATTTCAGCAAGACAAGCTTGCAAACCATTACACAACGTTGAGGTGCCCAAACTTCTAATGATATATGATGAGAATCACTCAGTTAAGTGCCATACGTGATACACGCTTTAGGCGATCATGTCTCGAAAGGCACATGACTGACTGGGCAGAAGATTATCCCGCAGTAGGTTGCCATTGCTTTCTGCGGTAGACTGGTTGCCACCCAAGGCTACCTGTAACTGTTTCGGCATTCCTAAGCGATTTAGAATGATTCACTGGGATTTGTTTAAAGGAAGGGTCCCAAGTCCTACCCTGTATAGACCACAGGTATTTTAATTATCCCGCAACAGGTTGCCAATACATGCTGCGGTAGACTGGTTGCCAACCAAGGCTATAGAATCCAATCTGCCCTGTTATTTAACACATAACTGGAGGGAAGGGACGGATTAATACCTTCCCCAAGGGTATTAGCGCGTAAGTGAATGCAGGGCATTCAACTGGAATTCGAACTCAGTTCCCTGATTTCTCTTTCTGAGCCGATATCCACTGCACCACAACTCACATCCGCCAAGAAAAGCTTACAGCACCTTGTATTCCAAATCAGTCCCCCATCTAAGTACAGACCAGGCTCAGCGTTGCTTAACTTCGGTGATCGGACGAGAACCGGTGTATTCAACGTGACCGTAAACCTAATATGCCCTATTATTTAACCGATAACTGGAGGGAAGAGACGAAATAATAACTTCCCCATTGTATTTGCGCGTAAGTGAATGCAAGAAGTTTAACTGGAATTCGAACTCGGCTCTCCGATTTGTCGTTGCGAGTCGACACAAAAAGAATCGATACTCATTGATCATTCGAGATATTTGGAGAGTATTTCTTGAGATGGGGTTTTCAATAACGTTTTCTCGTGAGCAGCAAAACCTTGACACAATAGCTGCAGTCGTTCATTCAATGAATAGATTCAGCAAATATGTGCAGAGGCAGAATGCCCACCCGATGAACAATTAGGTGCGATGGATAATCGCAAAGATCAGAGAAAGGAAAGTCATGAACACGCGTGCAGTCGGTATGTTGATTATTATTGAACATTTTGAAAGGCTAACTGTTAATCTACTTTCTTTTATGTTCTTGCATTGCAAATTCTCTTCTGCTCTGGCGAATCGTTATGCAATATTCCCTGATGCAGTCAGTTGTTGATGACGGATATCAAGCAACAAGAGAAACTTTATAGACATTTCCTAAGAGAGGATATCGATTATTCGGAGCCTTTTTTGACTTTGCTTTCTTGAACGCTTTCCAAATCTGACTCTCTGTTATGGGACCCTTGTACTCAAAATCTTCAGTACCACACGGGTAAATGAAAGTCACCGAACTAAGCGGAGATTAATCTGGCCTCCTGGTGAATATCTTCTGGGAGTAGTACTGAAATCATTGACCAGTGCATTCATTTTTACATTTGGATTTGGAATCTACCTTGGATGTGTTAAGAACTTTTAGTAACCCGTTGTATAGATAGGAAACGATAGATAAATTGTCTTCTAAATTATGCAAAAATGAAGATGACCTGACATCTCAATTTAACAGATATATTTACCAAAATTACAGAAATCTATCTGAACTTATTTATAAATGGAACTTTGTCTGTGTGTGTGTCTGTGTGTGTGTCCGTTACCTATAGAATCCGAAACTGCTGAACCAATTTTCTTGAAAATTTACACAGTTATACTATAAGCGTCTGCGAGTGTTCTTAGCTAGGTTTTGTGTCGAGTTACCCCAGATAAATATCGTAAATCGATAATCAAAAAATCGGCTTATAGAAGGAGTGGTCCGATTTTAATCAAATTTGATACACTCATAGACAAAGACATAAGAAACAATATTCAGAAGTTTCAAGGTTTCAGTTCTTACAATAGTGCAGAAACTCGATAATATATATATATATATATAGCAAGATGTTTGTGTGTGTGTTTGTTTATCTGCTTGTCTGTATTTTTTCAGCCTCTTTATTTTAGTTTTTGCTTCGGGTTTGGCTATAAGTAGGTATAATTTTAGTTCTTAGCCTCAGCCATAATACCACTTATTCAGCCTTCAAAATTCACTTTACGACGAAAAAAACTCATTTGATATCGATACCAGGAAATCAAAATTTGACTTACATCCATTCATTTTTCTTTCAGTCTACGGTTTTGCTTTAACTGGAAACAACTATTGCTTTTTTGTCTTTCGTGCCAACGTTCAAAACGTCTGAGCTCCAGAACCATTGATTAGTTTTAAAGCTCTCATTAAACCCGAGCAACGCCGAGATATACTGCTAGTATAATATATAAAAAATATTATATATATAACAAATTGCATATATATATATATATATATAAGAAGAATTAAGGCAGACACGTTATTTCATGGTAAATCGGAATTGTAGACCTATTTCAGTCGAACCATCATCAGCTTCTATCTTTATTGTACAAGGGATTTTAAACGAATGAAATTCTCAAAGACCTTTAAAAAACGAATCAAAATAAACCGCTCGATTAAAAGAGAAAATGTGAGAAAAATACATCATAACATCAGTTCGGCGAACACACACATATTCATACGTAAGCATCAATTAGTAACTCCTGTACGCATAGAATATTTAACAGAAAAACCCTAAAAATTAGCTATTCGTGTATAATATATGCTTATGTATGAATATATGTGTGTCTTTTCACCGTACTGATGTAATGAAGTATTTTCTCTTAAATTTTCTCTTTTAAGGGAGCGACCATTATTTTTATTCTTTTTTTTTTTAGGTCTTTGTGAATTTCATTCTTGTAAAATCCTTTGCACAATAAAGACAGAAGCTGATGATGGTTCCACTGAAAGAGGCCTAGACTTCCGATTTACCATGAAATAACGTGTTTGCCTTAATTTTTCTTATATTTGCTCTATATGTGTTTATATATATATATATATATATATATATATATATATATATATATATATATTTAGAGCTCTCTTCTTATCCTACCACTGTATGTACAGGATAGTACTTTTTTTTTTAATCGTATCACCCGAGCAAGGCGGTAACGCCACTGATGTGCAGGGGGCTACGTAATAGTGAAAAGATTAGAAAAGAAAAAGCCGGAAACCACATCCTAAACAGGGAACAAGGGATGAGCCTCCTAACCTATTCAATAGACATGGGTGGAGTGTGAACCGGGCGATTGATAGATCTATCTACTCCAATTGAAATAACCAAAAAACAAAGAAACCAAAGTGAGAAGATTGGAAAAGAGAAAATCCGGAAACCACATCCTAAACAGGGAACAAGGGATGAGCCTCTTAACCTGTTCAATAGACGTGGGCGGAGTGTGAACCGAGCGATAGATAGATCTATCTACTCTAATTGAAAAAAGAAAGAAACCAAAGTGAGAAGACTCTTCTGATCTACACCGCATGCTGATATATCTATATATCTGTAAACACATATTTCACACACACACATTTCACACACAGACACAAACACACACACACAGGTACACACACACACACACACAGACATATATATATATATATATATATTTTCTAAACATATTCTGTTAAATATAAGAGTCAGTGAATGTCTATTATGATTAATCATGAGCCGTTCTAAACGTCGTATTTTGGCTTTAATTTCAGCTGAAAATGAAGACAAAAATTCTCCAACATTTGGATAATTTTTTTATTAATTTGGTTCTAAGCTTTCGGCTCACCTGAGCCATCTTCAGAGAGGTTATCAAGACGATAACACAATAACATCCACCATCACCGCTTCCCCGACGACTACAATCTCCAGGAGTTTAAATGAAATGTCAATAGACACCTCCTAACAAATTAACTTCCATTCTTTCAGACACTCTTCTCACCCAACCAACTATCACCCCGCTTCTGACATTTCCTATATCTAACCACTCTTCATATTTACCACCGCCTATGTAGCCCCAAGCGCAATAGTGGCAGTGGAATGCCTTGCTTGGGGTGAAATGATTAAAAAAACTGATCCTCGACGATTTTATTTTGTGTTGACATAAAACTCCGCTAGGCAACGGCAATAGTTACCAAAAATAACAAACGCAGTTCGCAAATTTGCAATGCGGTTCTATAACGTAATTAATCTAGCAAGTCAAGCCTGCTAACCACCACTCCGGAGTGCCCCACGTACCTCAGGTTATGACTACGTCACATCCATCGTTTGGTGGCCACTTCTAGCAGAACAGCTCACCGTGTCTTAAACCAAAACATTGGAAGTGTTTTTTTAAATCGTTTCACTCCAAACAAGGCAATACCACGAAAAAAACAAAGAAAAAAAAAAGAGGAATAGAATTCTAAAAGACAGAAAATGGCGATTGGTGTTACATTGAATTCTTTGAAGGTTATAGTTTTCAGGGAAGCAAGAAATGAGAAATGACTTCTACTTGCGAGAAGTGCGGAAAAAAAAACAATAAAATTAGAAATGGCGGTTAATCGACCTTGTTCAAGGGTAAAATGGTGTACACTATTTACCCATTCAGTAACCTGCTTAAATTCATATAGTCGCGGCATCAGAAGAGTTGCTATGAAAATATTTGTAGAAAAAAGAGAGAAGCCGTCATGTCAGTGAGAAAGTGACTGAACTTGAGAGGCCTTGTTACAGACGATTAAATTACAGATCCTTCTTTGAATTTTCTCTATTAAATTTGCCTCCGCGATCACTTGATTTCACTCACATGAGCATCTTAGGGAAACGGAAAGGAGAGCGAAAATGAAATTCTGAACTTGCAGCTATCCGATCTTGAAGAATTTGGAGATGCCGTAATAAGAGACATGGAACCAAATTTGTCTAATCCATGCCATTAAGAATTGATGCTTTTCTAAAAGCAAAATGGGGCTTAACCATTTACTTGACGATTAAGACTCTTAAAATGACCGATATCTATCTATCTATCTATCTATCTATCTATCTATCTATGT
Organism: Ascarosepion bandense; assembly: GCA_037127315.1. Taxonomy (NCBI): domain Eukaryota; kingdom Metazoa; phylum Mollusca; class Cephalopoda; order Sepiida; family Sepiidae; genus Ascarosepion; species Ascarosepion bandense. The sequence continues at coordinate 3,059,536 of JBBBDQ010001464.1, read as the reverse complement.
GGGTGTGTGGGTGTGTGGGTGTATGTGTGTCTGTGTGTATGTGTAAGTGAGAGAGAGAGAGAGAGAGAGAGAGAGAGTGTGTGTGTGTGTGTGTGTGTTTCACTTAATAATATACATATATTCCTAGTCTTTTCCAAGATCAACTTCAGGGGTAAATTAAAATGACAAACTGCGATAAAAATGTGTATTAAGGTTGATCTGTTTTTCAATTTTTGCTTGGTTTTATACGTTATTTCTTTTCCTGAGATAAAGTGTGTAATATATATATATATATATATATATATATATATATATATATATATATATATATATATATATATATGAAATAATTTAGGTGAACATTTTTGATCGATACTCGTATTTAAATAGATATTCTGTTTATAATCAAACAGTATTATATATTTATTTCTACCGGCTTGATTATTTACGATAAATGTTTGTTAGGAAAATCTGTCATTCGTCAGGATTCGAATCTACGACTCCTATCCACGTCGTCGTCGTCTTGCGGACTTGTCCATGATAGAACTCACTACACTCCTCCAGTATTTCCCGTGTTTTTGAAACCCTGGCGCAGTTTTGTAGTAAAATTCATAATCTTGTCAAATAGCTAAATACTTGATGCTTCGCCAGGGCTACCAAGGGTGTTTTTTATTGTGACACTAACACTAGATGGGTTGTCTCCTGGCCCCATCCTGTTATTTAACCCATAACTGGATGGAAGTGACGAATTAATATCTTTCCCAAGGGTACTAATGCTTACGTGAATGCTGGGTACTCAACTGGAATTCGAAATCAGAAGCCGCCAAGTGATCTGGTGCGTCTTAGACCTCTCGACCACGAATGACGATTAAGCCTATAACACAATTTTCGATTCATCGTAATAACAATCTCGGAAATGTAATATCAACAAATCCGACCATAACCACATAGAAAAAAACACCAAGTAATCTGTCATATCTTAGACCTCTCGACCACGAATGACAATCAGTCTAAAAAGAAGTCAAATTAAGCCTATAACACAATTTTTGATCCATCGTAATGCCCATGTCACGGAAATTAGAAGTCGCATTTCAAATTGTAGGTTGTTAAAACCAGTTTCGTGAATCTTCGTTAATTTCCGTTATATATATATATATATATATATATATATATATATATATATACTCCATTTGTAAACGAGTTATTACGCGCCCCAGGTTTATACCATGAGTGGTGTCTTCAGCAAAAGATACAACCTAAAATGCCAAACACAGGTGGGGGATAACAGAATCAAGCAAGTACAAAAATTTAAGTAACTAGGAAGTGTTCTAACAGAAGATGGAAAGTGCGACACGGAGATCCGAAGGCGAATTTGCATGGGAAAGGACGTGTTCCAGAAGATGAGCAAAATCTTAATAGAAACGAAGAAAAGAGTGCTGGACTGCTACGTGATGTCACTTCTTCAATACGGCAGTGAATGCTGGACAATATAATCGAAAATGAAGACAAAACTGGAAGCGGCCGAAATGTGGTTCTACAGAACGATGCTACGGATATCGTGGACAAGCACGATACAAGCAACGACGAAGTGTTAGAAAGAATGGCAACAAAAAGGAAATTGATGCTGAGCATCAGGAAGAGACAACTGAAGTTCCTGGGACATGCAATGAGGAAAGAGAGCCTGGAGAACCTGATACTGACTGGTCAGATAGAAGGAAGGAGAGACAGAGGAAGGCAGCGGATAACATATTTGCAGGGTCTGATCAGGTGGATGACGGAACGGGGGTTGCCAGGAGCAACAGGAGCATACATACTAAGAGCCACAAGGGATAGGGAGACGTGGAGAGCCATGATCGCCTACGTCCTGAAGGGACAGGGCACATAGAAGAAGAAAAAGGTGTCTTCAGGTGATTTTCAATAACTGATTTTACCGTTTACCACTTTTTTTTAAGAACGCTCAGATAACGGTGATTTTTTGAACGCTGATGTTGCAGCGGATTTTTGAACGCGCAATTTTTAAAATTACTAGAAATTATAATGTTTTCATCCATTGTTGTATGAATCTAATAGATATTTTTGTATGGTTAGACTTAGTCATAATTTCCCTTCTTTCATTCAATAGTTCATTTTTGTTTGGGAATAAGAGAATCTCTAACTTTTTTTCTGGCTCAGTCTACATATTTTGCCACTGCTGTAAGGCTTGTCTGTTTCTACTATACGTCACCTTATGTCTGGTTCTTTTCCGTATTTTGATTTCAATTTCCACACGTGGCTAGCCAATATGGTACAATTTTTAAGTTTTCTATTTTGAATGTAGAACTTGTGATTGAACCACCTGGTCGTAAAGGTGTCTTTGGTTGATCCCAAATATGTTTTATTTTGGCCATTTAAGTCATGTACTTTTGCCTTGTAAATGACTTCTTTTGTATTACAAAGTCCTTGAAGTGGACATTTATTGATGTCCCAGCAATTGCATTCATTATTAGTGGACTTGTTTTGTACAATGCTATCTAAATTTATGGCGTTTTGTTATTTTATGAAACTATCTAAATTACTAGTATTTATATATATAACTTAGCTTGATTGTGTTTCTATTAAAATATTTGTTTAGTTCTGATACTTTTGGAAAGTGTCTATCTATCAATTTAAAAATATTTGTCCTATTTTGTCTAAATTAAATGATTATATATATATTGGTCTTTACCTTTAAATTAAACGATTATATATATAATAGGTTCGTCCTAAGCAAGGCAGTACTGCCACTGGTGAACATGGGGCTACATAAGAGGAGAGCGAAGAAAAAAAGGAACCAGTTAGAGGGTGTGTCAGAGAGTGGTAAATGGAAAGCAAGAAAGTTGTCTGAAGAAAGTTGCGTGAGAGTAGAATGAAAAGAGAGAAGAAAAAGATAAAAAGGGTGTTAAGGAAGGGATATGAGAAGGATGAGAGTCAAATGGATAATAGTTGGCAATTGGCGTTGCATTTAAACACACACCTTATATATACACGAAAGTTGCTACAAGGGTCTTATGTCAAAGGCGGAAATTAGTGTTAAATTCAATAGATGCAGAAAAGTCCCTCTAATAATCAATAATTTATTCATCTTAAATCGTGTAGACAACAGTCTTCTAAAATGGAGTCTGATATTATTTTTTTTTTCTGTGAATTCTTACATTAAGAGAGAAATTGCAACCATTACCATTCAGCGATGCTTGAATGTGATCAACCTTCAATCTATACTTTGTGGCTGTTTCTCTTTTCACTATCACCGCCCCCTCTGTTCTGACATCTATTTACACATGCAAACATTTGGTAGTTTGCTCGATGCTTGTATTCTTCTTTCTTGCATTCAGTAAGTCTTAGACGTGTCATGTTTTCTAAGCAGTCTTTCCTCATTATGTATTCAATAAACTTTGACATTCTCTTTCTGATTTTAAGTATAACTGTCTCTTCTCTTTTCATCTTTTGCTTACATGTTTGTCTCATGTTATTCTCAACATCCTTCTGTTTCAACCACATCTGTTTTTTTGCCTGAAGGTTCGTCTTAAGAGGAAATTACCCATCTTTCACTACTATACTGATAAGTGCACATGGGATAAAATACGTTTCAGTAGGTTGATTCTCCGATGGATTGGGACAAGTCAAGTTCTAGAACAGAGGTTGGTAACCCCAAGCCCCCGGGCTACATCCGGCCCGCGAAGGATTTTTCTCCGACTCGCCATCTTAACACATGGATACTAATTATCTAATTAATTTTTTGGAGCAAGTGGCAGAAAAGTATTAGTTGAAGTTTTGAGACTTATAATAAAACGATGTTTTTCAAATCAAAATTTTATTCCAAATCCACTGCTGACTTTTTTAAAAAATCATATCACCCCGAGCAAGGCGGTAACGCCACTGATGCGCAGGGGGCTAGGTAAGAGTGAAAAGATTGGGAAAAAAAGAAAGCCTGAAACGACATCCTAATCAGGAAACAAAGGATGAGCCTCTACACCTGTTCAATAGACATGGGTCGAGTGTGAACCGAGCGATTGTTCAGTCTATCTACTCCAAATGAAAAAAAATAAATAAATAAATAAAAGAGTAAAAAGACTGTAAAAGAGAAAGCCGGAAACCACATCCTAAACAGGGATCAAGGGATGAGCCCCTACACCTGTTCAATAGATGTGGGTGGAGTGTGAACCGGGCGATAGTTTAGTCTATCTACTCCAATTGAAAAAGAAAAAAGAAATGAGTAAAAAGAATGGAAAAGAGAAAGCCGGAAACCACATCCTAAACAGGGAACAAGGGATGAGCCTCTACACCTGTTCAATAGACATGGGTGGAGTGTGAACCGGGCGATTGTTCAGTCTATCTACTCCAAATGAAAAAAAAAAATAAAAGAGTAAAAAGACTGTAAAAGAGAAAGCCGGAAACCACATCCTAAACAGGGATCAAGGGATGAGCCTCTACACCTGTTCAATAGACGTGGGTGGAGTGTGAACCGGGCGATATTTCAGTCTATCTATTCCAATTGAAAAAGAAAAAAGAATAGAATAAAAATATTGGAAAAGAGGGAGCCGGAAATTTCATCCTAAACAGTTAACAAGGGACTACAAAAGTGAATAATATAAAACCCCATTGAATAATTATATCATAATTTGGAAGTAAATATTCTTGTGAGCAACATTTTGCGAAAATGAAACATATCAAAATTCTTTTAATAACAAGTTGGGTGATGACCACCTTTATGCTCATGTTATAAACAAACATTTTACCAAACGTGGTCAAGTTATCGAACAATAAGTAGAATCAAGTGTGTCATTAAATAATTTATCAATTCTAAAATTGGTAGTAAAGTATTTAGACTTTTTGCCTCCGCCTTGAGGTTGGGGTATTTTATTCGGTTACATTTATCTTGTTTTTCTGTCCGTCCCTGATATCTCAAAAGCCGCTAGATGCATTCGCATGAAACTTTCACTGAGGATTGGCCTCATGACTTGCACGAATTGATTAGATTTGGGGTTAGATCCAGTACAGAATAAAATTTATTGTCCATTTTTCCGGTTTTTTTAAAATAAAGTTTAGTATGTTTCACATGCCAAATACTGAATTATTTTCCTAGGTTGCTTTGCGTCATTACATTTTCTGAACCCACTTTTTTTCCCACGAAAATATTATTTATATTATAAATTTAATATTTATTATCAAAAAGCAAAAATACAAGAAAAGTCTAGTGGTTATTGCTGCTATTTTCATTTTAAAAATGCTCTTTTGCTAATCGCTAAGATGGTGTCGGTAATTCCTTGGCGGGTATTTTCAGTCTTGGACGGCTCTTATTGTTGATTGCGATAGCATTTATCTTATTATTCCTGAAGCAAAATAAGGAATCTCGTTGTGGCGCAGTGGATATCGGCTCGGAACGAGAAATCGGGGAGCCGAGTTCGAATCTAATTCCTTGCATTCACTTACGTGCAAATACACATGGGAAAGGTATTAATCCGTCTCTTCCTTCCAGTTATGGGTTAAATAACAGGACAGATTGGGTTCTATAGCCTTGGTCGGCAACCAGTCTACCGCAGAAAAGCAATGGCAACCTACTGCGGGATAATCTTCTGCCCAGTAAGTCATGTCTCTTTCGAGTATCGTGTATCGTGTATCGTGTATCGCGCATGGCACTTAACTGACTGACTGACTGATCTCCCCAAGCAAGACATTATACCACCACTGTTGTGTAGGGGGGTACATACGAGAACGCAGTGTGTGTCAGAAAGCGGGTAGAAGAGGGACGAGAATACTGATAAGTGTGGAATGGACGAAGAAAGAAGCATGAGAAAGAGAGAGGATGCAATTTAGTGAGATAGGAGATGACTACTGACTTTAAATTTAAATTCTTGGAGATTGTAGCTGTCGGGGAAGCAAGTAAATGCAAGGGAGTTCCACAGGCGAGAAGTGCGAGAAAAGAAGCTGATGGAGTATAATCTGCGTTTAAATTTAATTGGTTTCACAGTAAGAGGGTGGGACATATTTATTAATCTTGTGGCTCGAGTAAATTCGTATTTAGGGAACACAAATGAGTTAAGATCATCAAAGCAGAAGCAGTGAAAGTATTTAATTAATACGTTTACTTAGCTGGTTTATATTGTTTTATTTTAATTTCTTTTACCTCCAGACCAAGGGGTCGTTTTTCCTGATATCTCCAAAAGTTTGACGACCCCGGCTTTAGCGGATACTGTATAGTTCTCAGTTAATTAAACACACTGCATTTTGCAAATGCATAGCTGATGACGTTGGAAATAGATTGTGTTTGCAGTTGCAATTTTTCTCTTTCTAACAGTGTTCTTGGGCTTTTTATATCTGTTATAAATGCATCGGAGGCATTAATTTGAAAGCGTGCATTTGGTATCAAGCATGCTTACTTCGAAAATATATTTGAGTCAGCTGAAAACGCAGAACAAGTAAATGAAACTTTCTCTTGACAGCTACCTCTTAGGTGTACAGGGTTGGTCCAAGAATAGTATTATTTAAAACTGTAAAATAAACACCATATCCTGTTTGTGAGACATGAAATGGATACATTGGCATGAATAATACTAATGTGATGATAACGCCCAAAGTACTGACATTGATGACGGGTAGGGTCCATATAAACGCTTGTTTTTAACCGCTGCATATCGCATGGTAAATTTACATGCACGTATTGCAATTGTAGGGGACTATCAGGAACGTATTAATCTACACCGTAGATTTTTTTTACATTTTTGATGACTATTTTCCTATGAAATATTTTATTTTTCTGAATTTCAGACTTTATGGTTGTTTATTAAATTTCTTCTTTTGCTTTTTATTTTGACTTTAACCTACATTGATTGGTTCTCTTTCTTTCCAATTATTGTTCTTTCTTTATTTCTTGGTCTCGATTTATATATATATATATATATATATATATATATATATATATATATAAAGTATTAGTATTAATATTGTTCAGCACTTGATTGGTGCTAAATTCACCATTTCAAATCCTGAGATTTGTAGACTAAACACCAAGTAATCGTTTGCCCACAGTCATAGATTTTCGGCGATATATATATATATATATATATATATATATATATATATATTAGTCATCCACATATAACCTGTATCGCTGTATCACAGCTTAATAGTGTGCCTAGATACTTCCTTGCTTCTGGCCAGGATCGAAAACGACCGATTTTGTGTCAGTCGGAGTCGCTATTCCCTAAGCCAAAGAAATGACAGAAGGAAAATTTTTGCGTGTTATATATAAGCGGTGTATACATCCACCAGTCACCGGAAGAACACAATTCATTGCTGAGATGCAACGCGTAAATCACAGAAATGGTAACTGTTCTTAAAATTTTTCTCTCTAGAGAGCTCAGTCTTAATGATAGTCATTTTTAGTCATCCACATACAAACCTGTTTCGCTGTATCACAGCTCATCAGTGTTGCTAGACACATCCACTTGCTTCTGGCCGGGATCGAAATTCGACCGATTTGGTGTCAGTCTTATATATATATGTATATGTGTGTGTGTGTGTGTGTGTGTGTGTGTGTGTGTGTGTGTGTGTGTGTGTGTGGCCATAATATAAGGAACGGAAACAACAAAGACATAAAAATGTGTATTACTTAAAAAGTAATGCACGATTAGCAATGAATTTTTTACCAAATAAAGATTAGGGGATAATGCATAAATATTATGCAAATTTACAAAATTTACATAATATTTTTTTTAAAATAAAGATTAAATGGAACAAAGGAAATAAGCTACTGGACAAAAGTTAAGGAATGATCTTGTTAATATTTGATTGTGAAAAAAATATAAACAAAATTTAATATTTTGTAAGCATCTTCTTATTTTCAATGACTTCTCTCCATCGTCGACCACATGATTTAATTAATTTCTTGCAAAAATCAGCAGTAATTCCCTCCCATTTGTCTTTCAATAACTTCCATTTGTGATTCTGGTTTTTCGGGTTTCTTTTCTGAGCCCTTTCTTCAATTATCTTCCAAACATTCTCTATTGAATTCAGGTCGGGGCTCTGGGATGGCCACTTCATTAGGGCGATTCCTTCTTCTTCAAATAAAGCCATAACCTTCTGAGCCTTGTGGCAAGGTGCATTGTCCCGCAAGAAAATACGAGATTCATAAAGATTATGGTGTAAGCTTGGTACCACATGCTGCTGAAGAAGCCTTTTGTAAATCTCAGCATTGATATTGCCATGTACGCAGATAATAGGGCCAACTCCTGCAGATGAAATCATTCCCCACACCATCACACTGCCGCCACCAAACTTAACGGTTTTCTAGACACATTGAGAAGACAGTCTTTCACCTGCTCTACGGCGTGCGAACCAAATATAGTAAACTTGGTCTCGTCACTGAAATTCCAACAGTAGCAGACTGTTACAAGATAATGAAGGGAAAATCAACTAAAATTGACATAAGTTATTCATTGATTCCTGCTACATTGGCGACATATAATAATTAAAAGGAAGCTCTAAGCAAAAATCTGAAGGACAACACCAAAAATATATCAGTAAGTAATTTCAAATTCGTTTCTTTAATTGATATGAATAATGAATGCCCTCCCCTATAAAAAAATGTGGCTTCCCTCTGTCGTTTTTACAAGTGTTTTGATGGCTACGTTTCTGACGTGATTCTTTCTCTGGTGTTCCGACCACATGTACTTACTCATGCTAATAGATTGGCATCAAGATCCCACCCCCTTACTTTTGAAATAGTTAAATGTAACCTCCTCTTCTACTGTGTCAGCTTCTTTTCTCGCACATTCCGCCTGTGAAACTCCTTTCCGTGTGTTTGCTTCCCTGATAGCTGCAATCTCTAAACCTTTAAATGCAACGTCAGTTGCCATCATCTAATCCTTGATTTCAATTTTCTGCTGTTCTTTTTTCGACATCACCTGTACCTTGTTTTCTCTCTCACTGTAACCCTCTGCGCGCACCAGTGGCGGTCCTCCTTTACTTGTCGTGAAACGACTGCAAATAAAAATTTAAAAACAGCAGGCAAATATGGAACTTCTTCCTGCCACAAAACGATGCTTCAAAAGGACGATTTCTCATTTAACCCGCTAATAGTTTGAATACGTTTATTCCTTCGGCAATGTCTATTCACAATATTATTAAACAAATATTTAATTTTTATAAATACTAGTTGTGGTGCAGTGGATATCGGCTCGGAACGAAAAATCGGGGAACCGAGTTCGAATTCCAGTAGAATTCCATGCATTCACTTACGAGCAAATACTCTTGTGAAAAGTATTAATCCGTCTCTTCCCTCCAGTTGAGAGTTAAATAACGGGACAGATTGGGTTCTATACCATTGGCTGGCAATCAGTCTACCGCAGAAAGTAATGGCAACCTACTGCGGGATAATCTTTTGTCCAGTCAGTCATGTCTTTTTCGACGGATGATCGGCCGAGCGTGTGTCAAGTGTGGCACTTATCTGAGTGATCATTTACCATTTTATAAATAAATGAATGTGAAAAGAAATCTTTCTTTCAAAAATTTGAAAAATATGTGTATGGGCAGATTTTGAAGGCTATCACAATGCGTTTAGTAAAATAAAGAAAAGTAAAGAAGGTGTTGGGTATTATTTATTATCATTAATAATTCGAGATCATTGTCTCATCTTCAGAATGATAGGAGAGCTTCATTTCACAAGCTCTCGTGGTCCGTGCCTGTCATCGAATGGTCATCTTTCGCTAGTACTACTGCCGTTAATTGTAGTGTTTGTGTGTGTGCCTATATGTTTGTTTGTACATATATGTGTTTGTGCGTTTAGGGTTTATATATGTGTGCGTTGACCGATAGCAGGATTTGACGTTTTCGCATTTCTGTTGACGTGATATTTGGCACCGCTTTAGAAAAATATGTTCTCATATTTATTTCTTTATTGATAAACTAGCAGTAAAGCCCGGCGTTGTTCGGGTGTACTGAAAGTTTTAAAACTAATCCATGGTCCTGGAGTTCAAACTCTTTGGACGTTGGCACGAAAGACTAAAAAGCAATAGTTGTTTCCAGTTAAAGCGAAACCGTAGACTGAAAGAAAAATGAATGGATGTAAGTCAAATTTTGATTTCCTGGTATCGATATCAAATTTTCTGCACTATTGTAAGAACTGCAACCTCGAAACTTCTGAATATTGTTTCTTATGTCTTTGTCTATGAGTGTATCAAATTTGATTAAAATCGGACCACTTCTTCTATCACTCGATTTTTTCGATTATCGATTTTCGATATTTATCGGAGGTACCTCGACACAAAACCTAACTAAGAACACTCGCAGACGCTTATAGTACAACTGTGTAAATTTTCAGCCATTTCGGCGTCTGTAGGTAACGGATACACACACACACAGACACACACACAGAGACAAAGTTTCATTTATAAATAAGTTTAAATGATACATATTTCATCGTATTAATGTTCACATTTTAAGAATATAGTAAATACAAATTTATTTTTGTAACTAAACAATCTATAAATAAACAACGAGTTATATTTTCATGTAAAATCTCACAGACCAAAGAAAATGTATAAATTCAGTTTCATATAATCGGCTTTTATTACATTTTAATGATCACTTTTTTTTAAAACAATCTATACTATACATATTGCCGAGGGTGTGAAGCTTGGTAAAATTTGCGTTTAGTCAATGTTTTAAAAATTATTACATTTTAGGAAATTTAAATATTTAAATAACTTTGGAATATTTAAATATTTAAACATTTTAAATAAAAAAAATAATTTCACATTTATTTCTTTATGCAACTGTAATTATTAAATATAACGGAGGCCACAATTTAAACAACGTAAGATACGCAGATGATACAGTGCTGATAGCAGACACGGAAAGGAAGCTACAAGACCTCCTACAGATGGTAGCTGAAGAGAGTGACTAAAAAAGACTACAAATAAACTGCAATAAAACCGAATGCATGCCCAAAATGCCAAATACAAGTGGGGGATACTAAAATCAAGCAGGTACAATAATTTAAGTACCTGGGAATTGTTCTAACAGATGATGGAAAGTTGTGACACAGCGTTCCGAAGGCGAATTGGCATGGCGAAGGACGCGTTATAGAAGCTGAGTAAAGTATGAAGACACAGGAAACTTTTACTAGAAACAAAGAAGAGAGAACTGGATTCCTATGTGATGTTAGTTCTTCAATATGGCAGTGCATGCTGATGAAGATGAAGGAAAAACTTGAAGCAAATGAAATCTGTTTCTAAAGAGGGGTGATGTGGATATCATGGACAGAGCATTTGAGCAATAATGAGGTTTTGGAAAGGATTGAAACGAAAAGAAAATGAATATTGAGCATCAGGAAGAGACAACTAAAGTTACTGGGACATGCAATGAGGAAGGAGGGCTTGGAGAATCTGGTACTATCAGGTCAGATAAAGGGAAAAAAGAAAGAGATGAAAGAAGCGGATAATATATCTGAAAGGGTTTTGCAGGTACATGACAGAACGGGAGTTGCGTATGTTACGGGAGAAACCTTGCTAAGGGCTACCAGGAATAGGAAGACGTGGAAGGAAGTGATTGCCTACGTCCTGAAAGGACAAGTCACATAGAAGAAGAATTTATAAATATCTTTTAAATAAACACTGCCGAGGGAATGGGCATAGTTAAAGCAATGGCGGTGTTAATGAAAAAAAACAACGTCATTTTGAAACGACGGTTATTGCAGGCACGAAGATAGTTATTTGCTAAAAATCAAATCTCAAGTCTTCTCATATAAAACAATGAATGGTTCCACAGATAAAAAATAGACATCATAAATAATTTAATATGTAGGGGACATTTAATCTTCGTCATCAGCACAGTATTCGATAAGGAACACACAATATAGGTACTCATTTAAAATATTTTCCTAAAGCAGATAACTGATAGACATAAAAATGGAAAAATAAAAACAAACAATAAAATGAACAATAATTCAAAAACACCATCGAACCCCTCTCTAGAAATCAAATACACAATACGCCCAGACTAGTTAAAACAATTATAAAAAAACTGTTGTAACCGTAAAAGGTTGCTGTATGAATAATCACCAAACCGGAGATTGGGAATAATAGTATAGCAACAAGAACAAGACTCACACGCTGCTTGAAGAAAATACATTAGTGAACTGCTTGTCAGTATAATCACTCTATATTTATCTGCCTACACACATAAACGGATTGCAACCCAAAGCCTTTTTTTTTAAAGTGAGGTCTCCGAATTCTCAAGCTCAGCTCAAAATATCCCTTTAACAATGCAAAAGGCCAGGTCAGGGCTACTGTCAATTTTTCCCAGACAGGGTTCAGTTGGTAGTGAGGAAGACAAAAAGCGATGAATGCTAGTCAGTATAATCACGCTGTATTTATCATCTCTTTTCTAGGAGAGATGCTCTAGACGCATGCGATACAAGGTCAATTACAGTGTGGAATCCGAACTCTTATGCTCAGCCAAAAATATCTCGTAGACCCTGTTTAAGGCTGGGTCGAGCTCTTGTCTATTCACCTCAGACGATACTCTGCCCTTCGACGGCGCATCGTCTGGTTTTCTCTCCGCCCTAAATCAAAGAGTCGGCCAGAGGAGAGGTTGGATCAAGTGTAATCACTCGTTATATACCACCTCTTCACTACGGCGGAAGTTCGAGACGGATGCGATACAGGGTCAATTTATGTAGAGACTGAATCCTTAGGCTCAGCCAAAAATATCCCGTAGGTCCATCTTAAAGTCGGGTCGGTCTTTTGTCTGTTCTCCTCAAATGAGACACTATCCTTCGGATGAGCATCCTCTGGGTTCCTCTCCGCCCGAAAGCAATGAGGCGACGAAAAAAAAAGATGTTGAATTTCCAATCTTTTCACTCTTTTCTTTTTTTATTTTTTTCATTTGGAGTAGATAGACTAAACTATCGCCCGGTTCACACTCTACCCACGTCTATTGAACAGGTGAAGAGTTTCATCCCTTGTTCCCTGGTTAGGATGCAGTTTCCGGTTTTCTCTTTTCTAATATTTTCACTCTTTTCTTTTTTTCTTTTTTTCAATTGGAGTAGATCGACTAAACTATCGCCCTGTTCACACTCCAACCACGTCTATTGAACAGGTGAAGTGTCTCATCCCTTGTTCCCTGGTTAGGAAGCGGTTTCCGGTTTTCTCTTTTCCAATCTTTCCACTCTTTTCTTTTTTTACTTTTTTCAATTGGAGTAGATCGACTAAACTATCGCCTTGTTTACACTCCACCCACGTCTATTAAACAGGTGAAGAGTTTCATCCCTTGTTCCCTGGTTAGGATGTGGTTTCCGGCTTTCTCTTTTCCAATCTTTTTACTCTTACGTAGCCCCCTGCGCATCAGTAGCGTTATCGCATTGCTTGGGGTGATATGATTAAAAAATAAAAAAAGTCTGATCACTCTCGGGATGTATTACCTTCCACTAAGGTAGATGTGACCCAAGGTCAATTAAAGTGGAGATTCTAAGACAAATTCTGTAGTAAGTTATATTGAAGTGATCGTAGAAATATTTTCGCTATGAAAACCTGCAAAATTTTACTTAAACGGTATTGAAGAGCTGCCTGCCATGCAGTGACGTGTAATTGCAAATAACAGTTTTTATAAAATTCAATAACTGTGGTTAAATTTTATTTTTTGGGAGTAAAAATTAAGGAAAACAATAATTATTTATGACTCCACTTAATGGTATTCTATCATTATTAATTTCAGTCGCTTTTCATTATAAGTATTAAAACTTTCGAAGTAAAACATTGTTTATAGTAAAAATAATAACTATTTAGCGTTTGGCTATATTTCTGAGATGATGTAGGATCTAGAGTATTTACATTAATCAGACTTAAGGACTCATGGCCCAGTGGATACAGACGTTGGTTAGTTCCTGTGACTTGACAGAAAGAGTCGTGAGTTCAATATCAGGTTACAGCTGTGGTGAACAAGTAATTTACAGCGTGTGAGGGAGATAACTTATGACTATTAAAAGAGATACTACTACGCAAGGAATGAAGATCTTCTAACCCAGTGATTGTAATAATGGGTTCGGTCCGAAATTCCTAGCCTTCCGGAGCGTACAATGGCCGAAACGTCGTACTAATGACAGCAAAGATGAGGACAATAGTCAGAATAATGTAAATACTCTTATTATGTTTTCCATTTAAACAGTTCTGCAAAATATCGCTTAGTTCTATGTCTGGTGAATATAGAACAGTTTAATTGAGTTACAACATTTTTCCTAATTCCTGTTACTGTATGAGGAGAATATATTTTGTATTTTATCCGGGGTGGGTACGCTGCCACTTCCTTACAAAAAAAGGTATGTTCGTTTACTAGAAAATTATAATTAACTGACACGTATGATTATTAGTTAATGTGTTCATCATTCTTTTTCCCCGTAAATAGAACTTACTCTGACTCAATCTAATAGTTAAAAATAAATAATAATTGCATTTTAAAAAGGCTCTACGTTGTGTCATCAGTGATCTAAATACAGCGTTCACTGATAGGCGTTTTCATCATCCCGCCAAACTGACCTCGCCATCTTAGATAACGGGACGGCCCGCATTGCAACATTAAATTCCTTTTAACCTTATTTGCATTGCGTTAACTAATAGTAAATATAAGCAGAAATGGCGCCAGTACTGTGCATTACTGTTCCAAATCTGTCATGTAGTTTCTACAGAATCTTGGGACAGAGTGCCACTTCAACAGTTTACGTCTAATTTCAATTCTAATATCCGTCATCAGCTATGTCTTTAATATAAGACTTATATTTGGAAAAAAAATCGTTTCTCTCAAAAATTCTTAATGTAATATTCACTTGAAAATCCCCCACCCACCAAAAAAAAGAAAATTTCTAAAATCCCAAATTAGTTTCAACTTTAAATAACCGAAAAAGTGTTGATAATTTCGTATCCCCTTCCGCCAAAAAATAAACATCTATTATTTATGTTATGGTGAAACACACCTATTCTTCAGATAATGGACTCTCCCTTCTATATTAATAAGAGTTAACAGGAAGTTAACTCGAGAAATGTTTGGGAAATTCATAGGAGTTTTTAGAAGTTCTGGAGTATTCTATTGGATTTCAGTAGAGCTACTAGGAAGTTAATATTAGTTAGCAGTTAGCCGAATACTAAGGAGTCGGCTTTCAGTGGACGATTACTAAGTTCCTAACATTTTGGGTGCGTTAAGTCGATTAGCAACCGACAGTGCACGATTATAATTTTCAGTGAGAAAACTACTTCACAACAGTTTATTTCAGGATTAAAAGCGTGGAAAATTTTATGGTGGAAATGCATTTATATTCTACATATTTTAATCACTCCTGTGAGGTTTTCCTGGCATTTTCTAATTGTCCGTTTTCTTTTCTTATCATATTATGTTTTGTTCGCACAGCCCGACCAACGAGTTGGCAGGTCTTCTTTTCCTAGTTTATGATTAGAATCCTGGTTGGTGTCGATGGTCCAGACTGCTACTCCCGGTGTATCCTATCCTCTTGTTTTCATTCAATTTTTTTTCTCATTAACTTAAAACACTTGTTGATTTAATTATTAATCAAGTGCGTTTATTTAGTATAAGCCTTTTCCCAGTAATATACGTAAACATAAAGTTCTGTGGGTTCTACACATTATCAGGCTGATATCTTTCCTGATGGATGTGCCTTGTTGTGCAGATCAAAACGACAAATCAGGGAGCCGAGTGCGAATTCCAGTTGCATTTACTTTGCATTTACAATGCATTTACAAATACCCTTGCATTTACAAATACCCTTGGAAAATGTATTAATCAGTCTCTTCCCTCCAGTTATAGGTTAAATAACAGGAGAGATTGGGTTCTATAGCCTTGGTGGGCAACCAGTCTACCGCAGGATGTAATGGCAAACTACTGCTGGATAATCTTCTTCCTAGTCAGTCATGCCTCTTTCGAGACATGATCGCACAAGCGTGTATCACGCATGGCATTTGATTGACTAACTGAATATAATAGTTGGTAACATGATTAAGGCTTCTGCTGAGCATAAAGTGGGGGATCAGTTTTTTATTGTTATTAAGTAATAAACTGATCCCCCACTAATTACTACTTAATAATATAATCTTCCCCATCCACCTTTGAGTCAAATAATAGGACAGATTGGGTTCTATAGCCTTGGCTGGCAACCAGTCTACCACCGAAAGTAATGACAACCTCCTGCGGGATAATCTTCTTCCCTGTCATCATGTCTCGTTCGAGACATGATCGCCCAAGCGTGTATCACGGATGACATTTAATTGACTGACTGAATTCTAATGCAGTCATTTTATCATCGGTTTGTGTTTATAGCATATAATCAGTTTTCTTCAAATTTACATGTAATCTTATCGCTTCTGCTACAACCTTTAGTCGGAGAGGAGAAAGTCGTTGCTGTTTGCTAGATGGGAATTAAAAGAGGGTCGTCTGCAAATGCAGCATTCGTGATGTGAACAAAAGAAAAAAGAATTTCTCCGTGGTCGACACTCTTCCGGTAGAGCAGAGGGCAAATTAAATAGAAAGGGAAAAGACCGATGCAATGAGTACTGCAGCTATATCTGGTCGGGTACCCCTGCTATCCATCTAGGGGTTCTTACGCACAAATACCATTGGAAAAGGTATTAATCCATCACTTCCCCCCAGTTATAAGTTAAATAACAGAACAGATTGGGTTCTATAGCTTTGGCTGGCAACCAGTCTACCGCAGAAAGTAATGACAACCTACCGGGGGTTTTCTTCTTCCCTGTCAGTCATGTGTCATTCGAGACATGATCACCCAAAGCGTGTATCACGTATGGCATTTAATTGACTGACTGAATATAATAGTTAGTAACATGTTTAAGGCGTCTGCTGGGCATAAGGTGGGGGATCAGTTTTATACTGTTATGAAGTAATAAACTGACTCCCCATTAATTACTACTTAATATAATACATCTCTTCCCCAACTACTTATGAGTCAAATAATAGGACAGATTGGGTTCTATAGCCTTGGCTGGCATCTTGTCTACCGCAGAAAGCAATGGCAAACTACTGCGGGATAATCTTCTGCCCAGTCAGTTCTGTCTCTTTCGAGACATATTCGCTCAAACGTGTGTCACGTATGGCATGTAACTGACTGACTGACTTTCGCGCTATTAACAATGTGAACATATTTTATTTCAGCCGTTTGTCTTTAACTGTCGTAGAAGTTTTAGGAGGGAATTTGGTCTTGTCGAAAACATTTAGCTCGTTCAAAATTAAAAACTAGAGGAAAATAGAATATTCAGACATGGCGTAAATAGAAAATGTGTTTTGTAGACAAAAAATTGGAGGAGCCATGATCGCTAACTTTCTGAAAGGACAGGGCAGATAGAAGTTTTACAAAATTTTGTTTTCAGTATCTTCTTACGAAGAGAATTTTCGTTTTGTACGACGTACCCAAGCCAGCGCGTTTCTCTCTACGTCAGAACACGATCGAACCCTGTCGGACAGTACATATTGACAACGGTCAAAAATCAGGGCGTATATTCCAAACATGATTTACAAACAAAATTTTGGGTTTAGAATAAATCTATTAATTATATATATTAGTTATTCCGGTTAATGTCGATTTTTAGAGAAATTAAAATAAAACAAATTTATGTCATTAAATATTTATTTAACTAAATATAAAACATTTATTTATTTTTTTTGGCACAACCTTTCTCCATTTTCCTTCAAATTAAAGATTCCTTTTCCCAGAATTTCGGTGGTTTCTTGTCAAAGAACTGATCCGAAGTAGCAATGTCTGGTAAATACTGCGAGTAGGGTTGTTTTATTATAGAGCCTCTTTTTCGACGGAAACAGTTCCCTGAAACAATGCTGCAAATCCGGATCAGATAGTATGGACCCAGACTGAGTAGAAATGGCATATACCATTGTATCAGGTATATAATTCTTCTGGGAAACACCTCTGCTTGTTTAGGCCCCACGTTGTCAAACAATAACGACTGGACGAATGTTGCTACCGCGGGGACGACAAAATTTAGATCTGGTACAAACTCGGTGACGAAAATTATACTTCATATATTCAGTGGTTTTCACTGCAAACGCTACGACGACGATACATCTCAAAATTTCTGGGGCTGCGCTTAAAACTTTCAACTGAATTCTTAAATGCTTTACGTCGGGGACCACTCAACCCTACTTCTTCCAAAAAATAATTTTCACATAATCATTTCATAATCTTCTTTTTTGTCACTTTCGTCATCACCGTCATCACCGTCATCAATAACAAATACAATCTGCAAGAAACGCCTCTGTCGAAAACAATAGGACCGTACCTAAATGCAAATAAAATATTATTCTTTATTTTCCTTTTTCATGCAAAGACATTTTCGGTGACATGCCATGGGTTAGGAGGTGGTTTGGTCAAAGTTGTCAGCGCGACCCCCTCGAGGAAACCCCGATTTTACGCAACCGTATACTTCAACGGTTGTGTCCAGACTCTCCAAAACTTTCATTTTATTTTATTTTTTATCTCCTCAACCAATAGGAGTAGAAAAGTTCGCCTATCGTCCGGTTTACACACCTCATCCGTATTTTGAACAGGAATAGAAGGTGCGTCCCTTGTTTGCTGTTTAAGGTTGGGTTTCCGCTTCCTTCTAAAATCCATTTCAGCTCTGTACTGTTAACGCTTGTCCTTTCTTACGTTAAGATAATTCCACACAGTAAGCATCTACCAGGAGTGGTTCTTGTATTGAATGAACATTATTAAAAAAAAGAAAAAACGTTTATGTAGGCATCAGCTGGCATCATTATTTATTGTGTAGTTGATCCGGTTAAACTTCAGTTCATTTAGAACTTTACTTTTTATTTAATCTCCGAGCTGGATTAAATATTCGGTCTTCAATCCATGTCTACTAATAACCTGTCTTTTTTTGCTTTTACTACAGAAATAGAAAAGAGTGTAAGACAAGGATGTATTTTCTCACCAGATTTATTCAACCTGTACAGCAAAATAATTCTGACAGAGCTAGAAACCTTGCCAGGATTCAGCAGTGGCGGCCAATCTCAAGAATATAAGATACGCAGCTGATACGAGACACGGAAAGGAAAATACAGCACCTTTTACAGAAGGTAGCAAAGAAAAGCGAGAAGAAAGGACTAAACATAAACTTCTAGTAAACTGAATGCTTAGTGATCAGCAAAAACTGGACACCAAATGCCAACTACAGGTCGGGGTTACTAAAAGCAGGTGCAGCAGTTTAAATATCTCGAAAGGGTTCAGACGGAGGATAAAAGGTGTGACACTGAGATCTGAAAACGTACTGGCATGGCGAAAGACGCATTTCAAAAGCTAAGCAAGTTATTTAGAGACAGGAAAATTTCGTTGAAAACAATACTATACTCTTACGGGATATCTGTCCTTCAATAAAAACAGTAAATGCTGGACAATCTCCTCAAAGATGAAGGAGAGATTCGGAAATGTGATTCTATAGAAGGATGCTGAGGATACTATGGACTGAGCATTTGAGCATCAACAAAGTGTTGGAGTAGGTAGAAAATAAAAAGTAAACTTATACTTACCCTCAGGAAGGCTGAGATTTCTGGGATAAGTAATGAGGAAGGAAGGCTTGGAGAATCACAGAGTGGATGGGGGAAACAGAGACAACTCGAGACAAACTCGATAGGTTGAACGAGTCGATGAAGCAACAAGGGATAGGGGCATGTGGAAGTTCATGCTCGACTACGTCGAGGAGGGACATGGCGTCGAGGAGGGACATGGCGTCGAGGAGGGACATGGTACATAAAGAAGGAAACTATTCAATTACGATGTTCATTGTTTCCCGAGATTGAAATCAATCATAAGAATTGCGAGCTCATCCTTTAATCCAGATACCCGACGAAGAGAGTAGGAGACAACGACAGAAACGTTTTAATATTCAGTATTCAGTCAGTTAAGTGCCACACATGAAACACGCTTGGGCGATCATGTCTCTTTCGAGACATGACTGACTGAGCAGAAGATTATCCCCCAGTAGGTTGCCATTGATCTCTGCGGTAGATTGGTTGCCAGCTAAGACTATATAACTCAATATGTCCTATTATTTAACCCATAACTGGAAGGAAGAGACGGATTAATACCTTTCCCAAGAGTATTTGCGCGTAAGTGAATGCAATGAATTCAACTGAAATTCGAACTCGGCTCCCTGATTTTTCGTTCCGAGCGGATATCCACTGCACTACAACGCAACATTCAATATTAAGATGAGGATATTAGTTCGAATATAAATCATGTTCCATTTGTTAAAACGTAACAATAGCTGCCACAAGAAATGCATTCTTCTAGTGATAGGTGAAAGGGTTTAGTTCTCTACGTCCCCGATCCCGATTAGAAAGTTCTTATATTGAAGCTGTTTTCTTATCAACCACCACCGCGATAAAGGCTTTAGTGCGTACGCGGCATAAGGTTCAGTTAACGATAAATGTTGTTATTATTATCGTTATTATTTGAGATTTTGTGGTTGAAATCTGGTTGCTTGAAGGGAGACGAGTGAGTTACGGGTTATCGCGATTGTATGTTGACCGCATTCGAAGAACCTATCATGATCTGAGTAGCAGTGGCATGGCGGGGATTCAATGGCGGGCATTCAATGGCGGGCATTAATCAAAAGATAAGACAAAATGTTTGACCTCCGACCTGTTGACAATATTTTCCTCTTTGGTCTTCTAATTGTTTTTCTATTCCTTTTCCCTCTTCCTGTCTGACATTTCTACGACAATTGCCTTTAGAAACACGCACACACCCATGCGCGTGTAGGGGTAAAATTTAAAATTTAAAATTTAAAATGACAACAATTAAACATTAAAATTTTAAAAATTATTCCAGGGATGAATGTAATTTATTAGTCAATTAGTTAAGTGCCACTCGTGATACAAGCATGGGCGATCATGTCTCGAAAGAGACATAACTGACTGGGCAGATTATCCCGCAGCAGGTCGCCATTGCTTTCTGGGATAGACTGGTTGCCGACCAAGACTATATAACCCAATCTGTCCTATTATTTGACTCATAGGTAGATGGGGAAGAGATGTATTATATTATTAAGTAGTAATTTGTAGGGGATCAGTTTATTACTTTATAACAATATAAGTCTGTTCCCCAACTTTATGCCTAGTAAAAGCACTAATCATGTTTTCAACTATTATATTCAGTCAGTCAGTTATTTGCCATACGTGATACACACTTTGAGCGATCATGTCTCGAAAGAGACATGATTGACTGGGTAGAAGATTATCCCGCAGTAAGTTGCCATTGCATTCTGCGGAAGACTGGTTGTCAACCAAGGCTATATAACTCAATCTTTCCTATTATTTAACCCATAACTGGAGGGAAGAGACGAATTAATACCTTTCCCAAGGATATTTGCACGTAAGTGAATGCAACGAATTCAACCGGAATTTGAACTCGGCATTCTAATTACTCCTTCTGAGGTGGTACCCGTTACCTCTCATCTGTGTTAACCAATACTGACCATTGCTAAACATTCACTCAGTCAAGTGCTATACGTAATACACGCTTGGGCGATCATGTCTCGAAAGCGACATGACTGATTAGGTAGAAGATTATCCCGCAGTAGGTTGCCATTACTTTCAACGGCAGTTTGTTTGCCAGCAAAGGCTATAGAACCCAGTCTGTTCTGTTATTTAGCCCATAACTAGAGGGAAGAGACGAATTAATACCTTTCCCAAGGGTATTTGCGCGTAAATGAACGCAGGGTATTCAAAGGGAAAAAACCTCATCATGGTATTTGCCGTGAAACTTTTTCTAGAAAAACTAAACAAAAGACTCTTACGCTATAAACTCTACCTTGAGTGGCTCTTGGGATTTGTAGAGAGTGAACATCATTTTAAATAAATATCTGGCTGAAAGCACTACATCACGAATCTTTTAAATAATATTTACGCTCACGGGATCTAGACACGCGTTCACTTGTATGTAAACAGGAAAAGTTAAGCCTAAAATTCAAGGAAACTTTGCCATCTTTAATCAAACCTGTATTAATATGTGTGTGTATGTTTATATTTCGTTTTCCCTCTCTCTTAAATCTATTTCTGTTTACTCTCTCTTCTCTGTGTATCCCCTCCGTCACTCCTTGCCCCACCCACTTATAAAAATAGTCTTGCTAATATATACATGTGTTACGCAAACAAGCGGACAAATTTGGGAAATCCGGTGCATATTTTTACAGATGAGAGTTTGCTATCTGGGCTTAATTATTTGGTTTGCATAAAGTTATTTCCTTAAAAACGAAACGATGAACAATTACGTCCCTTCAAACTTTATTCACTTCGTACCCGACCAATTTTTTTTTTTCTGATATTCCAGGAATGGACAGCATGATAATTGCTTTATGTCATTTTTTTTTTTCTTTTATTCATTGACAATTTTTCTTCATTTCGTTCCGACTTCTTTTTCAAGGAAGTTCTTTAATTTTCCGTTTGAAGAAGCATTTAGTCACACCTGATGGACAGACGGAGCTCGTTTACGCACACAGAAACGACTTTCCTTGTGGAAATACGCTCTTACACACTGGAAACCAGTAATTTACATTAGTTGACGCATTAAAGAGAAACATACACACATGTCGAAGGTTTTAAATATCTGACTAGGAGATAAATTAAAATATCATTACGAAGTTATTTAAATCTCTTTCTGGCTACATTTATCTCTCCACTTTGCTGACACTCCCTATCTTTCGTTCTTACTTTCATTTTTTTTTCTTTCTTTTTTCTTACTTTGACATTCTTTCTTTGCTTATATATTTTCATTCTCCTACCTTGAATTTCTTTCCTTTTTCTTCTATCTCTCTTTGTTTATTTTTCAATCAAGCCTTATTTTTTCTTTTATTTCCTTCCTTTAGTTTCCGTAAAAATTTATTTTTTTCCTCCGACGTTTCCTGCTTTTTAGTTAACAGCTCTTTCGTTTCTTGGTTCGTTTCTTTCATTCATTATCTATCTATCTATCTATCTATCTATCTATCTATCTATCTATCTATCTATCTATCTATCTTAGTCTGTTATTCATATCTATCTATCTATCTATCTATCTATCTATCTTAGTCTGTTCATTATCTATCTATCTATCTATCTATCTATCTATCTATCTTAGTCTGTTCATTATCTATCTATCTATCTATCTATCTATCTATCTATCTTAGTCTGTTCATTATCTATCTATCTATCTATCTATCTATCTATCTATCTATCTATCTTAGTCTGTTCATTATCTATCTATCTATCTATCTATCTATCTATCTATCTATCTATCTATCTATCTTAGTCTGTTCATTATCTATCTATCTATCTATCTATCTATCTATCTATCTATCTATCTATCTATCTATCTGAGTCTGTTCAATATCTATCTATCTATTGGGTTACGATTTGATCCCCGCTTGAAGCAAGTAAATATTTAGTCATACCGATGAACTACAGCAAAACAGGCTTGTATCTGGATGACTAATATATATATATATATATATATATATATATATATATATATATATATGCTTTAGTACTCTTTACCTTTTATTATATGTATTTATATGATCCCTCTCTCTCTCTCTCTCTCTATATATATATATATATATATATGTGTGTGTGTGTGTGTGTGTGCGTGTGTGTATCATAATTTCGTTCGTCTTTCTTTTTCACTCTTTTTTTTCACTCTTTCTTCCGATGCTATTTTGTTTTTTCCTTTCTTTCTTACGTTCCTTTTTCATATCGTTCTACTTTTTCTTTAACATTTCAACTCCTCTTTCTATTTTTTTCTTAGTTTATATATTTTTTCTCTTCAGTCTGTCAGTTAAGTGCCATACGTGATACATGCTTTCGGCAGTCATATCTCGAAAGAGACATGACTAACTGGGCAGAAGATTATTCCGCACTAGGTTACCATTACTCTCTGCGGTAGACAGGAAGCCAGCCAAGGCTATAGAACCCAATCTGTCCTATTATTTGACTCATAGGTAGATGGGGAAGAGATGAATTATATTCTTAAGTAGTAATAAGTTGGGGATCAGTTTTTTACTTCAAAACAATATAAAAAGTTCCCCCACTTTATGCCCAGTGGTAGCCTTAATCATGTTTTCAACTGTTATATTCAGTCAGTCAGTTAATTGCAATAAGTGAAACATGCTTGGGAGACATGACTGACTGGGCAGAAAATTATCCCGCA
Organism: Ascarosepion bandense; assembly: GCA_037127315.1. NCBI lineage: Eukaryota > Metazoa > Mollusca > Cephalopoda > Sepiida > Sepiidae > Ascarosepion > Ascarosepion bandense. The sequence continues at coordinate 3,035,331 of JBBBDQ010001464.1, read as the reverse complement.
GTAAGTTGCCATTGCTTTCTGGTTACCAGTCAAGGCTATAGAACACAATCTGTCCTGTTATTTAACCCATAACTGGAGATAAGTGACGGATTAATACCCTTTACAGGGGTATTGGCGTGTAAGTGAATGTAATGAATTCAACTGGAATTCGAACTCGGATCCTCCAATTTCTCGTTCCGAACTTATATCTACTGCAGCACAACAAACATCTATTTTTCCTCTTAACATTTTTTATTAGTTGATAAATTCTTTCTTTTCTTGTTTTCATTCGTCTCTTCCATGTCAGTAACTTACTTCTTTCTTCACTTCTCCTTACTTTTTCATTTATTTATTCTTCAATTCCCCTATCCTTTCATTCTTCAATTCCCCTATCCTTTCATTCTTCAATTCCCCTATCCTTTCAATCTCCAATTCCCCTATCCTTTCATTCTTCAATTCCCCTATCCTTTCATTCTCTCTGTGTAGGGCCCGGAAGTTTTTTCCGTCTAAATCTATCCTGCACATTTACAAATCTACCATCCGCCCGTGCATTGAATACTGCTGCCATATCTGGTCGGGTGCCCCTGCTGTTCTCCTCGGGCTTCTCGATAAGGTTCAGAGGAGGGTCTGTAATGTGATAGATACCGACTTGGCAGACCGCCTGCAGTCTCTCTCCCACCGGCGAGACGTGGCTTCCCTGTGTCTCTTCTATAAATACTTTCACGGCTTCTGCTCCGATGAACTTAGATCACTGGTGCCCCCTAAATACGAATTTGCACGAGATACTAGATTAGCAACTAGATCCCACCCTTTTACAGTGAAACCGATAAAATGCAGCCGTAACTTCTACTCCAACTGTTTCTTTCCTCGTACTTCCCGACTGTGGAATTCTCTTCCAAACGATTGCTTCTCCGACGGCTACAATCTCCAGAAGTTTAAATGTAAGGTCAATACACACCTCCTAACACACTAACCTGCTCCTATTCTATCAAGCACTCTTCCCATCTGCCCGACCCTCATCCTCGCTATCCTTACTCATCTGTCACCTTTCTCCTGACATTCCCTATGTCTATCCACTCCTTCTCTTTACCTTCCCCTATGTAGCCCCATGCACAATAGTGGCAGTGGAATGCCTTGCTTGGGGTGAGATGATTAAAAGAAAAAAAAAAAAATTCATTTCTCCTCCTACCCACCCTTACTTTTAGCAGACATCTTCTTTCTTTCAATTTATCTTTTATGGTTTATGTCTTATTTTATATTTTATAAAAGATGATTTATAAAATTTATACATTTTATAAATTTTATAATTTTTTATAAAAACTAATTTTAAACTTAATAAAATTATATAAAATTTAAAAAATTTATAAAATTTTAAAATTATAAAATTTATAAAATTAAAAAATTTATAAAATTTTAAAAATTATAAAATTTATAAAATTAAAAAAATTAAAAAATTCATGAAAATTTTTTAAAAATTTATAAGATTTTATAAAATTGATAAAATTATAGAATTTATAAAATTATATAAAATTTATAAAAATTATAAATTCATAATTTTTCATAAAATTTATATAATTTATCTGTCACAGTCTCGGCTTCATATTTATCTACATTTCTTCCTTCTTTCCGTTTTTTCTCCTTATTTTTGTTTCTTTTCTTCTATGCGATCGTTTCTCCTTTTCTTTTCTCCCTTCACTCACTACTTTTATTTATTTATTTATTTATTTTATTATATTTATATCTAGTCTACCCTGTTTACCATTTATTAGTTAGCAAATTCTTTCTTTGTTCTATTTCATGTTATAAATCTCATTTGTATTATATCTATCTATCTATCTATCTATCTATCTATCTATCTATCTATCTATATATATATATATATATATATATTGTCATCCGCAGACAGATCTGTTTCGCCGTATCACAGCTCATCAGTACGGTTAAACTCCGATTGCTTTTTTACCCAGGATTTAAACCCGACGGAAATGGCGTCAGTCGGCGACTCTACCCCTGGGCTATGGGCGTTTGGTGGAAATAGGCAGACTTTTTAGCGCATATCATTATACGCGCAAAATAGCTAGGAAAATTACTAAAAATTGTATGTTTAAAAATGTATTTTTTTGACAGTATTTATTTTTTTATATTATTATTTATATATATTTGATATTTCAGACCGGCCTCGGCCTTTCTGACACACAAATGATTTTAAAATATAAACTAGATCCGTTGGATACATGGATCATCATTATGCTACATATATATATATATATATATATATATATATATATATATATATATATGTTACTGTGTTTATCAGAGAAAGGGCAAGAGAAGGATGGTAATACAGGTGTGATGACAGTTGCGAAGGTACAGAGAAAGGAAAAGATATACAGGAGTCAAGAACTGGAGTCAAGTGGGTAAGAGATGGCAACTGACATTGCATTTAAATTCGTGTAGGTTGTAGCCATCAGGAAAGCAAGAATATAGCAGGGAGTTCCACATGCGGGAAGTGCGAGAAAAGAAGCTAGTTGTGTAGAACCGACGGATGCATTTGGTTGATCTTACTGGGAATGAGTGGGACCCAGTTGCCAGTCTGGTTGCACGAGTAAACTCCTGCGGCAGGGGCACCAGTGACTTAAGTTAATCGGAGCAGAAGCTATTAAAATATTTATAGAAAGGACAGAGGGAAGCCACATCCTGCCTGTGAGAAAGTCGCCAAGTCGGTACCTATCACATTACAAATTCTCCTTTGCAGCTTGTCGAGAACACTGAGATGAACAGCGTATAGGTGCCTGATCATATATGACAGCATTGTTCCCTGCACGGACGGATGGTTGATTTGTATATGATGGGTTTACAGAGAATAAAAGAGCATGAGATTTTCTAGTGAGAAGTGAACAAAAGGAAAATAAAGGAAGCGGATTTACGAAGCAAAAAATAGTGAGATTGATATTGCATTTAACTTTTTGAAGCTTCTGGGTGGAAAGGAAACAAGAAAATTTTAGAAAGTTCTACTAATTTTGTGCAATGAAACTATCTTAAAAGAATTGATAGCTGCATCTAGCTAGATCGACAGTAAACGGCGAGACTTACACCCATGTGCAAAAGAATTGAAACAACTGCTTAAGTTTCCTTTCTTTCATCATACGGTCAGTTTTAGACCCACTGGAGTGACAGGGTGTAATCAATTTCAACTTAAATACCTGGGAAGGGTTCTAACAGAAGACGGAAAATGAGACGCAGTGATACGAAAGCGAATTAGCAGGGAAAAATAACGCCAAGAGACGACGTATACGCGATCAGTGAAGGTGTGAAAGACCCTCGAGACATTATCCGTTTTGTTTCAATTAATTTGCACAAGGGTGTAATAATCTAGTCAGTCAGTCAGTTAAGTGCCATGCGCGATACACGCTTGGGCGGTCATGTCTCGAAAGAGACATGACTGACTGGGCAGAAGATTATCCCGCAGTAGGTTGTCATTGCTTTCTGCGGTAGACTGGTTGCCGACCAAGGAGATAGAACCCAATCTGTCCTGTTATTTAACCCATAACTGGAGGGAAGAGACGGATTAATACCTTTCCCAAGGGTATTTGCGCGTAAATGAATGCAAGGAATTCAACTGGAAAATTCGTTGTTTTCGTATTCGACTCTGCTCCGGCGTGCAGCGGCGTCGTCGTAGTCGTTGTCAGCTCGCATCGGCGGCGGCGGCAATGGCAACGGCAAAACGGTGGACGACGTGCAGCAGCAGAAGCAGCCGCGAACCACGGAAGCCGGTGACGGTGCGCCAGTGCCTAGGCGTACGAGATCAAACGCTCACGACAGGCTGCCGGTTAATAATCTCGTAGGAAGCTTAAATCCCAAGGAATAAGAATAGCTCACCATAATAATTACCATGGAAATATTTACAGAAGACTTGTGATAGCGACCAGAAAGAGATTGACGTTGATATGTCAGGTCAGGGTCTATTATATTACAATTCTTTTGATCTATTACATTACAGATACTGCAGCTATATTCAGTGAACGGACGAATGGTAGATTTATAAATGTTTAAGAGGAATTCTAATGAAAGGAACTGTCTTGCACCAGTAAACCTTTTACCACGCAGATATCAATGACGTAAGCACAGTTTCAAATATGACATTTTAAAACAAACAGCTAAGTTCTGGTAGCTACTAAATAATCGATTTTACAGGTTATCGATATTATGAACAGGGATCCGCTTCTGAACTGATAAACTAACCAATATTTTTCGATTCTGAAGATTTCATGGCTTAAGAAATGTCTGAAGAAATCTAATCTACAAATTTTTCATTCCAAAATTTTCACTTTCTTATGGAGGACTAATATTCTTAAGGTGAGTCAGGTTTTAAAATATGATGATATCAAATTAAAATAAATATACTCAGATGAATTTAACGCACTGGTAACCCGTATACATGAATTTACTCGAACCACAAGACAAGCAACTAGGTCCCACTCTTTTACTGTGAAACCAATGAATTGTAAAAACAAATTCTACTCCAGTAGCTTCTTCTTTCGCACTTCTTGCCTGTGGAAGTTTACTTGTTTTCCCGACAGCTACAAGCTTCAAGAATTCAAATATAAAGCCAATAGTCATATCCTATCTCACAAACTAGCATCCTCTCTCTCATGTTCTTTTCTCCTTTTTCTTTTTTTTAAACTCTGCGACACCGAGAACCGAACACGCATTGGATTTGAGAAAGAGGCATTCTAAAAATCTAACTAAAAACGGAAACGTTTCGTTAAAAGAAGAAAAAGAAAAGAGAGTCATTTGTTATTTTATTTTATTTTATTATAGTCATTTCGCCCCAAGCAAGGCACGACAGCCACTCATGCGCAGCGGGTTAACATGAAAGAAAAACAATTTACAGGGGATGTCAATAAATATAAATAAATGAGATAGATGAGAGCAATTGACGTTGCATTTAAATTTTGGTGATTGTAGCTAATAGGAAAGGAAGTTCCACGTACAGGAAGTGCGAGAAAATATATTAGAGTAGAAGAGGTGGTTATATTTAACTATTCCGACGTTAAGTGGGTGGGACCTAAAAGACAACCTAGTAGCACAAGTAAAAGCATGTGGTCGAGGAACCAGACAAAAAAAAGCTCGTCAGAGCAGTTGCTATGGATATATGTGTAAACAAATGTGTTATCCATCCTCATATGAGGCAGCAAATGCTGCAAAATTGTTCTAAGGATGAGGTAAAAAAAAGATCTTCAGAGCAGATACCATGAAGATACGTGTAGAGAAATGTGGTATCTATCCTCTTATTTAGCAGTCAATGTTGGATAATTTCTATAAGGATGTGGTAAAACCTTGAAGCAGCAGAAATGTGGTTCTTCCTGATGGATACTGAAAATCTTATGAACGGAGCGAGTATTCATCGTGGAAGTCTTTAAAAAGTGGTTACAGAAGAAATAGTTATACTCAAAATCAGGAAAAGACAGCTGAAATCCTTTTGTACACGTAATGACGAAGGAAGGTTTAGAAAACTTGGACCCCACGGGACATAATGAGGAGAAGAGTGATTGTGGAAGACAGAGAGCTAGTTACTTGACAAGTAAGTGTGAATGAGTGGCGGAACCAAAGTCGGAAAGTAACACTTATAAGGGTACAGGTGATAGAACGTTGTGGAGAGATAAGATCACCTATGTTCTAAAGGAACGCAGTACTTAGAAGAAAAATATGGAAAAATACACAGACCTCCTGAGATAAGTGAAATATGGAACATTAAGGTTACGGTAGCACCTATAATCTCTAGATCACTTGGTGCAGACCCATAATTTTTACTAGTGATGAAAATTTCGAGGAAACGTCGAAATAAATTAAATCAGAATTTAATCAGAATAGTGAAGTGAGAAGTATTGGATTGAAGAGACTTATTGCCTCTTGATCTTTAATAAAAATTACCAGTTATTATTGTTGAAATAATAATAATAATAATAATAATAATAATAATAATAATAATAATAATAACAGAAAATATAGAGAAGCTGTATTTTTTTTTTTTTTTTGTAGAAAGAGGCAAGATCTCGTTGCTACAAGTTGAGGTTTGAAATCTTTTGCGGTAAATTTAAGAGATCAAATGCCGACGTACAATTTCCTTTGAAGAGAGGAAAAAAATATACTTCAAAGCAATATGCTTCTTACGCAATTTTACGTAAAAAATTAAAAATAATAAAAGAGATAGAAGAATGAATGTTTAATAGAAAAAAATGGTGATGACAATAATCGGGAGATTTACGGATTTAAACACGGGGATTAGGGGAGTGTAGAAGGGAAGGATATTTATCTACAAATAGAAAGACACGTGAGAAAAGGACGAAAAAAAGAGTGACAAAAAAAGGCTGTGGTGAATGGGTAAGTAAGCAATGAAAAGAAATTGGAGAAAGAAAAATAGCATGAATAAGAAAAATATTTGCAAAACTTAAGCTAAAAGAAAAATAAATAGTATAGAAGGAAAATAAGAACAAAAGAAAGAAGAATAATCAAGAATATTAGAGAGAAAAAGAGAAAGAGAAGAAATGTAAGAAGAAGAAAACGAAAATAAGGAGAGGAAAGTTAGAGAAAATGAGAATATAGAGGGAAGTGAAAGAAAAATAAAAGAAGGAAAAAAGAAAAAAGAAGACAGAAATGAAAAAGAAAGAGAAGAGGGAAGTTAGAGGGAAAATGAGAATGTAGCGGGAATTGAAGGAAAAATGAAAGATGGAAAGAAGAAGAAGATGAAGAAGAAGAAGAAGAAAAAGAAAAAGAAGAAGAAGAAGAAAGAAATGAAAAAAGAAAAAGAAGAGGAAAGTCAGAGGGAAATGAAAATATATAGGGAAATGAAGGAAAAACGAAAGAAGGAAAGAAGAAGAAAAAGAAGAAGAAAGTGAGATGCAAAATGAAAATACAGAGAGAAATGATGGAAAAATAAAAGAAGGAAAGAAGAAAAAGAAGAAGAAGAAGAAGGAAATGAATAAAGAACGAGAGGGGATAAGTTAGAGGGAAAATGAGAATGTTGCGTGAATTGAAGGAAAAATAAAAGATGGAAAGAAAAAGAAGATGAAGCAAAAGAAGAAGAAGAAGAAGAAGAAAGAAATGAAAAAGACAAAGAAGAGGAAAGTGAGAGGAGAAATTAAAATATATAGGGAAATGAAAGAAAAATGAAAGAAAGAAAGAAGAAGACGAAAAAGAAGAAGAAAAAGAAGTGAAAAAAGAGAAAAAGAAAGTGAGAGTGAAATTGAGAATATAGAGAGAAATGAAGGAAAACTGAAAGAAGGAAAGAAGAAGAAGAAAAAGAAGAAGAAAAAGGAAATGAACAAGAAAGAGACAAGGAAAATGAGAATATAGAGGGAAATGAATGGAAAATAAAAGATGGAAAGAAGAAGGAAAGTTAGAAGAAAAATGAGAATATAGAGATAAATGAAGGATAAATAAAAGAGCAAAAGAAGAAGTAGAAGAAGATTCAGTCAGTTAAGTGTCATACGTGAAACACGCTTGGGCGATCATGTCTCGAAAGAGACATGACTGACTAGGCAGAAGATTATCCCACAGTAGGTTGCCATTGCTTTCTGCGGTAGACTGGTTGCCGACCAAGGCTACAGAACCCACTCTGTCTTGTTATTTTACCCACAACTGGAGGGAAGAGACGGATTAATACCTTTCCCAAGGGTATTTGCGAGTAAGTGAATGCAATGAATTCAACTGGAATTTGAACTCGGCTCCCCGATTTCTCGTTCCGAGTCGTTATCCACTGCACCACAAAAGGAAACAAAAAAGAAAGAGAAGAGGAAAATCAGAGAAAAAAAATATATAGGGAAGTGAAGGAAAGTAAAGAAGAAGAAATAAAAGAAGAAAATGAAAAAGGAAAGAGAAGAGGAAGGTGAGATGGAAAATGAGAATATTGAGGGAAATGAAGGAAAAATAAAAGATGGGAAGAAGAAGAAGAAGAAGAAGAAGAAGAAGAAGAAGAAGAAGAAGAAGAAGAAAGAAAGCGAAGTGGAAAGTGGGAAGGAAAATGAGAATATTGAGGGAAATGAAGAAAAAATAAAAGATGGGAAGAAGAAGAAGAAGAAGAAGAAGGAGAACTTAAGCAAGCATATGAGAAAAAGAGAAAAAAGAAAGTACCTAGTAAAAAAAGAGAACTTAGGCAGAAATGAAGACGGAATAATAAAAGAAGAAAAAAGATGATGATGATGATGATGAAGAAGAAGAAGAAGAAGAAGAAGAAGAAGAAGAAGAAGAAGAAATCTGCTGGTAGGAAAAGAAAATGTACGAAAATATAAGAAAATGAAGGGGAGAATGAAAAAGAAGTAAAAGTAATATGAGAAAACTTGGGAGACAGAATGAAAAAAACTAAATGCGGGAATGAAATATAGGAGACTGAAAGAGGAATAAAAATAGGAAGAAGAAAGGAGAATTAAATAAATAAAACGTAAACACGCATATGAAAAAAAAAGAAGAAGAAGGAAAGGAAGGTGGAGGAAAAATTAAAGTAGAAAATGAAGAAATTTAAAAAAAACGAAGAAAAAAAAAACCAAGGCTTTTAAATAAAAGATGAATAAACGAAAAAAATAAAATCAACAGCGGATTAAGAAAAGTCAATAAAATAGAAGATGATGCGTCTTCATCAAAAGGACATAGACGATCATGGACTTCCACTTGACTCTCTCTCTTCTCACTCTCAATGTTTTCCTCTTGGTTTCTATCCCAAACCCCGATCCGCCATCCATTTGCTCAAGCCTATCAGGTATGTCTCGCGCTGCTTTTCCCTGTCTCTTTTTCTTTCTATCTGTGCAGTGAGTATTAAATTCTTCAGGCCATCTTTCCTCATTACGTGGCTCAGGAACCTCTTCTGTCTCTTCGTGATAAGAAATGAAAATTGACAGATGAGGAAACTGAGACACTAAAATGAAAGATGAATGAAAAAGGAAGAACAAATGATTATATTTTCTCCATATATTCTCCTTAATAACGTTTTATTTTTCTCATATATTCTCCTTAAAAACTTTTTATTTTCCTCATATATTCTCCTTAATAATGTTTTATTTTCCTCATAAATTATCCGTAATAATGTTTTATTTTCCCATATATTTTCCGTAATAATGTTTTATTTTCTCATATATTCTTAATAATGTTTTATTTTCCTCATACAGGGGCCCGACAATATTTTTCGGACACTTTGAAAAAAGTACTTCAAGGTGGTTACTAGTGCCAAAAACTTTTGAGATTCTAAGTACGTAGTTGAGGAGTGAAAATCCACTACTAGTGTAATCATTTTTTTTTTAGTTTGGCTTTGATAATTTTAGTTTTTTGTGATTTTTGCGAAAACTTGCGCGACACTATTTTTCGGACATGACAAAAAATCCTATTTTATTAACAGCTAAGTTCATGTATATGTTGCTGTATGCAAATTTTCTGCTTGTACACTTAGCTGTCACCATTAGAATCAATTATCTGTTCTATTTTACTGGCAAAACAATTAAGTTTAATGAGGTAAAATGCATTCAAAAGAAGTCGTTTGTTTGGCACGGAAGAAGCGGGATGATGGCCTCAGCATCAGAAGGATCGCCATGGATTTGAAGCTGTCGAAATCAACGGTCGAATACATGCTGAAGACAAACTCCGAGCGGAAAAAGAAGAGAGAACGGAAAAGTTCAATTGGCAAGAGGACTGAAAGGAGAATGAAGAGGACTGTGACACAGCTTTTGACATCTGGAGAAAAAGTTACAGCAAGAAAAGTGAAGGAGAAATGTGAATTGGATGTAAACGTCCGAACAATACAAAGAACGCTGCATAGGATTGGTTTGAAGTATGCAAAGGCTAAGAAATAAATTACACTAACAAAGAAACACAAAGGAGCAAGACTGGAGTGTGCTAAAAGGTGGTTAACAAAGCATGTTGACTTTAAGAAGTTTATATTTACTGATGAGAAGCGTTTCAAGTTTGATTGGCTCGATAGATGGTGTATTTGGTCGAGAAGGGGTGAGCCTGCTGTACTGAACAAACGACAGATGGGAGGAGGAGGAGGAGTTATGGTTTGGGGTATGATCTTTGCTAATGGAAATATATGGTTGGAGTGGCTGAAAGGACGACTGAACAGCGAAAGCTACAAACAGTTACTGGACGAGAAAGCCCTACCAAGGATAAGAAGGGAGATAGGGAATGATTCGTTCTACAGCAAGACAATTGCAGCATCCATGTGTCAAAACTCATGAAAGAATGGATGGCTAAAGTGAATATGACTACTTTGGAATGGCCTGCAAAAAGCCCAGATCTAAATTTAATAGAAAATGCTTGGGAAATGCTTGCGCAACTTGTCTATGATGAACCTGAAATAACGAAAGAGGCTCAACTATGGGAACGGATACTAGATGCCAAAAACAACTAATAGAAACACGTAGAGATGTTATTGTGCATATGTTTGATCATTATGAAGAGAGATTGATGAAAGTTATTGAGAAGAAAGGTGATATTACAGACTCTAAACAGTTTTTCAACGATGTCCGAAAAATAATGTCGCGTATGTTTTGTTAAAAATGATGAAAAATAAATATTTTTCCTTACCTAATCGATTTTCTTCCATTTTTATTACAGGTATTGTCTTTATATGTTTATGCTATTCTATTGAAGGAATTTCGCCACACTATGGTACTCGGAAAGTCGAATACTAAAGTGTTCGAAAAATATTTTCGGGCCCCTGTATATTCTCCTTAATAATATTTTATTTTCCTCATATATTCTTAATAATGCTTTATTTTTCTCATATATTTTCCTTAAAAACGTTTTATTTTCTTCATACATTCTCTTTAATAATGTTGCATTTATCTCATATATTCTCCGTAATGTGTTATTTTTCTCATATATTCTCTCTAATAAGGTTATATTTTCTTCATATATTATCCTTAATAATGTTTTATTTTTCTCATATACTCTACTGAATAATGTTTTATTTTCCTCACATATTCTCTTTAATAATAATTTATTTTCCTTACATACTCTCCTTAATAATATTTCACTTTCCTCATGTATTCTCCTTATAATGTTTTATTTTCTCATATATACTCACAATCAGGAATTCTTTGCCTATTAATGACTTTTTGCCTTAATTAGAATAAAATTATTAAATTAACATTTTTCTATAAATCAACATTCAAACTTTATTACCATTCATCCCAACTTATTTATCAGCCCACCGTAATAGTCACACCCGTTCTATAGGCAATATGTCGATAATTATTAGATGTGGAATTCTTTTTAGATATATTTTTCGTTTGCGCACGTCATTTCTTAATGTAGTGGTTGGTGTCTGCATCTGAAAGGAAAATTTAATTAACTGAAGACAATAGAGCGAGGGAGATTTTTTTTTCAAAACTGACAATTCACTCAATAAAATTTTAATTATATCCAAACTTGTTTACTTATCTTCAATAGGTAGATATTTTGCCGGATAAGCAGGTGTCAAGCGGGTAAACCTCTACGGAAGAGAACATTCACACTTTTGAATAGAACAAGTATGTTGTACAATTCGTCTTCTTCTTCTTCTTCTTCTTCTTCTTCTTCTTCTTCTTCTTCTTTTCTCCTTCTTCTATGTGCCCTGTCCTTTCAGGACGTAGGCGATCATGGTTCTCCATGTATCCCTATCCCTCGTGGCTCTTTGTATGTTTGCTCCTTTTACTACTGGCAACCCCTTTCCGTCATCCACCTGATCAGGCCCTGCAAATATATTATCCGCTGCCTTCCTCTGTCTCTCTTTCCTTCTATCTGGCCAGTCAGTATCAGTTTCTCCAGGCTCTCCTTACTCATTGCGTGTCCCAGGAACTTCAGTTGTCTCTTCCTGATGCTCAGTATCAATTTCCTCTTTGTTGCCATTCATTCCAACACCTCATCGTTGCTTGCATGCTCAGTCCACGATATCCGCAGCATCCTTCTGTAGAACCACATTTCCGCTGCTTCCAATTTTGTTTTCATTTTCGATGATATTGTCCAGCATTCATTGCCGTATTGAAGAACTGACATCACATAGCAATCCAGCACTCTTTTCTTTGTTTCTAGTGAAATTTTCCTGTGTGTTAGTACTTTGGTCATCTCTTGACTGCATCCTTGTGCTTTTGGATCTCAGGAATATAAATGTATAGAAAGTGCTGTGGTCACAAAGTGAGGTGTCAGTTTAGATATTGATTGTAATATGGAACTGATCCCCCACTTTACATCCAGCATCCTTCTGTAGAACCACATTTCGGCCGCTTCCAGATTTGTCCTCATTTTCGATGATATTGTCCAGCATTCATTGCCGTATTGAAGAACTGACATCACATAGCAATCCAGCACTCTTTTCTTTGTTTCTAGTGAAATTTTCCTGTGTGTTAGTACTGTTGTACAATTACAATGTGTTTACCGAATCCCCATCATTGAAAATGAATTTTGTCGGTCTTTTCTATTTCGTAGGTTGATAGGGGCATGTGGTCGATCCCAAACACCTCTGTTGTTTGTCCGACTTTGCGTTTAACTGCGTCCGTATTACCTGATTGAATTCCTTCAATGTTCTAAAAGCCTTTGATGAATATCCACGAGTGGATTTTTTCCCTGTTTAGAACAATGCAACGATACGATTCTACTTCGTATTATTTCATGCCTGACGTGATTTTTCCAGACAGAAATTTAGCAAGGCAATAAACAGAAACACAAGAGCAATAGGTCTTTGCCAACATCATAATGAAATAGAATACATTTATTATTCAGCGGTACTCATATATTTATACATAGACTTATCTTTGTCTTTCATTCTGCCTATCTATCTATCTATCTATCTATCTCTGGATTATTCTCATCCATCTTTCTCTCTCTCTCTCTCTCTCTCTATATATATATATATATATATATATATATATATAATGGGCACTCCCGTTGATTTCGACGTATGAGCGTCTAACTCGATTAGAATACCACACAAAAAAAATTGTTTAAAGTGGTGAAGATTTGTGTAGCACCATCCACAGGTTTTGGAACTACTGATAAAAAATAATCGGTGCAGAAGTCTGCCACAGATTTTAATAACAACAGACCTCAGTTATTTAACCCGTAACTGGAAGGAAAGGACGGATTAATACCTTTCCCCAGGGTAGCAGTGCGTAAGCGAATGCAAAGTGTCCAACTGGAATTGGAACTCGGCTCACCGATTTCCCCCTCCGAGCCTACATCGACCATACCACAACGCACATCTGTCAATAACGCTTACAGCACCTGGGAATTCCCAAGCGGTCACCCATCTAAGTACTGACCAAGCTCAACGTTGCTTAACTTCGGTGATATATATATATATATATATATATATATATATATATATATATATATATATATATATATATATATCCAGGTGAATAATGTACGAAGAAAATATTAACAACGTTCAAAACATTAATTTAAAACAGTGCTCAACATAAAAATAGAGCTATGAATATTTATAAATGATAGTTGAGGACATGTACAAATTATCATCTACTTCAAAGTGTACATTTTGTTTCGATATTGAAAGGGCAATGTCTCATTAGGTAGTGTGAAGAGAGATTACAAAATGTAAAGTTAGGATCTCTAGAAACGATAAACCTTTATAGTATTAATATTAGTACTACGATATTCGGATGTGCGTTGTCGTGCAGTAGATATCGGCTCGGAACGAGAGAGCGGAGAGCCGAGTTCGAATTCCACTTGAATTCCTTGCATTTACTTACACACAAATACCCTTAGGAAAGGTATCAATCTGTCTCTTCCCTCCAGTTATGGGTAAAATAGCAGGTCAGATTGGGGTCTATAACCTTGGCTGGCCAAAAGTTTACCGCAGAAAGCAATGGCAAACTACTGCGGGATAATCTTCTGCCCAATCAGTCATGTCTTGAAAGAGACATGATCGCCCAAGCGTGTTTCACATATGGCGCTTAACTGACTGACAACGATATTCACTTTTAACTATATGATCTCTCCCCTATATATTTTTACCTCTAATTTTAGCTTTATTGCAAACTACAAATTGTTATCTAATTAAAGTTTTCTATAAAAATAAATTTAAAATTTAAATTAAGTTTAAATATAAAAATATATTAAATATAAAAATTAAGTTTAAATATAAAAATATATTAAATATAAAAATTAAGTTTAAATACAAAAATATTTGGCGCCTTATACTTCACTAATACAGATATGTTTATCCACTACTAATTAAATACGGAATACAAGGAAGATTTAAATAATTTTCTATTACGTTTTTCTCCAAAATCCTAAAATTTTTCTGTCTTTTGATCGCCCAAGCGTGTAAAACGTAGGGTAGTAGCGACATACGCTGTGGAGCAGTGGATATCTGCTTAGAGCGAGAAATCGGTGAGCCGAGTTCGAATTCTAGTTGAATTGACTCACGCACAAATGCATTGTCAATCGTCATCTCTATTTCCCTGATCTAAACATATTTATAAATGGAACTTTGTCTCTGTGTGTGTGTGTGTGTGTGTCTGTGTGTGTGTGTGTATCCGTTACCTATAAACTCCGAAACGGCTGAACCGATTTTCTTGAAAATTTACACAGTTCTACTATAAGCGTCTGCGAATGTTCTTAGCTAGGTTTTGTGTCGAGGTTCCCTAGATAAATATCGAAAATCGATAATCGAAAAAATCGCGTTATGGGAGTGGTCCGATTTTAATCAAATTTGATACATTCATAAACAAAGACATAAGAAACGATATTCAGAAGTTTCAAGGCTGCAGTTCTTACAATAGTGCAGAAACTCTATAATATATATATATATATATATATATATATATATATAAGGCAAGATGTTTATATGTGTGCCTTTTTATCAGTCAGTATGTCCTTTATACAAATCCACAATTTTTATCCGATTCTCACCAAACTTCACACAAATATTCTTTAGGCTGAGTCTGAGGTCCAGGACCATAGATTAGTTTTAAAGGTTTTATTACACCCGAGCAACGCCGGGCTATACTGCTAGTAATTTTTATTTCTTTCTCCTTAATGCTTTTTTTTCATAAGCTTCACGTCTTACTAACTTTATTTCCTTGCATGTGTGGAAATAACTTAAATAAAATAACTAAATGTATTTTTTCTGTGGGACATTGTCTAGTTTATTTTTTACTGAAATCTTGTATCCTTATGCTTAACTAATGTATGGCCCTGAGCATGACGGTAAACTGTATCCAGCAGTAAGGCTTCTGATGAGAAGGTTGTGAGGAGCTTGGTACCACATCTTAACCAATGTTGTTGTAGGTCCACCCTAACCCGAAGTGGTAACACCTTTTAAGGTCACAGTTATGGGTAAATAGTTACCCCCCAAACTGGGGTCAAAACACTATAAAACTATGAAAATACACTTTTATAGAAATATATATATATATATATATATATATATATATATATATATATATATAAAGACTTTTATAGAAAAATATATATTTTTGAAGGAAAAATATTACCAAAAATACATTTTTGAAGGAAAACATTATTTCAACAAAACATTTTTTAAACAAAACTAGAAGACATTTTCAGTTTCCTAAAATAAAAAAAAAATAAAAACCAAAAAATCTTCATTAACATCTGACTAAACCAACCTTCTCCCTATAACCAAACTTTAAAAAATACCTTAAAACCCCACCGTTTTGGCATTAAATAACTGTTATATGCTGTTAAATAAAATTCAAAATTAAAATTTAATGAACTAATACAAGTTTTGTAAAGCAAACCTCACTGCCGAGCTTAAAAATGACCTCCAGTCCCTGGTGGACTAGGGTAAGAAATTGCTCGTGAATTTTAATGCTTCCTAAACGAAGCTGCTATCAATAAACCATCAGAAAAAACTGCTCCTACCCGCCATTAGCATGGATCAGGCTAGTCTCTTTCAGAGCAAAACACTGCCACCCATCGGGTTTACTCTCACGACAGACCTCAAGTGGATTGAATATATAGAGTCCATCGCTTAATTCACAGCAAAAAAGGAAAACTTTGAAAATTGTACTAATTGTGCAGGGCCAGGAAATTTTTTCTGTCTAAAACCATCCTGCACATATAAAAATCAACCATCCGCCCGTGCATTGAATACTGCTGCCATATCAGATAGGGTCCTCCTGCTATCCACCTTGATACAATCCAACGGAGAATCTGTAATGTGATCGATTCCTTGACACAATCCAACGGAGAACCTATAATGTGATCAATCACGATTTGGTAGCTCAGATACAGTCACTTTCTCACTGGCGCAATGTGGCTTCTCAATGTCTTTTCTACAAATTCTTTCACGACTTCTGCTTCGATGAACTTAGCTCACTGGTGCCCCATATGTATAAATTTACTCGAGCTACAAGATTAGCAACTAGGTCCCACCCTTTGAATGTGAAACCAATAAATTGTAAGCACAAATTCTACTCCATCAGCTTCTTTTCTTGATCTTTGCCTTTCTGGAAATTCCTTTTGTTGACTTGCTTCCTCGACAGCTACAATCTTCAAGAATTCAAATGTAAAGTCAATAGTCATCTCTTATCTCACTAACCTGTATCCTCTCTCTCTCTTACTCCTATCTCCGTCTACTCTACTCTTATCACTATTCTAATCCTTCTTTTACCCACTTCCTGACATCCCTGTAACCTGTTACGTTTACTCATAACGTTCCTCCGATGTAACATCCTGCACAACAGTATTAGTAAAATGCCTTGCTTGTGGCGATATGATTATAAAAAAAAAATAGAAAACTTTAAAAATTGTACTAAATTGGCTTGCCACGCTGTACAACGTTGGCAAAATATGTAAACTGTACCAGGAAAAAAAAAAAAACACAGTCGGGGCCCGATGTTTATTGTTACTGTGTCGTCAATAATAAGATATTTGAATTTATTTACTTTTTAGTAATACTTCGTCCATTTCTGGTAATTAAGTATTTAAACGTTGATTTAACGTTACTGCATTCTGTCTTACTGAAAAGCATTAAGTTTCTTTTGACATGCAACCCGACATACTGCCTCAAAAATCCCGCATATTTCCATCTCTTTTGTTCCGGTTCAGCAGTCGTCAGTCTTCGCCACACTCGGTTGGTCTGTATTTCGCGAGTATATTATTAAGTGATTATCATTTGGGTAAGTAATTTGGTAAGAAGTAGCATTGGGTCCAGGGCAGCAGCTGCTCAGGAGACAAATGGTATCGGTAGAATATGGAGACCGTTTTAGGAGGGGCTAGAAAAAATGAAATGTCGAGAAAGTCGTTAAGATAAAAGTAAAAGAAAAGAAAAAATATATGCATATATTTGGCGTAATTGTTCTGCATTTGTTCTGAAGACTGACAGATTAAAGACTCAACGGAATTTGGGCGCGAATGCTCATCTGTGTCAAAAGGTAAATGCTTTAAAGGAAAACTATAGAAAAAATTAGTACATGATATTTTAGTATTATACAGGGTGTACATAAAGTCCGTGTGCACTTTGTTTGTATTTGCTATAGAAATCTTCTTCTTCTTCTTCTTCTTCTTCTTTGTGCCCTGTCCCTTCAGGACGTAGGCGATCATGGCCCTCCACGTCTCCCTATCCCTTGTAGCTCTTAGTATGTTTGCTCCTGTTGCTCCTGGAAACCCCCGTTCCGTCATCCACCTGATCAGACCCTGCAAATATGTTATCCGCTGCCTTCCTCTGTCTCTCCTTCCTTCTATCTGTCCAGTCAGTATCAGGTTCTCCAGGCTCTCCTTCCTCATTGCATGTCCCAGGAACTTCAGTTGTCGGTTGACAGATTACAGGGTATGTTAGGAAGAGGGTAAGAAAAGAGTTAAGATACTGAGAGCGGAGTGGTCAGAGGAACGGGAGAGGATGCAAGTTAGCAAGATAGGAGATGACAATCGACTTTACACTTAAACACCTGGAGACTGTATCTGTCGGGAAAGCAAGTAAGCGGAAGAGAATTCCACAGGCGGCAAGTGCGTGAAAAGAAGCTGATGGAGTAGAATTTGCGTTTACAATTTATTGGTTTCACAGTAAAAGTGTGAGACCTAGTTGCTAATCTTAGAGTGCTAAGTTCATCGGAGCAAATACCGTGAAAGTACATGTAGAAGAGACACAGAGAAGCCACATTGCGCCAGTGAGAAAGTGACTGTATCTTGGCTGCCAGATCGGGATCGATCACATTATAGATTCTTGGTTGGATTTTGTCAAGGACCCCTAGGTGGATAGCAGGAGGACCCGATCTGATATGGCAGCAGTATTCAATGCACGGGCGGATGGTAGATTTGTATGTGTGCAGGATGGTTTCAGACGGTAAAACTTCCTGGCCCTGCACAGAGAACCGACCTGCTTAACTGTGGATTTAGCGATGGATTCTATATAGTCGTTCCACTTGAGGTCTTTTGTGAGAGTTAAATAATAAATAATCGTTTTATGTTTTATCATTCTAAACCTTATTTTGTGTTAGTATAGACGCACCGATTTATTTTAAGCCGTATTTTATTTTATTTTTCCATTTGCCTGAATATTCTTAATTAATAAATAAAAATCTACTACTTCTTTAGAAATATACGTGTGTGCGTATGAATTTATGTATTTATATATGCATGTGGAAAAAATAGAAAGAATGTAGCAGATAAGAAATTAATTAAAATCAACTCTCTTCTTCTCTTTTACGAAAATTCACAACGACGTGTGAAATCCTAGTTTTCCCAAATTGAAAAAGGATTGACCATGTGACTAACGAAAAAGTCGAACCCAGATTTTGCAAGTAGATGTTAAAATATTTTTTGACCAATGGGAGCGACTTGTAAGACTTGGAAGGACTTAGCGATCCAGTGTGAAATTTAAAAGGACTATATAAATGACCTCGGCGTCAGTCAAGAGTCAGATGGATAAATCTGATGATAATTCTGGATAAAATTTGTAAGCTATAGGGCGATCGGTTAAGTCTGACACAAGGCCGAATCAAAGAAACATTAACCACACACTACGCTACAAGAAAACAAGCAAAAAAGAAAAAAGAAGAAAACGGTAAAAAAACAAACAGACTACTGTTTTTTATATACTATTGAAATTTTAGGCGAGAGGAGTGTTCAATGTCGGAGATATAGAATTTTAGGCGAGAGGAGTGTTCAATGTCGGAGATATAGAATTTTAGGCGAGAGGAGTGTTCAATGTCGGAGATATAGAATTTTAGGCGAGAGGAGTGTTCAATGTCGGAGATATAGAATTTCTAGTTTAATAAAAGAAAAGGATCAACACTGTCTTGTTACTGTCTGTTTCACACGCCAAGTGATTTTCAAATCCTATGTGATAACTCATTTGTCATTAGCTTTACTACAAAAATTTAGAAGGGATACTATTGAACACTTTTCTATCAATAACAACACGACAATCACAATTTTCATATCACAAACTATAAAACAGCCCACAATACATCACTCAATAAGCCCCTCCGGGCATATAGATGGTGCCATGAATAAAAAAATTCATATGATTGTTTTTGACGTACTAACATTTAAATGGCAAATTTGGGCTTAATCGGATTATCAGTTTACAAATTACAGTTATTTACGTGAAGCTATTGTTGCGAATTTTCAAAACAATAAAAAAATCTGAATCGTGTGTTGATAAAACATTGCTTTATGATGGGAAAATACTGTTCAAGCAAAGCAAAGGTTAAGTGGTGGTATGCTAATTTTAAACGCGATCATACAGATTAACGATGCTGAACGCTCAGGTCACCCAAAATCGGCAGCTTTCCAGGAAAGCACAAAAAAAAATATATACACAAACTCGATTTTGCCTAACGTAAATTGAAGTTGCGTGAGATAGAAGAGGAGTTGAACATATCAGAAGGTACTGCACTCACCATTTTGCAAGAACATTTGTCATTGAGAAAGCTGTGTTCAAAGTCGGTGCCGCGTTTGCTCACAGTTGATCAAAAACAACACATCGACGATTCAGAGCGTTGTTTGAAATTGTTTCAACGTGACAAAAAGGATTTGTCCTTAAAAATTGACCATCCGCCCGTGTATTGAATACTGCTGCCATATCTGGTCAGGTGCTCCTGTTATCCACCTAGGTGTCCTTGCGAAAATCCAGCGGAGAATCTGTAATGTGATCGATAGCAACTTAGCAGCCCAGCTGCAGTCACTCTCTCACCGGCGTGATGTGGCTTCCCTGTGCCTCTTCTATAAATACTATTACGGTTTCTGCTCCGATGAACTTAGATCACTGGTGCCCACTAGGTATGAATTTGCACGCGATACTAGATTAGCAAGTAGGTCTCACTCTTTTACAATGAAACAGTTAAAATTTAACCTCAGTTTCTACTCTAACAGCTTTTTTCTCGCACTTCCCGCCTGTGGAATTCCCTTCCATATACTTGCTTCCCCGACAGCTATAATCTCCGGGAATTTAAATGTAAAGTCAATAGACACCTCTTATCACACTAACTCGCATCCATTCTCTCAAACACTCTTCCTATCTACCCAACCCCCATCCTCGGTATCCTCATCCGTCTATCACTCTCCTTCCAACATTTTTTATAACAAACCACTCTTTCTCATCACCTTTCCGTATGTAGCCCCTGCGCAATAGTGGCAGTGGAATGCCTTGCTTGGGGTGAAATGATTATATAAAATATGTAACAATGGATGAAACATGGTTCGACCATTTCACTCCGGAATCAAATCGGCAATCAACTGAGTGAAAAAGGCGTCCAAAGCGACCAAAGACGCAAATATCAGCAGGTATGATTTGGCCTCCGTATCTTGGGATGCGCAACGTATGACATTCATCGATTACCTTGAGAAAGGAAGAATCCTCAATAGCGAATATTATATATTGGTTCGTTTGAAGGAAAAAAATCACCAAAAGACGGCCACAAATAAAGAAGAAAAAATGATCTTTCACTAAGACAACACACCGATGGCAAAACTACATGAATTGTACTTCGAATTGCTACTGCATCCTCCCTATTCTCTAGATCTGACCCCCAGCGGCGACCGGCTGTTAGCAGACCACAAAAGTATGCCCCAGGAAAAATATTTGGCTCAAATGAAGAAATGATATTGTAAACTAGGGCGTATTTTGAGGCCTAAAACAAATCGTTCTACAAAAAAAGCTATGGAATTGTTAGAGAAGTGTCGGAATCAGTGTATCACCCTAGAAGGAGACTATGTTGATGAATAAAGTCGAATTTTTTCTAAAAGTTGTTGTTTTATTAGCGAGGCCCGTGGTTTAGTGGGTAATGTGTTACTTAAAAAATCTAACGTCCGCATATACCTGCGGTCGATACAAAGTAATTCGCTCTCTCCCACACCCGACATCCACAAATCAACATACGAATGCTGCGTCTTCATTTGTCGAGTCCCTTCAGGACGCAGGTGATCATGGATTTTCACTTGCCCCTGTTTCTTGTCGCTCTTTACATTTTCCCAACTGGCATCTCTTCAAAACCCCGCTTCTCCATCTATTAGCTGAAGCCTATCAAATATGTCTCGCGCTGCTTTCTCCTGTCTCTGTTTTCCTCCATACGTTCTGTGAGTATTAGATTCTCTAGAGCTTCCTTCCTGGTAAGCTGGTAATTAAAATAAAAAAAAAACAGACGTTCCTGAGACACGTTTGTTACGTGTCTCAGGAACGTCTGTCTTTTTCTGATCTTAATTACCAGCTTTCTTTTTGTTTGCATCCTCTCCAACGCCTCGTCGTTGCTCACGTGAACCAGACAAAAATAAAAATCGCCATTAGACACGCACACACATTATCACACAAATTCAGCAACAAATATAACAATAAACAAATACATATCACACTACTGCACTCAGGAATTGTACGCAAGGACACGGCCATAGTAGGTCCTGGGTATGACGATAAACTGCATCCGGCAGCAAGGCATCTGATTAGAAGGTTGTGAGGAACATGGAACTACCTATTAGTTGCTGTTGTTTAAAGGTCCACTGTGATCCGGAGTGGTAGCATCCGTTAGGGCCTCACTTATGAGCAAATAGTTAACCTCCAAACTGGGTTCAAAACACTATGAAAGTATGAAAAATGACTTCAATATAAAAATATACGTTTTTGAAGGAACATATTACCAACAGTACATTTTTGAAGGAAAAGCATTATTACCATGATACATGATACATTTTTGAGGAAAAAAAAACATATTACCATGATACATTTTTTAAGGAAAAAGATTATTACCAACAATACATTTTTTAATACCAAACTAAAAGTCATCTTCAGTTTTCTAAAATAAAAAAAAAAATTTCTTTTCATCAAAATCTGACTTTATCAAGCTTCTCACTATCAGTCAGTTAAGTGCCATACGTGATACACGCTTGGGCGATCATGTCTCGAAACAAACATGACTGACTAAGCAGAAGATTATCCCGCAGTAGGTTGCCATTGCTTTCTCCGGTAGACTAGTTGCCGACCAAGGCTATAGAACCCAGTCTGTCCTGTTATTTAACCAAAAACTGTAAGGAATAGACGGATTTATACCTTTCCCAAGTGTGTTTGCGCGTAAGTGAATGCAATGAATTTGGCTGGAATTCGAACTCGGCTCGCCGGTTTCTCCTTCCGAGCTGATATCCAATGCTCCACAACGCACACCCTTCTTCTCTCTATACCAACCATTAAAAACATAACCTAAACCCTACTTTTTTGGCATTAAATAAGCTACAGAGGTTGATATGCCGTTAAATGGAAATTAAACCATAAACGACCAAACTAAAAGAAAAATGCTTACTCGAATCTAGATGCGTGTATAAATACATATGTCAGCAGCACAAAACAAAGACACCTGAAGTTTGACGAGTGAAATAAAATATTGAATAAAAATTACTATAAATTTCTACATTATAATTAAGTTGAACGATTCTGATAACACTCAAGTAAAAATGAAACATGTGAAATTTATAAACGTTTCCTAGTTCTCAATTATCATATTATATATATATATATATATATATATATAGTCATCCGCAGACAGATCTGTTTCGCTGCATCACAGCTCATCGGTACGGTTGGACTCCGACTGCTTTTAACACAGGATTGAAAACCGACCGAAGTGGCGTCAGTCGGCGGTTCTACCTCTAGGCCATGGGCGCACGGTAAAAGAAGGCAGACTTTTTAGCATGTATATTGTCATTATACACGCCCAATAGCCAGAGTGCTCTAATACATTAGTGAATGAGCGATGCGCACACACAGGCACACACACACACACACACACACACACACACACACACACACATATATATATATATATATGTAAAAATATACTCAGTTATAATCTGAGATTAAGGACAGGATGGTTAAATAAAATAAAGACAAGAGGAAAACTGTGTTTTAAATCGCCTACGCGTTTCGTCCGTTAATTTTTGAAATGATTTGTGAGCGTATTTGTGGTTACCAACACTAATTTTGTTTATAGATACGTAATTTAGAATAAAGCTCATTTCGTCTTTCTGCCTTGAAAAAGCCCATCACGGACGAAACGCGTAGGCGATTTAAAACACAGTTTTCCTCTTGTCTTTATTTTATTTAACCATATATATCTGTAATGTGATGGTTCCCGACTTGGCAGCTTGGATACAGTCACTTTCGCACAGGCGTAATGTGGCTTCACTGTGTCTCTTCTACAAATACTTTCTCGATTTCTGCACCGATGAACTTAGCTCACTGGTGTCACTTGTATAGAAATTTACTCGAGCGACAAGATTAGCACCTAGGTCCCACCCTGTTACTGTGGAACCAATGAATTGTAAACGCAAATTCTACTCCAACAGCTTCTTTTCTCGCACTTCCCGCCTGTGAAATTCCCTTCCATTTGCTTGTTTTCCCGACAGCTATAATCTCCAAGAATTTAAGTCAAAAGTCATCTGCTATTTCACTAGCCTGCATCTTCTCTCTCATGCTCCTTTCTCTGTCCACTTCACCCTTATCAATATTCTCATCCTTCTCCTATCCACTTCCTGACACTTCCTATAACCTGTCACTCATTCCCATAACTTTCCTCCTATGTAAGCCCCTGCAAAACAGTGGCAGTAAAATGCCTTGCTTGGGACGATATGACTATAAAAAAAAAAACTTTATTCCGCTAGGTTTAAAAGCTGCTTATTAGCACTAAATTTAAAAATTTTAATTTTTCGTCTATGTAGGGGTAATATTTATTTTCAAATCTAACAGAAGTTTACGATTTTTCAATGATCTTCTGTTCGATCTGTGGAGTCAGTCAAGTCAAGTGCCAAACATGATACAGGATTGGGCGATCATGTCTCTTTCGATTCATGACTGACTGGGCAGAATATTTTCCTGCAGTAGTTTGCCATTATAATATATGGTAGACTGGTTGCCAACCAAGGTTACAGAACCGAATCTGTTTTGTTATTTAACCCATACATGGAGAGAAGAGATGCATTAATACCTTTCCTAAGGATATTTGCGCGTAAGTGAATGCAGCGAATTCAACTGGAACACGAACTCGGTTCTCCGATTTCACGTTCCGAGCCGATATCCACTACGCCACATCCTCAGAGAGTTCTTTAGCTTTTTATTCTCAGAAATATTTAGAGAGAGTGGACTGGGATTTAAGGTGGGCCTAGAGAGGGAATATTTATGATTATAAAATTTATGTTTCCAAGGTCCTGCAAAACTTCCAAAATTATACTTCTCTTTCTTTATCATATACCATGAGAAAAATAGTAGCTTTGTAAACGATATTTTTAGACATACCTATACCGCCAACAGAACAGTTATTCTTAAATCTACAATTACAGAGGGATTTGTATTTATATGGTTTTGATTATAAAATCTATCTAGTATTTTATTATTATGAGATTTAATTATGCTCTGGGTATTGCTAGTACAATAATAACTAATTTTTAATGTTCTGTTAAAGATCTTAGTGGTTTGTTAAAATTAACTTGTTTATCGATTAATATCAGACAATATTAATTTCAGACACTTGGTAAGAAGTGGAATTGAACCATGAAACTTATCTCCTATCTTTAGACTGATTATTACCAGTTTTATTGGTGGGGTTTAAAAAAAGTAATTTCCGTTTAAACCTCTTTTTTTTTCTTTTATTGAGAACATTATTATAAGCGATTTTATTATCATTAAAGATTTTTCTATTAGTGGATAATTTATTCATCCTAGTATTAAAGGTAGTGGGAATTTGTTTCATCAGTTGGTGGGGATAGTTAGAATTAACATAGAATTAACATTGAGGTATATTCGAGACTCACAACTTTTATGATATGGCTTAAAAGTATTATTAGAGAAGTTCGAAGTAATATCAAGAAGATTAACTATTTTTAGGCTTGAAGAAATATCCATTTTAAACCCAAGTAATTTAAAATCATTTATTACTTTCTTTTGTATTTTAGAGGATAGAAGATCATTGCTATTACGTATGACAATAAGCCCATCATCATTGTAGAGCCCGATTTGTTTAGATTCAATAATCCTACTAAAAATGTTCAAAATACATACGCCGAATAAATCAGCAATATATATATAGTTGTAGTGCAAATAATATGTCACTATAACTGAGCAGGTTCATGTCGACTTCGAAGTTTCCTGAGGACACCGCTATGATGCCTTCATGGATCGGGGCTGTTTTATTTTTTATTTTTTTACCTGCCCCCCATGAGTGAGAGCATCATAGCACTAACATCGCAAAATTTCGAAGTTAACTTCTCGAAGTTGATCGAAACACCAACATAACACTTTGTAACACCAAAGATGAACTGTAGCCAGGTTTATGACGGCATTCACCAACTTAAACAAGGATACCGTCCAGAAAAGATGCACGAGATGGTAAAGTTCTATTGAGAACGTGGTTGAAGCCAATGGCCGTTTGTTGAATAAATTTACTCTTTAGCATATTAAGATAATATTTTATGCATTTGTGGTAAATATATATGAAAATGAGATATCAGTGTTATTTTGATTTCTGCAGAATTTAGACGGCAATTTATATCTCGCACCTCGTATATATGGTATTTTTTATAAATTTAAACTCGCGTCTCTCGTTTGTGTAACGCATCAATTTTTTTTTAATTCTACATAGTCACATACATTTACTGCACACACACACACACACTCACTCACAGACACACACACATACACACATACACAGACACACACACACACACACACACACACACACACACACATAGATATTGATGGTGAATGTCATTATCCTAACGTCCCTGTAACCTCTCTGAAGATGGCTCATGTGAGTCAAAATCTTAGAAACAGCATATTAAAAACATATCCAAATGCTGAACAATTTTTTGTCTTCATTTTCATCTGAGATTAAAGCCATAATACGATGTTTAAAAAGGCTCATAGTAGATATTCATTGTCTGTTATATTTAACAATATAAAAGATGAAAAATTCCCGAGAACGTATAGTCATTTCAACGGAGTTAGGTAAGTTCACCCATTGAAATGATTAAATTATCTCAGGATTTTTTAATTATATATATATATATATTGGCTCTGTAAATAAATAACTTTAATTACATTAAGCCTTCTGGCTGATTAGTTTTAATATTCATTTTTTAATGATTGATATTAATTGCATCTCCTCTGACATTTTACCATCAACCCGCTTCTTTATATATATATATATATATATATATATATATATATATATATATATATATATATATATATATATATATATATATATATCAAAAATGAATTGAGTTCTCTCGGTAACTGGCGTCTGTATACACTGCTTACATACAAGACGTTAAAATTTCCCTTCTCTGACCCCATGCGCCGATGGCTTAGGGAGTAGAGACTGCGACTGACACGAAATCGGTCGAGTTTTCGATCCCGGCCAGAAGCAAGTGAATATGTCTAGCCACACTGATAAGCTGCGAAACAGGCGTGAATGTGGATGACTAATAAATATATATATATATAACGTAGAATATTTGTTATTTAAGTCAGGTAAATTCCGATAGAGACGAACTCAAGAGAACCCAATGTTAAATTTATTTATTCCACCAAGGAAGAATTGCTACTAACTTCTTCCCCCAGCCCAATACATCCCAACCCCTTCCTTTACTTAAACTCACCTCTTGGCATAGAATTTTCTTCATTCTCTCTTTAGAAGGGGTCAAAGAATGCATGCCTTAAAATGGCACTTTGAGAATGGCTATTTCCCCACTAAGTTTTATTTGAATTTACAGATATATATATATAAAGAAATTTGTGTGTGTTCGTAAAATACAGCATGTGGCGATATCAGTCTTTTTTTTTTTTTTACCTTTTTCTTTTACTCTCCTGCTTTGGGGTTGAAAAGACGGTGAAATAATACATTTATAAAATCACTAAAGGGTGAAATTACACTTTGAATAGTACAAATGTTACACTGGAAAAATATCGCTTTGTGAAGTACGACTGCAGTTCACCACCAGCCCAACACATAAATTAGAAGCAAATTCTTTCATCTCAGTGCAAAAAATAAAATATGTATCAAAGAAAAAACATGACTGAATCTTGTATTTATGGAGATATAAACAAGGTTGGGTGGCAATCTTCCTTCTTGATCTAGAGCATACACACGAGCGGGAGATAATTAGACCCAGACAACTTTGGTTAATTCTGCAAGAAAATCTAAATAACTGTCAGATTTTAGAAGCATTACATTGAATGTCTGCCTGTGCTTCCACTTACTCGATTGACCGCACTGACACCTTTAAAAGAAAATGTGTATGCCGAATAAGCAACATCACCTCCTTATTTATTACTTCTTTTCAAAAGAGGGAGTAGTAATCTGAACAGGGTAATCGGTTAGTTAAGTGGCATAAGTAAAATAACGCTTGGGCGATCATGTCTCCAAAGAGACGTAAATGACTCGGCAGAGATTTTCCAGTACTTGGTTGACATTACTGCGGAAAACTTGTTGTTACAGAACCAGTTATTTAACCCATATCTGGAAGAAAATGAAACGGATTCATAACTCTCCCAAGAGTATTTGTGCGTGAGTAAATTCGACTGGAATTAGAACTCGGCACGCCGCTTTCTCTTTCCGAACTGATATCCACTGCTCCACAGCGCATATCGCTATTACCATTCGTGTTACACCCTTGGGCAATCAAAAACCCAAATAATTTTAGGATGTTGGAAGACCTAATATAAAATTGTCTAAATTTCCTTTATATTCCGTATTTAATAGAATATTTATATATATTATTATTATGGACTCTCCCGCCGATATCGACGTATGAGCGTCTAACTCAATTAGACTACCATACAAAGAATTGTTTAAAGTGCTAAAGGCTTGTGTAGCACCATCCACACTTTTTGGAACTGCTGATAACAAACTATCGGTACAGAAGTCTGTCACAGATCGCATGAACAACAGACCTCAGTTATTTAACCCATAACTGAAGGAACGGATTAATACCTTTCCCAAGGGTAACAGGGCGTAAGAGAATGCAAAGTGTTCGACTGGAGTTGGAAGTCGGCTCACCGATTTCCCCCACCGAGCCGACATCCACTGCATCACAACGCACTTGCATCAATAACGCTTACAGCACCTGGTATTCCCAAGCGATCACCCATCTAAGTACTTACCAGGCTCAGCTTTGCTTAACTTCGGTGATCGAGTGAGAACCGGTGTATTCAACGTGTATGACTCTCTGTGTGTGTGTGTATGTGTGTGTGTGTGTGTGTGTGTATATATATATATATCATGTTTTTGGTTGCTGAAGGGTGCAAACCAGTTGAAATTCATAGGAAAATGTCAACTATGTATGGTGCCAGATGATTTAACCAAAAAATATCGACAAGTAATCTAAATTGTTTAAAGAAGGACAAAGCAGTGTCGAGGATGAAGGCCTACATAAGTGAGTTCTCCTCAGTCAATGACCTCATTCAGCCTGAAAGAAGGGTGACAGTGGATGACATTGCAAGGACCTTGAGCCTATCTGTTGGGACAGCACACAAAATTGTCCATGATAACCTTGTCTACGCGAAGGTCAGCTTACACAACAAGCTGGGCGGGGAACTGCTCCCTCATCCCCCTTACAGCCCAGACCTTGACCCTTCAAAATTTCACAAGCTTGGTCCCTTGAAATCGTTCACGAGTGACGATGAAGTCAAAAGTGCGGTGAGCGGTTGGCTGAGATATCAATCCAAAAATGTTTACGCTGAGGAAATACGGAAACTTGTGCACAGATAGGAAAAGTTTCTTCCACTGCTGGGAGACTACGTTGGGAAAAAAAAGTAAGATTCTATCTGTGTTAGAAGTCTTTATACCGAAGAATTAACCTTATTTATTGAATGACCCACGTAATTTAATATTCCAGTTTAAAATGGGTGAACGTGCTCAGTATCAGGATCAAGCGTATGTACATTTAAAAGTTGGGCTGAGGATTACATTAAAGCATGAAATCGACCATCTCCACTAGGGGTTGAATTCAATTATCCACATATTCCCGTCTTTATAGTCATTCGGAGCTATTCAATAACATCAAATTGGCAGCTGCTCAAAAAAATTGTTTTTCTATATTCTCTTTATAACAGGGACAAGGAATGGTTTGTTATTCTAATGTTTCCAGAAGAAAACTATCCTCTTTTAATCGTCTGATTTTTAATTTATATCAGCATGGCTTATGCTAACCTCCAGAAGTGTTGCTGATTGAATTTTCCCGGACTAACCTTTTCTGATATCATGAAGTATAAAGATTATATTGCATCAATTATTTGATCTGCTGCTACGAAATTTGGTATTTCGTGTTGTGCTAGACAATTTCTCAGGTCCGAATCTATTTCACATTTTTATAAATCAAACATTTGTCCTTACTTTGAATATTACTGCCACACCTAGTCTTTTTTTCTGGTATATATTTGAGATTCTTGAAAACAAATTAAAGAGAAATCTGCAATGTTATTGGTTCTGATCTGGCATAACAGCTTTAGTCATTTTCATTCCGCCGTAATATAGCTTCATTGTGCATTTTCATAAATATTTTCAAGGTAATTTTTTTCATTCATTCATCATCCGTTACACCCAATGATGTGTAGGGCACCAACAAAGCTTCTCCACCTCTGCTTATCTTGGGCCAGACTAGTCAATGAACCCCAAGAGTACTGCATGGTTTTCATCTCATTCTCCACCGGACTTCTCCATGTCGTTCTCTGTCTTCCCCTCTTTCTTTTGCCATCCGTGGTCCAGTTCAGTGCTGGTCTTGTGATTGATTGTGGATCTTTCGGGAGAACATGCCCAATCCATTTCAACCGTTTTCTTGTAATGATGGTACCAATGTTCTTCTTGCTTGCATCTCTTCAACAGATCTTTATTGGAGATTTTCTCAGGCCAAAATATTCTGTTATTTTTTCATTAAATAGGGTTATTAAAAATAAATAAATAAATAAAATACTTAAAGAAATTTAAATAAAATATTAAAATGATTCGAACAAATTCATCAACTAGTTTTCTTATTATTTCAAAGTAACCACCATAGACAATCGCATCTACCTCCCATTAGCATGGGACAGGCTAGCCTCCCAGAGAGTAAAATACAACGCCTCCTTTGCCTTACACTTTCGATGGACCTCAAATGGAATGACTATATCGAATCCATTGCCAAATCTGCTGCTATGAAAGTCGACTCTCTGTGCAGGGCCCGGAAGTTTTTCCCACCTGAATCTATTCTGCACATATACAAATCTACCATCCGCTCGTGTATTGAATATTGCTGCCATATCTGGTCAGGTGCCCCTGCTGCTCTCCTTGGGCTTCTTGACAAAATACAAAGGAGGATCTGTAACGTGGTTGATAGTGACTTGGCAGACCGGTTGCAACTACTCTCTCACCGGCGTGATGTGGCTTCCCTGTGCCTCTTCTACAAGTACTTTCATGGCTTCTGCTCCGATGAGCTTAGATCACTGGTGCCGTCTAAGCACGAATTTACACGAGATACTAGATTAGCAACTAGGTCCCACCCTTCTACAGTTAAACAAATAAGATGTAACCGTAAATTCTACCCTAACAGCTTCTTTTCTTGCGCTTCCCGCCTGTGGAACTCCCTTCCACAAGTCTGCTTTCCCGACAGCTACAATCTCCAGGTGTTTAAATGTAGGGTCAATAGACACCTCTTATCACACTAACTCCCAATTATTCTTAGAACACTTTCATCTACCCAAATCTCATTCTCGGTATCCTTACCCGCCTATCACCCACCCTCTGACATTTCCTATATTTAATCATCCTTTCTCCACTCTATGTAGCCCCCTGCGCAGTAGGGGCAGTGACATGCCTTGCTCGGGGTGAAACGCTTATAAAATAAAAAAAAATTGTTCTGATGTAATTTCCTCTGTCGTAACTAGATTTTATGAATTGCAGCGCAGTACTAAGCCTCATCATTTTATTATTTTATCATCATTGTATTTACTTTGAATATTGCTGTCATATCTGTTCTGGTGCTTCTGCTATATATTTAAATATTTAGATTTAGGTTTAAATTCAGATTTTCTTGCTAAACCAAAGAAGAATCTGCACCTAATTTTCAGTCATTTTCTAAACACCGTAAAGTGGCTTCCCCATAAATATCTTCTATAAATACCTGGACTTTACGAATTTAATCATAGTACTAGATTGGCTGTTAGGACTCATTATTTCACAGTTAATAAGGTCAGATGACACTGTAAGATCTATACTCAGAGTTTATTCTCATGCACTGGCCACCTATGAAATTCTTTCCGGACTCCTGCTTTCTTATCCAGTTTAAACTTCAAAATAACTGTCAGCATAATTCCCGTTCTTTTTTACTCTCTCTCTCTCCCCTTAATAGCGCCTTTCTTTTTCTCATATTCTACCACACTCAGTAAACCTTTGCGTCTTAGTGGCTTTATTTCCTTCACAAGACTTCTCTATTCAATTAATTTCTTTTTCTTGTTTGCGTATAATCTAGTCCACAGGTTACAAAGTTGTTTGCATCAGTTTATCTTTAAAAATAGGATCTACACTTGTGATCTTGCAAAACAAAGGGAGATTAAATCAATTTGATCGAAGATTATATCTTTTGATAATGTCCGCATGGAACGCGTCGTTTGAGACGGCGTTCGAATTGGCCATTTCTTCAAATGACCAAAGACGAAACTTAACGACGCTGATATTGACACCGAGTGAATCCATTTGTAATGATCAGTCATTATTCCTTTCGAGCTGACGGATTTTCGGTGTAGAGTCGGGTTTTGCGAGTGATCTCTCAGGTGTGGCCGGACGTAACAGATTTCGTCTATTTCCGTAACGTTTGCACACAGCGTTTTCGGGGAACGAGTCAATTTCATCATCAAAAGTCAATACGCATGCGTACACTAAAATAGGAAAGCAAGTAGACAAAGAGAAAACCTTTAAAAACAGTGACGAAATATATATACGTATATAGTAGTTGAACGGAGTTAACTATTCTCTAAAACAATACGCTCCTTTGAAACAATTGAATAAGAAGTTTTTGAAAAGTAATATATATGTATATATATATATATATATATATATAGTGTATATGGTCGGTAATGTATATATATATATATATATATATATATATGTTTTTTTGTAAACATATGCTGTTAAATATAAGAGACAATGAATATGTATTATGTTTAATCATAAGCCGTTCTAAACATCGTATTTTGGCTTTAATTTCAGTTGAAAATAAAGACAAAATTCTCCAACATTTGGATAATTTTTTATTAAGTTGGTTCTAATAATAGACATTCATTGTCTCTTATATTTAACAGTATATGTTTAGAAAATTATCTGCTGCCACGATACACTATATATATCCGATTCGATCGGGTTTCAATCCTGGGTTATATATATATATAGTCATCCGCAGACAGATCTGTTTCGCTGTATTACAGCTCACCAGTACGGCTTAGACTCAGTTCGCTTCCTAACCCAGGACTGAAACCCGATGGAATCGGATATATATATATATATATATATATATATATATATATATATATATATATATACTACCGGCCATAATTATTAGGTCACACAAGTTTTTTTTAAAAGAAAAGATGTATTTTATACTATTTTTAGTAAAATGTGCGAAAGGCGTGAACGTTTCATTTAAAATGTAGATCTATTGTTATTAATATTACTTGCTTTTTGTATATTATATTAAGTTTCCATTATGCTATTTGTGTCGCTACACGTGTTTCGAGTCCAAAGTTGACACTCTTCAGGTGAATAAGCTTGTGACTTTATCTATCGAGATCCGTTTGTCTTGCTGACGAAAATAATGTGTATATATAAAGTGGTGAGCAGGTCAGAAAATTCATGTGTGCGTGTTTGTTTATTTGTTTGTTTTCCCACTCGCTCGTTAAATCTCTTCCGTTTTGGGAATCATTCACCTTTCAGAGACCAGACAGAACTTTTTTTTATATATACTGACTTGTGAAATTTTATTTCGTGTTTTTTTTCTTCAAAAATGTTTACAGTGATTTTATTTCAGTCATCAAGTAGAAATTTGATTAATTCTACAGGTCATTTTTTCGCGTTTGAATTTAGTGTTTTTGTGTGGTGTGTCTTAATTTTTTCATGTTGTTTTGTTGAGCGAAGGCTTGTACTTTTTATAAATATTCTTTCCTGCATAATTAACGTGTCATAATCTGCATTTTTGTAGGTAGGCATTACTCCACTACACTCGTGTAAATGTTGGGAAAATGTAAATATCCTATTGTTGGCTAGTTTACTGTAACTTTCTTTTTATTAATATGCAACATAAATAAACATAAACAAAAAACACCATGAAACAATCCACTCTGCCAGAAATTTGGAAACGGGATGCTGTGCCTGCTTAGCATTCGCGACGGAAGCTCCAATATAAACATCTGAGAACAGTGCAGAGGATTAAGAAAGAGTTGGATGAGTCTAATGGCGATTACGAAGGTATGGCAGCCAGAAGAACTCACTCTGATCGATTTGATAAGAAAAGAACTCCCAAATATTTAGGTGAGCGCCTCAGACTCAACACGGAGGTTTGCATCAAGTGACTTAAAGGGATACTGCTGCCCAGAATCAAGAGCGTGGCTGCTGGAAGTACTACTTCTTGATGCTGGACCCTGTATCATGCCACACAAATAAATCTGGTCACGGCTATCAGAAAACTTTTGCGATCACATCTTCGCTTACATCTGGCCAACTAACTCCCTACACTGCAACACCTTTGATTATTATATGGGTAACGGTTGAGCAAAAGACCTGCAAAACGCCTTGTAACACACCAAAGATGATCGGAAAGCAATGATTATAGCAGCATTCAACATTCCTTGAACAAGGATACCGCCCAGAAGAGTTGCAAGAGATTTCGAAGTCTTTGAAAGCTATGGTTAAAGCCAGTGTCAATTTTATTCAATAAATTTACTTTTTAGTATTTCAATATATCTTTATGCAATTTTGGAGAATATAATTCTTAAAATGGGATGTCATTGTTATTTTCATTTTTATGTAATTAATACGGCAACTTTTTCAATCACACCCTTTATATATATATATATATATATATATATATATATATATATATTTGAAAAATCTCTCAGAGTTTAACTATAGAAACAGACAATATCTATATATGTAAAAGAAAATAGGAAACCTTTAATAGTTACCAACGCGTTTCATCCAATGTGGACTCTTTCAAGGCTAGAACGAAATTAATTTATTAAAGAAAGTACCTAATAACAACAAAACAGAATGTCCTTAGCAACTGGAAGAAGTTAGAGAACCCTATATTCATACTGTTAACTAAAAATTGCTAAAATTATTATCACTTGTGGAGATATTGTTTTTAAAGCTGTGTTGACCGATTCAACCATTTTCTTTTGATTTCTTGATACCGTTGTGTACGTTTGTTTGGGAGAGAAGTAATTCTGTTAAAAAAGGTAAAATATAGAAAAGCCGCCATTAAATATTAGTCTAATATTCAATGGCGGCACTCTAGAGAATTTTCCTTCTAAGTGAGTATATATGCATATAATGTTAAGAAAAATCTCGAAGTTTAACGAAATAGTTTTAACAACCGACTTAAATCGATACTCGTATTTGAGTATAACATTCTGTTCTCTTTTTTTTTTTAAATCGAGCTCTCTATTTATATATTTATTTCTACCGGCGTTTTTATTTAAGGTAAATTTTGGTATGTGTGTCATTCGGCAGGATTCGAACCTGCGACCCCTATCGACATAGAAGCTACCAATGGATCTGTTGCGTCTTAGACCGCTTGACCACGAATGATTTTACAGTCGAATCGAAGTCAAATCAAGCATTATATAACACAATTTTCGATTCTATGTAAATAACCATCTCTGCTCTGAAATGTATCGTAATGTCAACAAATGTAAAATCGTAATGTTGACAAATGTGAAATGTATCGTAATGATAACAAATGTAAACATACAATGTTACTGAAAATCCATATGTTACGACAACTTACACTCCGGAATGTGATCTCGGAAGAAGATTGAAAGTACTTGGAAACATCGAGAAATGGATAATAAAATCATCTGTCAAAGTTACTGCTTATTTCTTACATCTTTCAATTATAATACGTGTAAACATTGAAAACGTGATTCCAAACGGATTTTATTAAAAATAAGCAGACACAATGTGTATAATTTATTTAATCTGACATGCTTAAGAAAAATTTGCTACCTAAATAAACAACAAATATATATATATATATATATATATATATATATATATATATATATATAATTAAAAAATTCGATATTTAAATCCGTTGAATAGCCATTTCTACGGGGACATACTGGCTGCTTCAGCAACGGCGAAACGAAAATTGTATTTACTCAAAATCAAATGTATCAAAATATTTTATAATATTTGCATCGAGCCCTCCATCTTGATTAATTTTCATATTAATGAAATTAATAATAATTAGGATCGGGTTTTTCAGGTTTACTTATCTGATCTTCCTTTTGGATTAAAATATAAATATATATATATATATATATATATATATATATATATAAAATCATAAGAATTCAATGAATAACATTATTTGAAACTTTCACCTATGTTCATCTCAATCAACATAAACGTTAGAATTGTTTTATACAATTTTATATGAGTTTTAAAAAATATCAAAATAACGATGTTAACATCCATGGCGTATGTTTGATGCACGGAAAGAGATAATCTGCAGAATGTGGTTTTCTCATTTCAAAACTGGGAATTTTTATGTAATAAATGAGTCAACCTGCAGTGAAAAAAACTAAAGTTTACCCGGTTCTATTTTTCATAAACATATAAATGCACGTGATTTTGTCTTCTTTTTCAGAGAGCCACATTTTGTCAAATATGACACCAAATCCAGGTCACATGTATTTTCTTACCCTCTCAATTTCTCTTTCGAACTGAATTCATTGATTCTACTTCTTCCTCATGTACAGTCAACAAAAAAGAAAGAACATCACAGAGATCTACTTGTCGTCTGACAGACGCCAAGCCAGACGAATAGCAATTTTCACTTTCTTACACTCTCTCTTTCAGATTATACTGATGCCTTCTTTTCCTAATTTACTTGTCGACAACAAAAAAAGTAAGAGTAATAAGGACAACAATAAGGACAGCAACAACAGATTTGTTTTTCTTCACAAATCCTTTTCGTCTGACTTTAAGAAAACTGGACTATTAAACACACAATCAAAAAAAGACGTTACGCAGAACTTTCAAACATATGCTATTTCAAAACAGCAAAAATTACACTTATTAATAAGACGAGACTTGTTAATATTTTATCTTTCAAATTTGGTGGGCTAAGTCATATTTCGCAAAAATTGACGACGACGCTCACTACACTACCACTGGGCAAATTATTGAGAGGTTTTATTTCAATAAAGCTCAGCCCCTCGTAAAATTAGAAAGGTTGGTCGGAAAATGAGCCCCGCAAGACCTGTTCCAGAAATGAATCCGTTACCGTAATGTCAAGAACCATCTTCAGTGTATTAGTCGAGGAATCGGTCCTGTTCAGCAACTGGGTAGAGAAATTCATTCAAAGAAAATCATATTGAGGATATTATGGGATACCAGCAATACATTTCAGTAAAGAAAAAAAGTATATAATTTTTGTTAGAAATGAAAGATAACTGGATTACATTTTTTGTCAAAGAAATTACTAATACTTGAATTTCGACATGAAATAAGACGTTAGGAATGAATATGCCGGTAAACAAACATGTTCAGTAAACAAACAAGCCAACATGTTCAGTAAATAATACACTCAGTATTCTGTAGAAGCACATTTGTAATTTGCAGGATAAAATCAGGCAGAAAGTCCGTTAAGTGATATGTAAATATGATATATGGAAATATATATACACATAATTGTATATATATATATATATATATATATATATATATATATATATATTTTAATTCAGATACTTCAATACAAGGGAAAAAAGCAGGAAGGTAAATTCCAAAAAACCCGATCCTAATTAATATTAAAAATTTATTTTAATATTAAAAAATGATACAGGAAGAGAGCTCCATGTAATAAAATATTACAGAGCAAATATATATTAAAAAAGGATTAATTCAAAGATGTTGAATGGCCATTTCGATATGAAGATCCCCACGGGGGACGACACATCACCTCAGCAACAAAAAAAAACCTTTCAGAAACTGGAGAAAAATTAGTCTACTTTTCCTTTTTAAATAGATTGCAAAGAAATTAAAAAATAAATAAATAATAAAATAAAATAAAATAAAATAAAAATAAAGGGAAAGAAAACGAAAAAGAAAAAGAAAAAGATAGAATAAAATCAAATAAATAAGAAAAGAAAAAAAATTGACATCGTCTGGGTTCGCAAAAAAAAGGGAGAATGTAACTAAAAATTAACAGACAGCCGTGTTAAATCGACCTAAGTTTAAGCAACACGGAAGAAACGATGTCAATTGTTTTCTTTTCTTATTTATTTGATTTTATTCTATCTTTTTCTTTTTCTTTTTCTTTTTCTTTTTCTTTGCCTTTATTTTTATTTTATTTTATTTTATTTTATTATTTATTTATTTTTTAATTTCTTTGCAATCTATTTAAAAAGGAAAAGTAGACTAATTTTTGTCCAGTTTCTGAAAGGTTTTTTCTGTTGCTGAGGTGATGTGTCGTCCCCCGTGGGGATCTTCATATCGAAATGGCCATTCAACATCTTTGAATTAATCCTTTTTTAATATATATATATATATATATATATATATATATATATATATATAAAGAAGACAAGAAAAAAAAATTTTTTCTCACCTACGCGTTTCGACCCGTGACACATTTTATCAAGGAAAAGAGCTGAAAATGAATTTTATCTTAAATAAGGTAAGATAAGAAAATATTGTCGGGTATTAGAAAAAAAAACGCTTATAAATTTTCCTAAAATTAACCGAATATATATATATATATATATTGTATCGTGGCAGCAGATAATTTTCTAAACATATACTGTTAAATAAAGAGACAATGAATGTCTATTATGTTTAATCATGAGCCGTTCTAAACATCGTATTTTGTCTTTAATTTCAGGTGAAAATAATAATGACAAAAATTTTCAAACATTTGGATAATTTTTTATTATGCTGGTTCTAAGCTTTCGGCTTCAGAAAAGTTAAAAAGACGTACAACATAAAGGCATTCACCATCAAAGATAATTTTATTTGGTGTTGACATAAAACTTTGCTAAGCAACGATAACAGTCACCGAATAGTAGACGGAGTTCGTAAATTTGTAATGCTGTTCTATGCCGTCACAGCACGTAATATATATATATATATATATATATATATATATATATATATATATATATATTGTTCGGGCTATTGTCCTCATCTTTGTTGTCATACTGTTTACGTTTTCGATCGTTGTACACTCCTATCTTTTTCAGGCGTATGTAATTTCAAACCTAACCGTTTATTTTGCTCTCTCAAAGAACACATGGTCCACTGGAAAAAAGCGTGACTTTACCGCAAGGGCTGTGAGTTCAATACCTGACTAAAGGGGAGGTTAACAAAAACTTGAAGATTTAAAAGATAACTGATGCAGGGATATGTGAAAGAGGCATGGTACTTTTACCTGGAACAATCTACTTTGCTGGATGAAATTAAGCTTGCAGTTCAAAATTACAAACACCTGAAGAATTTCGGAACGTGCAAGAGTCTAAACGGTGTGAATAAGTAAACAAAGATGAATACAATTTTCCGAACAATTAAATAGTGTAAATAATTACAATACCTCATCCAAGAAATATAGGGTTTTCCATAGAGTTTGTGTGCACTTAAAAAAAATTATAACTTTATTCGTATTTGCGATAGAAATAGTTTGTAAAAAGATTAGAAATAAGTCAAACTATATTGTTTAAGTTTCCACATGTCCTCCATCATGAGCAATAAAGAGCGTAATACCATTTTGCAGTTTATATTTTTTTACTCAACTGAAAATGTTGCAAATTTTGTGGTAAATAGTTATTCAATAACTATACTTAAAACTAGGTGCATTAACCATTATAATATTTTTTACAGATTATTTCTATCACCAATACAAATAAAGTTATAAATTGTTTAAAAATATATACATAATTTCAGGGGAAGAGGACTCAAGGTTTTATTATTTTGAGTGTCCCGGCATTTATTTTATTATGAACAGTGCTCGATATAATAAATATTATAGAGCTTAATATAATTATATAGGTATGAATTAATTGTACATTGCGACACGGAAATTTCTATGTTTCGAGATAAATTCTCTTTATCAGGCAATGTTTGATGTCGGTTATATAGATGATTTACATTTAATTAAAAAAAAACCTTAAGTTTGTTGTGTATGTACGTGAGAAGATATCTAACAACAACAAATCCTACAGCACTTAAGAAACAGCAGAAATCTAAAAAAGATATGTAAATAATGCAAAAATCATGAGGCAAAAAAATCACGTGCACTCAAGGATATCAAATTACACCAAGCTACAAAATAATGAGAAAATATGTGTGTGGTTGTTTTGATTGATATTTTTCGTTTTTTACGATTTATCAAACATTTACCGTTTGTTTAAAGCTAGAAAATATTTTTAGAGTGAAAGATTTTTTAGGTTAAAGATAATAACGATTTTATAATTGTAATCTTACTAATTAACCCATAGCTGTGAGAAGAAAAGTTACATTTGCCAGTAAGTGAATATAACAAAAACAGTTAAAATCGGAACTGGGCACTCCGATAAACAATTCCGAGCTATAATTTCTTACATCACATGCACGCCCAAGCTGGTGTTTCTGAGCGGTTACCTATTTAAGTACTGACCAGTTTCGACATTGCTTAACTTCGGTGATTGTACAAAAACCGGTGTTCCAATGCGATGCGGCCGGAAGAATATATATATATATATATATATATATATATATATATATATGTGTGTGTGTGTGTGTGTGTGTGTGTGTGTGTTTATGTGTGAACGTTTGTGTTGCTTATATGTGTGTATGTGTGCGACCCACTATGAAGGAACATGAGAGCTGAGAGATTGTAATTACAAGAAAACTTGCGAAGACCTGGAATAAAGAAAACAAACAAAACCATGGAAAATGGGTAGAAGGAGCGATTTGCAATGAGAGGGACAGAAAGAGCAGGTGGAGCAGAAGAGAGTGTTGTGAGAGCAATGAAGGCGGCAAGTGAAAGACAAATAAACGGGAATTAACTGTGTAAACAACTGGGCACCATTTGAGAGGCTGACTGCAATGAGCACTGAACGAACTGACAGGGTTTGGTCATAAAACCGACACGTGTGGGCCTCTCATCTACCAGGCACAGAAGACTTAAACAATAGACATAGGGAGAGCGGTAGACATGAACAGACAGAATTATATATATATACACAAGCATACACACACACACACACACACACACACACACACACACACACACACACACATATATATATATATATATATACACAAGCTATATATATATATATAGAGAGAGAGAGAGACATAGAGATTTTCAAATTGTAAACGAGTTATTACGTGTAATAACTCGTTTACAAATAGAAAATATTCAAAAGTTCTACAATATAAGTGTATTGAACTCTTTTTAATACAAATATGCACTGGTTTAATTTTATTATGACCAAAAACTAAGTAATTAAACAATCGATATATATATATATATATATATATATATATATATATATATAAAGCAATCGGAGTCTAACCGTACTGATGAGCTGTAATACAGCGAAACAGATCTGTCTGCGAAGATAGATAGATAGATAGATAGATAGATAGATAGATAGATAGAGTATGAATCTAACATAGAGCCAACGGACCTACCGAGGGTTTACCTAACGGCTCGTCAGGGCAAGTTGGGATCTCGCCTCGGGTTTTTTTCTTTCGACGAGTACTTTGACTTATGTTCAAGTACTTAGTTTCGTTTCTTTTTTTTGTTTCCATTGTTTTACCCTCCGCGGTTATACTCGGGATGGTTCTTCGAAACGGGTTTAAAAATAAATTTATTGTTACATAGATAGATAGATAGATAGATAGATAGATAGATAGATAGATAGATAGATAGATAGATAGATAGATAGATAATGAACAGACTGGGATAGATAGATAGATAGATAGATAGATAGATAGATAGATAGATAGATAGATAGAAAGTCAGGAGGGAAGGAACAGACTGGGATAGATAGATAGATAGATAGATAGATAGATAGATAGATAGATAGATAGATAGATAGATGATAATGAACAGACTGTGATAGATAGATAGATAGATAGATAGATAGATAGATAGATAGATAGATAGATAGATAGATAGATAAAGTCAGGGAGGGAAGGAACAGACTGGCATAGATAGATAGATAGATAGATAGATAGATAGATAGATAGATAGATAGATAGATAGATAGAAAGAAAGTCAGGAGGGAAGGAACAGACTGGGATAGATAGATAGATAGATAGATAGATAGATAGATAGATAGAAAGTCAGGAGGGAAGGAACAGACTGGGATAGATAGATAGATAGATAGATAGATAGATAGATAGATAGATAGAAAGTCAGGAGGGAAGGAACAGACTGGGATAGGGATAGATAGATAGATAGATAGATAGATAGATAGATAGATAGATAGATAGATAGATAGATAGATAGTGTTGAGATGTGGTAATGTTTATCACCAAGATTTTTGTTTCTTTAGTAGTTTTACTGATAAAATGTATTTTGGCAAGTAGGTTTTATATATAATTACTTCTAATATTGAAAATTGCGCCTTCAAAAAAACACCGTTATGTGAGAGTTAAAAAAATCCCCGTTACGTAAGCGTTCTTAAAAAAACGGTAAAACCAGTTATTGGAAATCGCCTGAAGACACCACATGGTAGAAACCTAGCTCGTTTACAAATGAAAAAAATATATATATTATAAATTATAATTTAGAAAATGTCCAAATTACAATCTACTATAAAGTGGACATTTTTTCCATCATTGAAAGGACAACCTCTCATCAGCTAGTAAACGCTATTTTTGAAAAAAGATGGAAATTTCCTTCCTTATATTGGTAACATTTTTGTGTGCAAGTTTAAGAGGGTAGAAAAAAATGAGAAACCAGAATGGGGAATCATAAAAGCGAAATTGTCCTTTCAATGTCGAAACAAAATGTACACTTTTTAGTAGATATCAATTTGAATATGTTCTAAAGTATAATTTATAATAAATATTCAACAGCTCTATTTCAACATTGAGCACTGTTTTAAATTAATGTTTCGAATTTCGTTAATATTTTCTTCGTTCCTTAATCATTTGGATATATATATATATATAGTCATCAGCAGACAGATCACAGCTGATCAGTACGGTTAGACATCCGATTACTTTCACCCAGAACTGAAACCCGGCCAAATATATATGTATATATATATATATATATATATATAT
Source organism: Ascarosepion bandense (assembly GCA_037127315.1). NCBI lineage: Eukaryota > Metazoa > Mollusca > Cephalopoda > Sepiida > Sepiidae > Ascarosepion > Ascarosepion bandense. The sequence continues at coordinate 2,992,387 of JBBBDQ010001464.1, read as the reverse complement.
ATATATATACAGATCTGTCTGTGGATGACTATTTCCGCCCTCGCACCCTGATTGAGCACTCTGGAAGAATGGTAGACTTTGAAAAACAGTAGCTACCCTGGCATGTACTCATCGGAGTCTAACCGTACTGAGGAGCTGTGATACAGCGAAACAGATCTGTCTGTGGATGACTATATATATATATGTAGAATGTATATATTCTACTGTTAAACCTGGCGCCTGTCTCTAAAATTCTTTTCATCATGTTCCTTAAATACGTCTCTCTATACCTCTCTATTTTCCTCTTTTGCTTCAATGTCTATTTTACAAAACCCATTTCTGATTTCTCATTTTCTCTACCACCTACCTGTCATACAAAATTTACTAATATAAGAAAACAAATTTTCCGTCTCCCTTCAAAAATAGCGTTTATTACCTGATGAGACATTTTCCCTTCAATATCCAAACAAAATTTACATTTTGTAATAGATTGTAATTTGAACAATTTCTAAAATATAATTTATAATAAATATTCATAGCTCTATTTCTATATTGAGCACTGTTTTAAATTAATGTTTTGAACGTTGTTAATATTTTCTTCGTTCTTTATTCATTTGTATATATATATATATATATAGATATATATATATATATATATATTACTTAAATGCTATTTGAGACGCTCTGTATATTTGTTAAACAATATATTTGTCAGTTCTCGCTTGCCGGCCTGGATATGATGTGGGAAATATATACGCCATCCGGCTGGGTTCGAAATTCCGTTTTTCTAGGGAAAAAATAGGTGTTTAAGTCACTTTTCACCTTTGCTTGGTCATCTTTGCACTCTGTAGCCGAGAAGTCAAATCACGTCAGATCTAATGAAGGTTTCCCGCAAGAGAATGCAAGATCGAATCATTGGCGGAGAGATCATATTTGTCACTAATTTCTCGAATATTCAGGCCAGTAGACGAGAATGGATAAATATACTGTTTAATAAATAAACGGAGCGTCTACCCAAACAAAATTCCGACTGTGCATGGAATAGTGTTGTCATATCTGGTCAGGCTCCCCTGATGTTCTCGACAGGCTCCAAAGGAGAATCTGTAATGTTATTGGTTCCGACTTGGCAGCCACTCTCATCGGCAGGATGTGGCTTCCCTCCGTCTATTCTGCAAATATTTTTATGGCTTTTGCTCTGACGAACTTAAGTCACTGGTGCCCCATCCATGAGAATTTACTCGGGCAACCAGACTGGCAACAAGGTCTCACGCATTTACAGTTAGATCAACCAAATGCAGTTGATAATTCTACTCTAGCAGTTTTTTTCTCGCGCTTCCCGCCTGTGGAACTCCCTTCCATATACTTGCTTTCCTGACGTCTACAACCACCAAGAATTTAAACGCAATGTCAATTCCCATCTCTTATTCACTTAACTCCAGCCCTTTCCACATCACCCCTATAGCTTGTTCTTTTTCTTTCTCTCTACCTTTGCAACTCTCTTCACATCTTTCTCTTTGTCTTCACTCACCCCATGTCTAAAACTTTAACTCTCTTATGTAGCCCCCTGAACATCAGTGGCGATACCACCTTGCTTGGGGTGAAATGATTACGGTTCCAGTTATTATGGGTATTAGTTAACCCCCAAAACACCATGAAAGTATGAATATAGATTTTTATAGTTAAAAAAAAAACTACCAGCAACATATACAATTCTACTCAATCAGCTTCTTTTCTCGCGCTTCCCGCCTGTGGAACTCCCTCTTCCATATACTTGCTTTTCTGACGGCTACAACCTCCAGTAATTTAAACGCAATGTCAATTCCCATCTCTTATCCACTTAATTCCAGCCCTTTCTACATCACCCCGTATAGCTTGTTCTTTTCCTTTCTCTCTGCTTTTGCAACTTTCTTCACTCCTGTATTCACATCCTTCTCTTATCCTTTCCCCTTCACCCCCTCTAACTGGTTCGTCTTTCTCTTCACTTTCCACCTAAGACTTTAACTCTCTTATGTAGCTTCCTGCACATCAATGGCGGTACTGCCTTGTTTGAGGTAAAATGGATGAAAAATTAAAAAAAAAACGTTTCAGTTATAAAAACCTGTCGGATTAATAAATAAAATATTCACCTCTTTCTTTATAGGTAGATAGATAGAATGAGGGATTGAGAGAGGGATAACGGATTGAGATATATATGAATAGATACAGACAGAGGCAGATGTTGCAACTTTATCCACTCAGAACGAAATTAAAACGAAGGTAAAATGTATGAACGATCGTTTCACTCGGTTTCAACTTTAAATTTGCGAAATTCATAATCTTTTTTTTTGCTTGAGCCGTGTATTCTATTTGATCAGCTGAAACATATCTTGAAACATTGACAATGCAATGTACGTTGCATGGAGTGAATGAATCTTTGATATTTTGTATATGATATTTTGTAGAGGTGGGGAACGCATCACTTCTAAGTCTATTACCTATTCCTGATAGATAGATAGATAGATAGATAGATAGATAGATAGATAGATAGATATGTAACAGTTTGATATATATATATATATATATATATATATATATATATATAGAGAGAGAGAGAGAGAGAGAGACAGATAGAGAGAGAGAGAAAGAGAAAGAGATTTAAGAGATAGACAGATAGATATCGAACAGACTGTGAGATGGAACATACTGAGATGTGTATATATATATATATAGAGAGACAGAGAGACAGAGAGACAGAGAGAAAACGGAAATATTGAACACATTGAGATAGATAGATAGATAGATAGATAGATAGATAGATAGAGAACAGTTTGATATATATATATATATATATATATACACTGAGTGAGATTAAAGTGATAGACAGATTTACATGGATAGATAGGTATTATACAGATTGTTATGTATATATACATAAGGACATAGATATTGAACAAATTGAGATAGATAGATAGATAGATAGATAGATAGATAGATAGATAGATAGATATTGAACGGATACAGTTATAAAAATAAAGACATTTTTAGATAACGAAAGTATTAATATAGATGAATTTTGTAAAGATTCACGTAGATACATATATATGGATAGCAACATGATTAGAAAAATAGATATTTTGATAAATTAATAGATAGATACAAAATTATTAGATAACGAGGTGTTTTGATAGATTATAATTAATTTTCCAAAACAGATATATAGATAAATAGATCGACAGCGACATTATTAGATTATGTTTATTTTTAGAGATAGATAGATAGATAGATAGATAGATAGATAGATAGATAGATAGATAGATAGATATGAATGTATTAAATTTACCATTATTATTCATATGAATAAACTAGCAGAACAGACCGGCGATTTTCGGGTGTAATGAAAGCTTTAAAACTAATCCATACTGTTAGAGCTCAGACTCTTTGGACGTTGGCACGAAAGACTAAAAAGCAATAGTTGTTTCCAGTTAAAGCGAAACCGTAGACTGAAAGAAAAATGAATGGATGTTAGTCAAATTTTGATTTCCTGGTCTCGATATCAAATGATTTTTCGTCGCAAACTGAATTTTGAAGGCTAAATAATACCTCTGAGTAAATGGTATCATGGCTGAAACTAAGAACTACAATTATACCTACTGAGAGCCAAACCTAACGCTAAAACTAAAATAAAAGAGCTGAAAAAATACCGACATACAAGCAGATAAGCAGACACACACACAAACATCTTGCCTTCTATATATATATATATATGATCGATGTTTTCTGCACTACTGTAAGAACTGCAACCTTGAAACTTCTGAATGTCGTTTCTTATGTGTTTGTCTACGAGTGTATCAAATTTGATTAAAATCGGACCACTCCTTCTATAACCCAATTTTTTCGATTATCGATTTTCGGTATTTATTGGGGGTACCTCGACACAAAACCTAGCTAAGAACACTCGCAGACGCTTATAGTACAACTGTGTAAATTTTCAAGAAATTAGAGTCTATAGGTAACGGACACACACACACACACACAAAGTTCCATTTATAAATAAGTTTAGATTAAAGGAAAATATAATATAAAAACTTCGAAAACACTAATATTTATAAATATTATAAAATTGAATTTTTTTCGCCTTTTCCTGATGACTGTCACTTCTTTTTTTCTATTTTTTTTTTACTCAGATAAGATAATATCATAGCCATATTGAGATAGGTACATTGATATATATATATATATATATATATATATATATATATATTGAATGAAAGTGAAAAATATATCTAAGGAAACGAGCCTCAGTTTGATCTTGTTCCCCTAGGCTTCAACCTGGGTGGGCTTCTTGGGAACAAATTTGTTTGGCTTAGAGGATTTCTCAGAACATCCCAGCATACGGCCTTAGGGGAATTTAGCATCAAGTATATAAAGCCCCTTTCAATCGGAAATACGGAATAAAGGCAATCCTCCAGGGTTAGCGGTAAATCTTTCTCGACTCTCACATAAATCTTCGGCGTTTTATCTTAATTGTGTAATATGACCTACTTTTTCTTGCATATCTTACGTATGATGGTGTGTGAGACATGAATATTCGGTTGTCTAGGTTTAGATTGAGGACTGCTACCTTTATTTCCATAGTAGATTCATGACGTGCGTCCATCGCTCTTTAAAACTTCTTGTGTTTCTTTGCTTTAAGTAATTTCTAACCCTTTACTATTCATTTGTGGCCGTTCTGTTATCAGTTCACAATCTCGTGATAAGTTCTTCTTCTTCTTCTTCTTCTTCTTCTTCTTCTTCTTCTTCTTCTTCTTCTATGTGTCCTGTCCTTTCATGACGTAGGCGATCACGTCTCCACGTCTCCCTATCCCTTGTGGCTCCTAGTATGTTTGTTCCCGTTACTCCTGTCAACCTCCGTTCCGTCAACCACCTGATCAGGCCCTGCAAATATGTTATCCACTGCCTTCCTCTGTCTCTCTTTCCTTCTATCTGGCCAGTCAGTATCAGGTTCTCCAAGCTCTCCTTCCTTACTGTGTGTCCCAGGATTTCAGTTGTCTCTTCCTGATGCTCTGTATCAATTTCCTTTTTGTTGCCATTCTTTCCAACACCCCATCGTTGCTTGCATGCTCAGTCCATGATATCCGTAGCATCCTTCTGTAGAACCACATTTCCGCTACTTCCAGTTTTGTCCTCATTTTCGATGATATTGTCCAGCATTCGCTGCCGTATTGAAGAACTGAAATCACGTAGCAGTCCAGCACTCTTTTCTTTGTTTCTCTTTTCATTAGTGATAATTCCTGCTCTTTTATTTGACTTCAGTATTCATTATGTGTGTTAAATTGTCTAAGATCTCTTTTTTTTTTCGTTTAACCCCAAGCAAGGTGATACCGCTACTGATGCGCAGGGAGGCTACATGAGAGTAAAAGATTAGGCAGGAGGAGAGTGAAAAGAAAGACGAACCAGGTATAGAGGATGTCAGAGAAAGGGCAAGAAAAGGATGGGAACACAGATGTGAAGACAGTTACGAAGGTGGGAAGAAAAAAAAAGAACAAGATATCCGGGACGGTGTAGAACAGACTGGAATCAAGGGGATAAGAGATGGGAATTGACGTTGCATTTAAATTCTTGGATGTTGTAGTCGTCAAAAAAGCAAGTATACGGAAGGGAGTGCCACAAGTGGGGAGTGCGGAAAAAGAGGCTACTAGAGTAGAATTGTCGGCTGCATTTGGTTGATCAAATTTTAAATGAGTTGGACCGTGTTGCCAGTCTGGTTGCCCGAGTACATTTTTGTGAATTGGGCAGCAGTGACCTTCGTTCATCTGAGTAGAAGGCATGAAAATATTTGTAGAATAGACAGAGGGAAGCCACATCCCACCGGTTAGAAAATGGCTGGTGTCGAGCAGCCAAGTCGGGAAATATCATTTTACAGATTCTCTTTTGGAGCCTGTCGAGAACACTGGGATGAACTGCAGAGGCGCCTGACCAGATATGACAGCAGTATTCTATGCACGGACGGGTGGCTGATTTGTATATGTGCAAGATGGATTCAGGCGGAAAAAAAACTTCCTGGCCAGACACAGTGAACCAATCTACCTAGCAGTATATTCAGCTACTGGCTCAATGTAATGATTCCACTTGAGTTTGGAAGATAGAATTAGGCCGAGGAGGCGCAGTCTTTTATAAGAATTGCATCCCGGAAATTTCGAATGTCATCATAAGATTTCTTTTTGTTCTTAGGTCCTGCCCTTTGACTTTTGGCTATTAAAATGTTCTAAATAGACAAATATTTCTGAAACACACATAGGTGTCAAAAATATCCACAACTAGAGACCCCATTATTCAATAGTATACAAGAAAACAATTTTCAGTAATACTTCCAGCAATTGTACTGTTACCTTACGAAGTACATCGCTCCATGAAGGGAGTAATTAAAAATTGACAGAAACCAATAGATCCTAGGTCAGCGAAGATTCTTTTCACAGGATTATTCCTTGTATTAAATTAGCAAACCTCGGATATTTCTCTAATGGAAGAATTCTGTGTTCAATTCCCAGTCTTTATAGAGTTCGAAATCCTATCCGCGTCCTTGTAAATTATTAATTATGTTCCATTTTGATTTCGGACGGCATTACGCTGAAACATTACTTCTCGTACGATCACTAAAGTTAAGCAAGGGAGAACGTGGTCAGTACCTAGATAGGTAACCGCTTGTGAACAACAGATGCTGTAAGCTTGGATGTGCGATGCAGGTTGTGTTATGGATAATGGCTAGAATTCTCAATCGGAGAGACCAGTTCCAGTTCATTATAATCATTTAGCACAAATACTCATGGGAAAGATATCAATCCATCTCTACATCCCCCATCGATAGGTTAATTAGTAAAATATAATTAACTCCGCAAAAATAAAATTGAGAACAAAATATGCAAATTTAAATTTCGCCATAAAATAAATCATAGAGATTGATTGGTTGGTAGTATAATAATAATAATAATAATAATAATAATAATAATAATAATAATAATAATAATAATAAGCCATCTATTTTACATGGATGACTTGAAGTTATATGCTAAGAATGATAATGAGCTGGAAGGTCTTCTGCAAACTGTAAAGACATTGGAATGAAATTTAATTTGAATAAATGTGCTAAAGCTACAGTTTTACGTGGATCAATACAAGAAACATCCTCAATTAGCCTAGACCCTGCTGTAACAATAAAAGAATTGAAACCAGAAGAAGCTTATAAATACCTAGGTGTAAATGAGAGCGAAAACATTCACCATAAAAAAATGAAAGAAATAGTGCGTAAAGAGTACTATAGAAGGCTACGAATGATATTAAAAACTGAATTAAATTCACAGAACAGAGTTATGGCCATTAATAGCCTTGCAATCCCAGTTGTCCAATATAGCTTTAACATCTTAAACTGGATTCTAAACGACATCAGGCGAATGGATGCTAAAACAAGAAAGCTTCTTTCTAAGCATAAGATGCATCATCCAAAGGCTGATGTAGACCGTCTATACATACCCCGTAAAGAAGTTGGAAGAGGTCTTATTCAGCTGGAATTGTCATACAAGACAACAACTATTGGCTTACTAACATACATAGAAACAACAAAGGATTGGATGATACAATTAGTAAAGCAACATGAAGAAAGAAAGAAAAAATATTCAATAATAAAAGAAGGCAGTAAATTCAAACAAGATTTACAGTTAGTAGATTCTGTAGAAAAGCAGAACGGAAGCCAAGAGCCGGCTATTGCGGCAAAGAATATGAAAATGAAAGCCAAAGATAAAGCTCTTGAACAAATGAAACAGCGCTGGCAAGACAAACCTCTGCATGGCCAATATCCAGTACGTGCCAATAAATCCAATGTTGACAAAGTTAATACTCATCGATGGTTACGTGCATCTGGATTAAAGTCTGAAACTGAAGGCTTTATTCTTGCAGCACAAGACCAAAGTCTTTTCACGAGAAACTTTCAGGCAAATATTATGCATAATAATATGGATCCAAAATGCAGGTTTTATGATAAACACCAAGAAACAATAGACCACCTAATCTCAGGCTGTTCTGTGCTTGCCCCAAATGAATATAAAAATCGCCACGATAGAGTTGGGCAATATTTACATTGGGCAATATGCAAACATTATGGAAAAGCTGTAGGCAAACACTGGTATGAACATCACCCAGCACCGGTTACAGAAATAGAAGATGTAACCATTCTATGGGATTACACCATCTACACAGACAGAAAAATTGAAGCAAACAGGCCAGACATTATTGTTAAAAACCAGAAGGAGAAAACTTGTCTATTAATTGATATGGCTTGTCCAGCGGATTGTAACATAGCAATCAAGGAATTTGAAAAACTGTCAAAATATAAAGACCTGGAAATTGAAATAGAAAAAATGTGGAAATTGAAAACAAGAGTTGTGCCAGTGATAGTAGGTGCACTTGGAATGATAAAAAATGGAACAAAACAACACATTGAAAGAATCCCTGGAAACCCCAGCTTAAGAGATATACAAAAAATTGTCTTATTAAGTACAGCCCACACACTAAGGAAAACTTTATCTATGTAATGCTGGAGATGATAGGGAAGATAGAAAAACATGAAATGGAGCAATAACAACACGCCACTACCTGCCTTAGGTCTCCCCGCAGACTTGGTTGGTAGTGAGACCAAAGCAGAAATCGAAATATGATGAAAAATGACATAATAATAATAATAATAATAATAATAACAACAACAACAACAATAATAATAATAATAATAATAATAATAATAATAATAAAATACATTATACTACCAACCAACTCCATTGCATCTAATATCAAAACAATCTATCTCATATAAAAAACACACACGTAGTAACAACTACCTCGAAAACTATTATGGACATTATCAGATCTAAAAATAACCGAAATCAACATGATGAACAAGCAGGTATATATATATATATATATATATATATATAAAGTGCGAGAAACCTTGAACATTTGGTTTAAAGTGTAGATTTATTGTTACTATTTATATTAATACTACTTGCGTTTTTTTTGTATGATATATTAAGTGCCCATAACGGTATTTGTGTCGCTACATATGTTTTAAGTCTAAAGTTGACTTGCTTTAGGCAAATAAACTTTTCCTTTGAAGAGTGTCAACTTTAAACTCGAAACACGTGTATCATGGATTGAGCATGTGAGCAATGATTAGGTTTTGGAAAGGATGGAAACGAAAAATTAATTAACACTACGAATCAGGAAAATACAGCTAAAGTTCCTGGGACATGCAATGAGGAAACAGAGCTTGGGGAACCTGATACTAAAAGGACAGTTAGAGGGAAAAGAAACAGCGGATAACATATTTTAGGGACCTGAGCAGGTGGATAACAAGGCGGGGGTTGCGCCGTGTAAAAAGAGAAAGCGTGCTATGAGACACCAGGGATAGGGAGACAAGAAAACCATGATCGGGTACGTCCTGAAAGGTCGAGGCATATAGAAGGTAAAGAAGAATATATCATACAAAAAAAGAAAGTAATAATAATAATAATAATAATAATAATAATAATAGCAACAATTAAACAAAACGTTCAAGGCTTCTTGCACTTTTTTCTTCTAAATCAATTTTTTTCGTTGGAGCAACGGCTATTTCTTCTTTTAGTATATATATATATATATATATATATATAGCTTCCACTTCTGCGATATATCCGTGACTCTTCAGAAATGAATTGAGTTCTTTCGGTGACTGGCGTCTATATACACTGCTTATATATAACACATTAAAATTTCATTGCTCTCGTTACATGCGCCTATGGCTTAGTGGGTAGCAACTTCGACTGATACCAAATCGGTTGAGTTTTGATCCCGGCCAGAAGCAACTGGGTGTGTCTAACCACACGTATGAATTGTGATACAGCGAAACCGAGGCATATAATAAGATCTGAACACTGCATATTTGAATTAAAAAGTGTTCAATACAATTATATTGTAGTACATTTGAATATTTTCCATTTTTAAACGAGTTTTTTGCTGCTCAGGTTTTAATGGAATATATATATATATATATATATATATATTGCAAACATTGCATCTGCATATTTTTAATAAAATCCGTTCATATATATATATATATATATATATATATATATATATATATATGAACGGTTTCTGTGTTATATATATATATATATATATAAATATATATATATATATATATATATATATCACAGAAACCGTTTATTTTATTAAGTAAGTAATTTATACAAATGAAGTAAATATAAATGGGCATAAATTTAAATAAATTTAAAAATTATTACTTGGTTGACATCTTCTTTGCTTTTGTTAATCCAAGGATCCTACTAGCCATGCTAGCGATGAATTCACGAATATCATCTTGAGGGGTTTCTTGCCATGTTTCACGCAATAATCCTAAAAGCTCGGGCTTAGAAGATGGCATCCTGTTCATTTTGCGGAGTTTTCGATCTAATACGCCCCAAAGGTGTTTAATAGGGTTAATATCCGGGGACTGACTTGGCTATGGAAGCTAACTGATCCCATTTTTTCTCAACCTCTCTTGTGAATTATGCAGGGGTATTGAAAGATTTTCAGATATTTTTCTTTGACTAAGACCAGCTTCATGTTGATCCACGATACGTCCTCATTGAAATTTGGATAGGTTCGATGCTCTTTTAGTTCGTGGCATATTCCTGTATTGTTATCTGCGATTTTAATCGAACAATCTATGTTAATTTATCTTCGTTATTAAAAAATTCAGAAATAAAGTTTATCTTGGTCTCTATTCAATTCTGTAATTTCTGTATATATATATATATATATATATATATATACTAGCAGTATAGCCCGGTGTTGCTTGGGTGAAATGAAAGCTTTAAAACTAATCAATGGTCCTGGAGCTCAGACTCTTTGGTAGCATGAAAGACTAAAAAGCAATAGCTGTTTCCAGTTAAAGCGAAACCGTAGACTGAAAAAAAAGGAATGGACGTCAGTCAAATTTTGATTTCCTGTATCGATATCAAATAAGTTTTTTTCGTCGTAAACTGAATTTTAAAGTTTAAATAAGTTTTCTGAGTTAATAGTATCATGGCTGAGACTAAGAACTACAATTATACCTATTTAGAGCTAAACCCGAAGCAAAAACTAAAATTAAAGAGCTGAAAAAAGCACACACAGACAAGCAGATAAACAGACACACATACAAACATCTTGCCTTTTATATATATGTATATATTGTAAGAACTACAACCTTGAAACTTCTGAATATCGTTTCTTATGTCTTTATCTATGAGTGTAACAATTTGATTAAAATCGGACCACTCCTTCTATAACCCGTTTTTTTCGATTATCGATTTTCGATATTTATCGTGGGTACCTCGACACAAAACCTAGCTAAGAACATTCTCAGATGCTTATAGTACAACTGTGTAAATTTTCAAGTAAATCGGTTCAGCCGTTTAGGAGTCTATAGGTTACGGACACAGACACACACACACACACACACACACACACACACAAAGTTCCATTTATAAATAAGTTTATATATATATATATATATATATATATATATATATATATATATATATATATATATATATAAATGAATATGTAACGATCTTTAGTATATTAGAGTGGATTCTTCAGAGGTATGTCAAGGTCACCGAGCTGATCCAACAGAAATAAAAACCATTAACTATACTTAATATTTTTATTTCTTGCTTTAACTGCTGCTTTTTGCTTTTATACTTGGCAAAACTTTCATTGTTGTCAGAACTAGACGATTTATGAGTCTGGACTATTAAATCTGGAGCGGTATATCGTTATTAGCTCAATATTGATCAGAAATGTGCTCAATAAAATATTCTATGGTTGTGATTAATTGAGAGGACTTGAGTAAATGCATTGATAAGGAAGCACTTTACGCTGGTAATATTTGTTGTGGAAAGTAAATGTATTCTTTTCAATACAGACAGTATTAACCGTTTCCTTAGGCGGAAACATTCGGCATTTATTAATCGAGTAAACAGTTTTACTGTTGGTTGAAATTTATAAAATCTCTTTCTTTAAAAACATTTTTTCTGTAAAATAGCTTTCTCAACTCTAGTAACTGGTATCGCTATTTACAGTATTGTCCGGGAATTTCTTTCCAACCTTCTTCTTCTTCTTCTTCTTCTTCTTCTTCTTCTTCTTCTTCTTCTTCTTCTTCTTCTTCTTCTTCTTCTTCTTCTTCTTCTTCTTCTTCTTCTTCTTCTTCTTCTTCTTCTTCTTCTTCTTCTTCTTCTTCTTCTTCTTCTTCTTCTTCTTCTTCTTCTTCTTCTTCTTCTTCTTCTTCTTCTTCTTCTTCTTCTTCTTCTTCTTCTTCTTCTTCTTCTTCTTCTTCTTCTTCTTCTTCTTCTTCTTCTTCTTCTTCTTCAGGACGTAGGCGATCATGGCTTTCCACGTCTCCCTATCCCTGGTGGCTCTTAATATGTTTTCTCCTGTTACTCCACGCAACCCCCGTTCCGTCATCCACCTGATCAGGCCCTTCAAATATGCTATCCACTGCTTTCCTCTGTCTCTTTTTCCTTCTATCTGGCCTGTCAGTATCAGGTTCTCCAATCCATTCCTTCCCCGTTGCATGTCACAGGAACATCAGTTGTCTCACTATTTTTTTTCGTTTGCCATTCTTTCTAAAATCTCATCATTGCTCACATGCTCGGTTCATCATATCCGCAGCATCCTTCTCTAGAACCACATTTCAGCTGCTTCAAGTTTTTCTTTCATCTTTGTTGATATTTTCCAGCATTCACTTCCATATAGAAGAACTGACATCACATGGGCAATCTAGCACTCTCTCTGTTTCTAGTGAAATTTTCCTGTGTCTTAGTACTTTACTCAGCTTCTGGAACACGTCCTTCGTCATGCCAATTCGCTTTCGGATCTCTGTGTCGCACTTCCCGTCTCCTGTTAGAACACTTCCTAGCTATTGAAATTTTTGTACTTGCTTGATTTACTCGCTTCGGCAGTACATATACAAAAACTGGAACGATACAGAGAAGATTAGCATGGCCCCTGCGCAAGGATTACACGCAAATTCGTGTAGCGTTCAATTTTCTCTTAGGGTTACATAAAAGATTTCATTAGAAATTTAAGAAATATCCATAACTGATATGTTATATCAGTCCTTATATATCAGTTCATTTACAATATTTGCATTGTGGATATCGGCTCGGAACGAGAAATCTGAGAGCCGAGCTCGAATTCTAATTGAACTCGTTGCATTCACTTACGCGCAAATACCCTTGAGAAAGGTATTAATCCGTCGCCTCCTTTCAGCTATGGGTCAAATAAAAGAACTGATTGTGGTCTATAGCCTTGGTTGGCAACCATTCTAAGACAGAATGTAATGAAAAAAATCTTCTATCCAGTTAGTCATGACTCTTTCGGGAACATGATCACCCAAGAGTGTTTCACGCATGGCTCGTAAATGAATGCCGGACAAATTTTTTTAATAGATGAAGAGGACATATGATTCTACAGATGAAAACAAAGAGACTTAATATCTGAAGATAATTGAGAGGTTCTAGTATACATGATTCATTTTGAGGATGGGCTACTGATGATGCTTTTTTCATTTCATCATTTATAGTAAGTTCATTTTTATAACTAAATATTTTATTTGCTCTGATAGACCAAGAAATTTCTGACTTGTTACTGAATTTTGATGTGAAATATTAATCGTATAATGCTCGTTGCTTGTACTTAATAGAAGATTTATATATATATATATATATATATATATATATATAATCCAAAAGCATAATCAGTTAGGTAAATCCCAAAAACACGATCCTAATTAATATTAATTTAATTAATATTAAAATTGATCAAGGTGGAAGCCTCGATACAAATATTATATTCTAATTACAGAGCCAAATATAAAAATAAAACAAAAGTTCGATGTTAAATCCGTTGAATAGCCATTTCTAAGAGGAATTATTAATCCCACCCCATTTTATTTTCCTGCGGACGAAAATTCTTTTTGGACTTCTACCAGTATAGTATCTTTTGTCATTTAAATTTGATGAAATAAAAATTTTTCGTTTCAACGTTGCTGAAGAAACGAGGAAATCCTCATAGAAATGGCTATTGAACGGATTTAAACATCGAAATTTTGTTATATATATATATATATATATATATATATATATATATATTGATTAAGTCCTTAGTTTTTTGTCATAATAAGATTAGACCAGTGCACATTTGTATTAAAAGTGTTCAATAGAATATTGTAGAACTTGTGAATATTTTTCATTTTTAACGAGTTATTTCGCTATCCAGGTTTCTACCATGAGTGGTATCTTCAGGCGATTTTTAATAACTTTTTATTAATGGAATGGAGTATATATATATATATATATATATATATATATATATATATATATATATATATATATATTACAAAAATTGCGTCTGCATGTTTTTAATAAAATCAGTTCATACTCACGGGTAATCTTTCGCGTATTATAATTGAAAGATGTAAGAAATGAGCTGTAACTTTGACAGATGATTTTATTATTCATTTATCGATGTTCCCAAGTACTTTCAATCTTCTTCCGAGATCATCTTCCGGTGTGTGAGCTATTGTAACAAAGAATAACCACAAAGCTCTGTTGCTAAACATTACTGTAAATTTTCTTCTTGCTTCAATTATAACGGTTGATAACGCTATTATTAATAGCCTTAACGAGTCTATACTTGATACTGTTAAGGTAAGAGGACAATAAAAGAACAGGAATTAAGAAAACAAAATATAACGATTGGCATTTCAGTTACATTTTTTGAAGTGCGATCGAAGAAACCTTTAGCGTAGAACTTGCTGTAACATCTAGCTATTTCCACTGTAAATTCCTGAGACTGTATTTCCAGTCTAGTACCGCGCTTGAATTCACAAAGTTTAGGTCACACAGCAGAAAGCTAACCGGAATAATTACGATGAAATTATTTATAGAAAAGCCAAAGGCAATCTAGAATACGTTAAGTTTTTCCAATGAAAGATTCTACTTGAAAATTAATATTTAACGTGGATAATGCATATTTTCTTTTTCTCTATGAGACGATGGCATTAATGTCGAAGCCACATCTGCATTAGTAACACTGAGAATAACAATGCAAAAGTAAATTAATATGGAAATAATTATACAAAAACCCGAAAGATTTAACGTTCTGGGGATAAATTAGGTCTTTTGGACCTACAATTTATCTCAGATTAAGACGCGAGTAACTTTTATTAGAAACAAACCAACAAGAGTACTGAAATGTCTAATAACTCTCACATTGAATGCTCGCCAATTTTCGCATAGATAGACATTTGACCCGGGTCAATAGAAATAGTGTTCCACAGAAAGATGACGAGATTTCCATTGGCGGAACGTATGATTGACGAGGAAATTTAAACAAAAGGGGAATAACAGTATTTACATTATTTGGACTATTGTCCTCATCTTTGTTACCAGTATTACGAGTGCCAGAGAAAATCATGAGTCTAAAAAATAACTTGCAATATGAGCTCTGGTAAATATACTAGAGAAAACCATTAACATAAAAAATACTAGAGAAAACTATTAACATCAAAAAATTGCAACATGAACTCTGGTAAAAAAATGTTACTGGACATTAGGTTTATAAGTCCCAAAAATTCAGTTGTTCTTGACACATGGCCCAGTGGATATAGACGTTGGTTAGTTCCTGTGACATGACCCAAATAGTTGTGAGTTCAATACTAAGCTACAGTAGTGGTTAATAAGTAACTTGCAGAGTTAGAGGGAGATAACTCATGACTTCCATTCGCTGCATTACTAAACAAGAAATGGGAATGATATACCCCACTGATTGTAATAAAGGGTTCGGTCCTAAATTCCTAGCACCTGAAGAAGGCCGGAGCGTACAACGTCTGAAACGTCGTACAAATGACGACAAAGATAAGGACAATAGTTCAAATAATGTAAATACTGTAAATACTAACTCATCTCAGAAATATAGACAAATACTAAAATGAGAATAAAAGTAAATTTTTAATTTGGATTATAAAGTGACAGTTGAAATTTTTGTAATGCCTACGGAGAAAAGTGAACTTGGAGTGTTTGGCACTCGGGGGATATATGAAAAGCAAAAAGGTCAGAGAATATTATTGGGTAATCTATTGTGTACATTGATCATGGAACCGGCGACTGTGAGAGAGAGAACAGAGATCAAAGTATAAAAAGTTATAAAATAGGAAGTTGCAGAAAGTCATGATCCTAAACGTTCTGAATGCACAAGGCACATAAAAGATTAATATAAAATGCAGCTTGTATGTGCGAAATATGACTGGATTCAGTTTATATGTTTGGTTTATGTGTTAACATTTTTCGGCATTTACTTTTGAAAGAAAATTAAAGTAGAAATTCATTGCATTATGATTCAGTATCAAAATTATTTCTTTTTTTAATCATATCACCCCGAGCAAGGCGGTAACTCCACTAATGTGCAGGGGGCTACATAAGAGTAAAAATATTAGAGGAGGGTGAAGAGAAGTACGAACCAGTTAGAAAGGAGCAAGAGAAGGATGGGAATACAGGTGTGATGACAGCTGCAAATGTGGAGAGAAAGGAAAGGATATACAGGGCGGCGTGGAAAGAACCAGGGTCAAGTAGTTAAGAGATGAGTATTGACCTTGCATTTAAATTCCTGGAGGTTGGAGCCGTCAGGAAAGCAAGAATAAGGAAGCGAATTCCACCGGCGGGAAGTGCGAGAAAAGAAGCTGAAGGAGTAGAATTGACGTCTGCATTTGGTTGATCTAACTGTGAATGGGTGAGACCCAGTTTCCAGTCTCGTTGCCCGAGTAAACACTTGTTGCGGAGGCACTAATGACATACGTTCGTCGGGGGCAGAAGCCATGGATGTATTTATAGAACAGACAAAGAGAAGCCACATTTCGTCGGTGGGAAAGTGGCTGTAGTCGAGCCGCCAAGTCGGTACCTATAGCATTACTGATTCTCCTTTGAAGCCTTTCAAGAACACGGAGATGAACAGCGGGGAGACCTGACCATATATGGCAGCAGTACTCCATGCACGGACGAATTTTCGGTTGAATTACGTATTCTCTTATAAAAGTGTGATTTCGGTTTCAATTCGAAATTTCGGGAACAGAACTTATTCTTAGTCGGGGTGATTTTAGTCTGATAAAATACTTTATTATATTGCGATATCAGCAAGCTAATTTTTTGACTTACCATTTCAATTCATCCTTTTAGGAAATGAATCACTTTATTACTGTCCATTTTTGGCTCTAACTTCGTGTTCCAGGTTCCATTTGTAATAGAAATCCCCATTCAATCACAGACAAAAAATATCTATTTTAGCTTATGGTGATTGGCTAAAAATTTGCACTGATTTAAACACTACTACCCTTCGATATCGGTTCGAAACGAGAAATCGCGGAGCCGAGTTCGAATTCCAGTTGAATTCAGTGCATTCACTTACGCGCAAATACCCTTGGGAAAGATATTAATCCATCTCTTCCCTCCAGTTATGGGTTAAATAACAGGATAGATTGGGTTCTATAGTCTTGGCAGGCAACCAGTCTACCGCAGAAAGCAACGGCAACCTACTGCGGAATAATCTTCGGCCGAGTCAGTCATGTCTTTTTCGCGACATGATCGCCCAAAGCGTGTATCACGTATGGCATTTAATTGACTGACTGAATATAATAATTGGTAACATGATTAAGGCGTCTACTGGGCATTTAGTGGGGGATCAGTTTTATATTGTTATAGAGTAATAAACTGATCCTCCACTAATCCACGTAGTGGTCCTTACGCGCAAATACCCTTGTGAAAGGAATTAATCCATCTCTTCCTTCCAGTTATGAGTTAGATAACAGGACAGATTGGCTTCTATAGCAACCAGTTTACTACAGAAAAAACGGCAACCTACTGCGGAATAATCTTCTGCCCAGCCAGTCATGTCTCTTTCCAGACATGATCGCCCAAAGCGTGTATCACGAATGGCGCTAACGAATTGCAAACAAAGAACCTTAAAAGTAAACGCTTTGTCAGCCTACGATAGTAAACGCAAATCAGTCTACGAAGAATTTCGGTCAGTGTGCGTTTTCATGGTCATCATCTATAGAATGGTAGCTAATAAAGCTTATAGGAACCAGTCTGCCCTGCCCGTAATGAATAACTGAGAGTGGGGAGAAGAGGTCATTTGTGCGTAAGAGAATATTATGAATTCTAGTAGAATAATGCGTAAGTATAGACATATATGTATGTGGATATACATGTGTATGCGTAAGTTGTTTTTTTTTAATTGTTTCCCCTCAAGAAAGGCGGTAACGCCACTGATGCGCAGGGGGCTATAATGACAATATACACGCTAAAAAGTTTGCCTCTTCTACCGAACGCCCATAGCCCAGAGGTAGAATCGCCGACTGACGCCAATTCGGTCGGTTTTCAATCCTGGGTTAAAAGCAATCGGAGTCTAACCGTACTGATGAGCTGTGATACAGCGAAACAGATCTGTCTGCGGATGACTATATATATATATATATATATATATATATATGATACTGCCAATAGCAGCAACAACAAAAATAAATAGCATATATAATTCGAAGGGAATATACTTTTGGGAGCTGAGTTCGAATTCCAGTTGAATTCGTTGCATTTAATTATGTGGAATATGTTTCTACGGATTAAATAGCAAAACACATTATCTTCTATAACCTTCGCTTGGAAACCTGTCTACCGTTGAAAGTAATTATAACCTACTGCAGGAAAATATTTGGCTCAGTCAGTCATATCGCTTCCGCATAGCACTTAACTGACTGATTGAATGCCGAGCAATTTTCCTTTTAGATCAAGAGGAGACATGATTTTACAGATGCTGAGATTACGATGAACACCTACGCAAGTTTTAAGGAATAACAGGACAGTCTGGATTTATAGCCTTGATTGGTAACCAGTCTACTGCAGAAAGTAATGGCAACCTACTGCGGAAATATCTTCCGCTCAGTCACTCATGTCTCTTTTGACACATAATCGCCCAAGCGTGTAACATTAAGGGAACTTAATATAAAAAATGAATATACAAAGAAGTATAACGTTTTTCGACTCTGAATTGTGAAAACAGAGAAAAAAAAATTAAATTTTGTTTTAGTCTGCCATAGTCACTTGCGCAGATATTGTTTTGGATAAGGTAAGGATTTTCTCTTTTTCTCATAGCAGAATAGACTGGGGATTCTAGGCTTTGGTAACACTTAGTCTATGAGAAGGAAAACTAAATTCAAGACCGCGGGGAAGGCGATGAGAAATTAAGAGATCACTTATCTGCATGCAACGTATGAAGGCACGTGCGATACTATGCCTTCTTCCGCCAGCAACCAGTTTTGGTTATTAATGCGGTACTGCTATTCCTGGGGCCACCATAATTTTTTGCCACCGGACAGGGTATTATTCATTGTGTAGAAATGTCCGTCTCTTGCGAATTTTTTTACAACTGCAAGTCAGGTTTTCAACGTTGTGTTGAACTTGGCTCACTGGCGGCCCCTACGTATTTACACGAGCTACGAGACTAGCAATTAGGTCCTACCCTTTAACAGTGAAAACGATAAAATGTAACTCCAATTTCTACTCTTCTTTTCTCGCACTTCCCGCCTGTGGAATTCCCTTCCGTATACTTGCTTCCACGACAGCTACAATCCCAAGGAATTTCAATGTAATGTCAATCTTCTATCTCACTAAATTGCATCCCCTCTTTCATGCTATTTTTTCTGTCCATTCCACTCTGATCAATATTCTCACCCTACTCCTGACACCCCCTATAACCTACCCCTCTTTCTCATAACTTTCCTCGACGTAACCCCCTGCGCAACAGTGGCAGTAAAACTTCTTTGCTTGGGGGGAAATGATTAAAAAAAAAAAATCTAAAAAAAAAATGCGTTTGCTTTTGATCTCTATTTTAGAGATTAATTTAAAAAAATATGTTTAGAGCTATGTTCCCCAATTCCTTGAAGGAACATAACATTGTTTTTTTAAATACTGTTGAAAATGACTTTTAATTATTTTGTTTAGTGAAGAAAAAGAAAAATCAAGCATTTAAATCAATATTCATTTCCGTAAGATCATTGGGAGCCTATATTTTAAGAGATTGCCTTTTTTCTTTTTCATAGGCTGACATACACTGTCGTTGACAAACATTAAGAAAGGAAATAGACATTAATGAAATGTCTGAGACCGGGTAATTGATGATCCCACCAAACGCCTGCGCGCCTTGCGTAACATTCATCGGTGCGATGATTGGAATCCCATATCGCGTTTAAATTCCAGTACAGGCCACTAAATAGGTTTTCACCTTACCAGCTAATGATTATTCTAATTTTAGTTAGCAAATAACCTATCAGAAAAAAACAACTCCAAATTAATAGTCGATTAGTTTTTAGAGTTCGAACACTACCACGCCACCAGAAACTACTTTTGGAAGAATCCAGAGCAGTAACATCCATCATATTTGAGACTGGGGTCCAATACTTCACTGGCTATTTTCGAGGTTAACTATATATATATATATATATATATATATAATTCAAGGTAAAGAGGACTCAAGGTTTTATTAATTGAGTGTCCTCGCATTTGTTTTATTATGAACAGTGCTCAATATATTGAGTATTATAGAGCTTAATATAAATATTTAGCTATGAATTAAATGTACATTGCGACACGGAAATTTCTGTTTCGAGATAGATTCTCATCATCAGGCAATGTTTGATATTGATTGTGCAAATAATTTACATAAAGAAAAACATTTTTAAATGTATATAATCTACACAACAAAATATTGCCTGATGATCTCGAAACAGAAATTTCCGTGTGGCAATGTAAAATTAATTCATAACTATATATATATATATATAATATATATATATATATATATATATATATATACTAGCAGTATAGCTCGGCGTTGCTCGGGTGTAATGAAAGCTTTCAAACTAATCCATGGTCCTAGAGCTCAGACTCTTTGGACGTTGGCACAAAAGACTAAAAGCAATAGCTGTTTCCTGTTAAAGCGAAACCGTAGACTGAAAGAAAAATGAATGGATGTAAGTCAAATTTTGATTTCCTGGTATCGATATCAAATAAGTTTTTTCGTCGTAAAGTGAATTTTGAAGGCTAAATAAATTCTCTGAGTAATTGGGATAATGGCTGAGACGAAGGACTACAATTATACCTATATAGAGCCAAACCTGAAGTCAAAACTAAAATAAAATGGCTGAAAAAAGTACAGACATACAGGCAGATAAAAAAGCACACACACAAACATCTTGCCTTTTATATATATATATTATCGATTTTCGGCACTATTTTAAGAACTGCAACCTTGAAACTTCTGAATATCGTTTCTTATGTCTATGAGTGTATCAAATTTGATTAAAATCGGACCACTCTTTCTATAACCCGATTTTTTTGATTATCGATTTTCGATATTTATCGGGGGTACCTCGACACAAAACCTAGTTAAGAACACTCGCAGACACTTATAGTACAACTGTGTAAACTTTCAAGAAAATCGGTTCAGCTGTTTCGGAGTCTGTAGGTAACGGATAAAACACACAGAGCCACACACACAGACAAAGTTCCATTCATAAATAAGTTTAGATAGATTTGTTTAGTTGTAATTGCTGCTGCAACTACATAGAAAGGACTTCGCAACGCTTAGATTGTAGAATTAAGCAGCATATCCCTTCTAGAATCCTCAAACCGGTTGCCCGCACAAGCCAACTGGTTAACACATCCGGGTCAGCAATTACCGAACATCTTATAAATAGCAGAAATTGTGTAACAGACTTTAGTGTGGACCAGTTTTCCGTTTTGTTTGGTTCCCACTCTTTGTTTCACTTACAGGCATTAGAATCATTGTACATTAGGTCTAGGAAGCCGTGTCTCTGTAAACAGAAAGACTGCCTTCTTGGACTGCACAATATCAATATTTAGTGCTTCCCCCCCCCCACGTTTTTTTCCCTTTACATTTCTCATTTTCATTTTTTAGATATTAAAAAAAATGATGAAATAAATATTCCCAAACGGCCCTGATGAATATTGGGATAGAAACCGTTTGGCCGTTTTTCCTGTGTCTTTCATTTTGTTAATTTCCATCTTTACAAAAGTGCCTGTGAATATTAAATTTAATATATTTCTTGCAATATATATATATATATATATATATATATATATACTTTCTTCGTCCTATAGAAATAATAATTTTGTTCCTCGATAAGACCAAGCAGAGAGGTGGATTTTCGTAACATGGAAAGATATCAGCCACTAGTATAGTATAAAGTTACAGATATTGAATATAGAATCGCCTTTGCCACCGGTAATTTCTCCACAAATTGCGAAGAACGAAACATTAACCTAAAAAGACAAGTCATGTTCCTAAATAGTCTCGTCATATTGCACAGTGCACAACTAGTTCGGGGATATCTAAATGGCCAGCTATATTCGAACGCTTTCTCAGATAAATGATTAAAAGCGGCTCCCAGCGAATGTAAGCTTTAATGAGGACCATCCTTCTTCGAACCGTGTGGACTGACACTACAGAATCAAGATCTTGTCAAAATTAGCAAGACCAACGCTACGATGTCAAGACCAGCGATCTCAATAATCCCCTTATCAAAACAGTCAGTTAAATGCCATACGTGATACCCGCTTAGGCGGTCATGTCTCTTTCAATCAACGAAGATTTTTCTGCAGTAGGTTGCCATTTCTTTCTGTTGTAGATCGGTTGCTAATCAAGGCTATAGGACCCAATTTGTTCTGCTTTTTAATCCATAGGGAGAAAAATATATAAATTTATACTTTTCATAAGAGTATTCGTGAGTAAGTGAATGAAATGAATTCGATTATATTCTTAATTCAAATTTTAATTTCTGCCGAATAAATGATTTGTTCTTCATCCTGCCAAAAACTGGAATATGTTTCAATCTTGTGGGAGTCCTGTATATCTGAATTAATCAATCAAAAACAAGTATACGAAAACAGCTTTTGAATCTTCTTCTTCTATGTTCCTTGTCCTTTCAGGACGTAGGCGATCATGGCCTTCCACTTTTCCCTATCCCTGGAGGCTCTGAGCACACCTTCTCCTCTTACACCATGCAGCCCTCGTTCCGTCATCCACCTGATTAGGTCCTTGAAATATGTTATCAGTTGCTTTCCCCTGTCTCTTTTTCCCTCTAACTGTCCTGTTAGTATCAGATTCTCCAAGTCGTCCTTTCTCATTGCGTGTCCCAGGAACTTCAGCTGTCTCTTCCTGTTGCTTGGTATTAATTTCCTTTTTGTTGCCATCATTTCCATGACCTCATTACCTGCATGAAAATGATAATGTCAAGAACAGCGAACCCGGTAATTCTCATGTAAGGAATAACGAACCCAATCAACTATTGTAAAGAATAGCAAATCCTGCCCTGAATAGGTTTGCTAATCTTGACGAGATCCTAGAATCACAAACAATGAACCGTACGAAATAGCTGTAATCAAAACACTTGAGGATTACCAAAGGAAGAAACAACTAAAATTGTTATCGAATATCCATTTGATATTTGGTAATAATCAACGTTATGTCAATGAGGAAAATATAAAGCAACAATAAAAATAAACTATGTAAAATGAAGAATTATCAAGAATTATCAAGTCCTTTCTAACAGGTTATTATCGACTACATTATTCACATAATTCGAAATATTGTCCTTATCTTTGGTGCCATTTGTACTTCGTTTTGGTCGTTGCACCGGCATTCTTCAAGTGCTAGGAATTTTGAACTTGTATATATCATCCTCATTCTTTGCGTAGTAATACCTCGATTGGAAGTCATGAGTTATCTCCCTCTAACCCTGTAAGTTACTTGTTCACCGCTGCCGTAGTCTTGTATTGAACTCACAACTATTTGGGTCAAACCACAGGAACTAACCAACGTCTATATCCACTTGGCCATTTATCCTGGAGAAACAACTCGGCCATGTGTCCGTAAGAACAACTGAATTTTGTGGGATTTAGAAATCTAATGTCCAGTAATCCTTTTTTTTACCAGAGTTCATACTGCAATCTTTTTGTGTTAATGGTTTTCTCTAATATTTTGTACCTTAGCTCATGAATTCCAGTCGAGACATTACTCCGCAATGAATGAGAACGATATATTCCAGTGATTGTAATAAAGAGTTCGGTTCAAAATTCCTAGTACCTGAAGAAGGCCGGAGAGTACAACGACAGAAAAGTCGTACAAATGGCAACAAAGATGAGGACAATAGTACAAATAATGTAAATACTGCAAATACCACATTATGCTATCGACTAATCCTCCAAGGCTCAAGCGATAAATGCAGACGTTTTGCTACTCAGACAAAATCTCTTTCTACTTTACATAAAAGATCTGACTATGAGTTTACACTGTTCATTTGTAAATATCTATGTTGATGATACAATCTATGAATATGGGTGTTCCGCCAAATCCCCCTATGGTCAAATCTTGGCAGCTGAACTCTCCTCTAACCTAGAACAATGGGGGGCAGAGCTTTGTTGACTAGATTCAATGACCTTATTTTTGTTGTTATTATCACAGCGTTTTGGACTCCATCATCAGGTGCGTAACGATCCGAATAATCCACAGTAAATTCCGAGAAGAGTTTTTTTCAGTTTTCTTTTTTTAAAACCCCTCGTTGCTCACGTGTTTCTTTCATATCATTCTTATCCCCCCTTCTGTAAACCATATCTGTAGTGCTTAGATCCTTCACTTCATCTGTAAGAAAACTGCATTCACTGCCCTATGAGAGGATTATAACTTACATATAACATAGATATCATAACGTAGAGGATTATAACGTAGATATAACGTAGCTATTATAACGTAGAGTATTATAATGTAGAGTATTATAATGTAGATATAACGTAGAAGATTATAGCGTAGATATAACGTAGATAATATGACGTAGAGTATTATAAGTTAGATATAACTTAGATATTATTACGTAGGTTTATAAAGGAGATATAACATAGATATTATAACGTAGAGTATTATAACGTAGAGCATTATAATGTAGATATAACGTAGATAATATAACGTAGAAGATTATAGCGTAGATATAACGTAGAGTATTATAAGTTAGATATAACTTAGATATTATTACGTAGGTTTATAAGGGAGATATAACATAGATATTATAACGTATAGTATTATAACGTAGAGTATTATAATGTAGATGTAACGTAGATAGTATAATCTAGAGGATTATAGCGTAGATATAACGTAGATAATATAACGTAGATTATTATAAGTTAGATATAACTTAGATATTATTACGTAGAAGATTATAACGTTGTTTCAGAAGATTCATCCCTCCAGATGAAACCATTCCCATAAATATTTAATTGCTTCTAACATTGTTCTTACCCGATTTACAAATAAATATATGTGATCATGTCTTAGCTGGGAATATAATTCTTCGAACCTTTTCGGATGGCGCTACATAATCACAGAGAAAAAGCCGGTAAAAGATAGCAGAAGATACACAACTGAAGGACTTTCAACAGCAACATCAATTAAACTGGTTATCATTTGTAAATCGAAGAGAAAACAAGGACATAATCAAGATGTAGACATCCTACACGACCACAAACAAAAGGTTAGGAAGAAAGAACCCCATCAATACTAGAGCGGGTGTTAACAGTTCGAGGTCTTGAGTAGTTAATTTCTTGAAAAAAGTCAAGATTTTATGAATGTTAAACAAAAGTAGAACAGGCTCCTCTATCCATGAATGCTGACTATTTCAGAATTCGCTAATATTACTATTATAAATTACTGTAAATATTTATCCTGTCTGGCAAAGACATACTTCCTACTTGAAAATAATAATAATAATAATAATAATAATAATATGGTTAATAATAATAATGTGGATCCAAATGCAGATTATGTGATAAAAAGCAAGAAACAATAGATCTTCTAATCTAAGGATGTTCTTTACTTGCCCCAAATGAATATAAACATCGCCACCATAGAGTAGGGCAATATTTAAACTGGACAATGTGCAAACCCTATGGAAAATATGTAAACAAACACTGGTATGAACATCACACAGCATCGGCTATAGTAATTGAAGTTGTCACCGTTCTATTGAATTACACCATCTACACAGACAGAAACATTGAAGCAAATAGGCCGGACGTTATTGTTGAAAACCAGAAAGAAAAAAACTTGCCTTTTAATTGATATGGCTTGTCCAGCGGATTGTAACATAGCAACCAAGGAATTAGAAAAACTGTCAAAATATAAAGACCTGGAAATTGAAATAGAGAAAATGTGGAAATTGAAAACAAGAATCGTGCCAGTGATAGTGGGTGCACTTGGAATGATAAAAAATGGAACACAACAACACATTGAAAGAATCCCTAGAAACCCCAGATTAAGAGATATACAAAAAATTGTTTTGTTAAGTACAGCCCACACACTAAGGAGAACATTGTCTATGTAACGCTAGGGATGTTGGGAAGATATGAAAAGACATGAAATAGAGCCATAACAACACACCACTAGATTCCTTAGGTTTTCCTGCAGATTTGGTAGGTAGTGCGACCATAGCAGAATTCGAAATATGATGAAGAATGACAACATAATAATAAACTTGCTTACTAATTGATATGTCATGTTCAACGAATTGTAACATTGGAATTTGAAAAACTATAAAAGTATAAGACCTTCAAATTGAAATAGAAAACATGTGGGAAGTGAAAACAGGAATTATACCAGTGATAGTAGGTTCACATGGAATGATAAAGAAAGGAACAAAACAACGTATTGAAGGAAACCCTGGATGTACCAACTTAAGAGAAATACAGAAAAATTGTTTTGATAAGAACTGCCAATACACTAAGAAAAACTTTGTCCATGTAACTCGAGTGATGTTTTGAAAGACAAAAAACAAAAACAAATAAAATTAGCCATAATGACACACTACTAACTGCCTTAGGTCATTCCGAAGACTTGGTAAGTAGTGTGACATAGAGGAAATCGAATTATGATGAAAATGTCATAATAATGAGTATAACAATGTGGCCGAGCTGCCACATTACGAAGAGATTTATCTCTGGATAAAATGTGATCTTAGTGTGTTTCTTTTTTTGTTTGTAATTTTTGGGGGAGGGAGGTTGTTTTGCAAAAATGATCATTAGAGATTTTCTGACCTTAGATCTCTGGTCAAGACCCGGAAGAAAATGTGTATAAACCAAACAATCCACGGAAATAATAATAATAATAATAATAATAATAATAATAATAATAATAATAATATTGAAGCAAACAGGCCAGATATTATTGTTAAAAACCTGAAGGAGAAAACTTGCCTTTTAATTGATATGGCTTGTCCAGCGGATTGTAACATAGCAATCAAGGAATTTGAAAAACTGTCAAAATATAAAGACCTGGAAATTGAAATAGAAAAAATGTGGAAATTGAAAACAAGAGTTGTGCCAGTGATAGTAAGTGCACTTGGAATGATAAAAAATGGAACAAAACAACACATTGAAAGAATCCCTGGAAACCCCAGCTTAAGAGATATACAAAAAATTGTCTTATTAAGTACAGCCCACACACTAAGGAAAACTTTATCTATGTAATGCTGGAGATGATAGGGAAGATAGAAAAACATGAAATGGAGCCATAACAACACGCCACTACCTGCCTTAGGTCTCCCCGCAGACTTGGTTGGTAGTGAGACCAAAGCAGAAATCGAAATATGATGAAAAATGACATAATAATAATAATAATAATTCTGCGTGTTTCTTCTTTAGCTAGTTACTTAGTTCCTCCCTCCGTTACGCCACTTACTCTCTATACGACCTTTTCCTTCCCCTCTATCTTTTTAACCGCTACTTTCCTCAGCCTTTCTCTCAGCTTTGCCAATCGGAAGGGTAGTAAAAGTGAGAGAGTAGGAGGAGAGAGCCTATAGCGTTACCGTATCAGTAGCAGCTTAAGCTGATTTTTGTAGCAGTAATTGTGTGTGTATATGTGTGTGTACTGTACAATATAGCAAAAATAGGTAGGTTTGTTGTCGTATCCCGCAACCTAATAACGAAAGTTCTGACCTCTACACACTTGACCATTACTCAGTTGGTCTTTTCAGTTTACAATGGATACAGAAGCCATGATTTTTCAGTAATAAAAATAAAAACATTTTCTTTCAAAGTCTCTCACAAAATAACGAACATTATTTTGGTTAAGATCTGTGCATACGCCGCTTAATATAATATAAGATTACAGTAAAGTAGCTTCTATGGACATTACTTTTATAGATATTTTAATAAAATTGCACTCTGTGTCACCATTATTTTATTATCCAATACATTGATGTTTGAAGACGTTACTATCTTTTGTAGTATGGCAAATTAAAATTTTTCCAGGAAATCATAAATATCCTTCCGTGGAAATTCCACGGGTTCCGATAGTAATAATAATAACAGAAGAAGAAGAAAAAGAAGATGAAAGAAAGAAAGAAAGAAAGAAAGAAAGAAAGAAAATATAAATCAACATAGCTCTGATACATCAATATTAAAGAGACGTAGAATGTTCATGATAAATAAGAGGAACTTGATCGGGTTTAAACTAAATGTCATAAATTGTTCGACTTTACACACGGAAGGAAAACAATTTTATTCAAACGAAAATGTATATATATATATATATATATATATATATATATATATTCATTAAAAATAAAAATGAAAAAGGCGTTGTTGTAGAATAAAGAAAATAATTTTAAATTTGCCGGTCAAATAACAAAACAAGTATATAAAAAGAAACACACAAAAAATGTGTTCGATTGAGATAGTGCCTGCAGTCGGACACACGCGAAGTCGTGTAAGCAGTCAATTTTTCATGTTTGCCGATATTTGCCGATGTTTGCCGACCAGAGGCAATAGCATACATCGAATAAATACCAGGAAAACACGAGCACCTCTTCTCTTGTTGAATGTCAATGCTTGGTTCGTAAATTACTTTGTGTTTTTGTTATTCTGTGTTTTTTTCCTCGCTTGTATTACTTTTTGTTAATATATTTGTTCGCTTGCCACTTCGTTTACTTGTCGATGGCTTAACTAAGGCGCGATATATTTTTTTTAAACTAATTTCTTTCGAGTTTTACATTAACCACTGATTTCTTTCCTTTTATTTGTTTTTATTTTCTTTTTAACCGGTTAAGTTTTTTTTTTTTTGCATATATACATATATTTTTTTCTTTGATTTCTTTTCTTTCATTTGACGGTTATATTTTCTGCTGATTTATTTACCTATTTTTTGTAGTTTTTATTACGTCGTTCCGTCGTTATAAGTGTGATGAATGTAAAAAGAGAGGTTAACATATATACACATAAAGATTTGTGATATCCCCCGAAGCAAAATGAAAACCCCGCCTCATCTAAATTAATTGTGGGCATATTCTTGTAGAAGACGATACTCTTGCCACACTTACATACTGAAAAAAAATGGCCGACTCATTCTACAGATTCAGAAAGTACCTGACTACTTCCGGCATGCTTTATCATTACAGAAATCAGGACTGACACGAAAATCCAGTATTAATGCCATACCTGGCCTGGAGCTGTACAATCTTCGTTTACTCAGTACTGCCGAGAGAACTCGTTTTTTCATGGTAAATTTTCATATCCGTTATTTAGTGCTATCAGCTCAGATTTCTATAGTTGGACTTGACACGTCACATCTACAGAATCTAATCACCCTCATTTCTTTGTATTCCATTTGTAAGGAGGCGGTTTGAACTGTGACAATTTTCTGCTAGATCTGATTTAATCATTATTCAACCAGACGTTAGTATAAAGTAATACAATTTTTATTAATCAAACGGATGTTATCATTTTAGACGTTATTTTAGTGGGTACTAATTTTTAGTGGAATGCTTCGTTTCATTTTTGTTTTAAAGAGTATAAGAATATATTTTTTCTACCAACATGAATATTCGATTAATATTATCAAAGAAAAAATATGCACACACCGATAATATTTGAAGGTGCGTTACCTGTTGCCGGAGAAACTAGTCGCTTTCTCACCGACGCAGTTTGGCTTCCTTGTGTCTCTTCTACAAATACTTTCACGGCTTCTGCTCCGATGAACTTAGCTCACTGGTAACCCCTATATATAAATTTACTCGAGCCACGAGATTAGCAGATAGGTACCATTATTTTACTGTGAAACCAATAAATTGTAAACGCAAGTTCTACTCCACCAGCTTCTTTTCTCGCACTTTCCGCCTGTGGAATTCCCCCGCTTACTTGCTTTCTCGACAGCTACAATCTTCAAGAATTCAAATGTAAAATCAATAGTCATCTCCTGTCTAACTAACGAACATCCACACTCTCATGCTCCTTTCTCCGTCCATCCCACTCTCAACAGTATTCTCACCCTTCTCTTACCTTCTTCCTGACACCCCCTGTAACCTGTCACTCTTTCTCATGACATTCTTTTTATGTAACCCCCTGCACAACAGTGGCAGTAAAATGCCTTGCTTGGGGCGACACGATTATAATATATATATATATATATATATATATATATATATATATATATATATCGCTCATTCAGTGAAAATGAATTAGAGCTCTCTAGCTATTGGGCACGTATAATGATATGCGCTAAAAAGTCTGCCTACTTCCACCGAACGCCCATAGCCCATTTCGGTCGGGTTTCAATCCTGGCTAAAAAAGCGATCGGATTCTAACCTGTACTGATGAGCTGTGATACGGCGAAATAGATCTGTCTGCGGATGAATATATATTATTAAGTTGGTTATTGAAGATGGCTCATGTGAGCCGAAAGCTTAGAACCAACTTAATAAAAAATAATCCCGTTGTTGGAGAATTTTTGTCTTTATTTTTACCTGAAATTAAAGCCAAAATTCGATGTTTAAAACGGCTTATAATTAAACATAACAGACATTCATTGTCTCTTATATTTAACAGTATATGTTTAGAAAATTATCTGCTGCCTCGATACTCTCAATATATATATATATATATATATATATATAATGTCAAGTCCGTAAAGGGTGAGGATAGGCCAACAAGATCAACTTAATATAATTTCAGGAAAATATTGGTACCGAATGAAACGAACACTGTGTGGTCTGATGAAATGTAGTTAATTTAGCTCATATAAATGAATTATAATTGATAACCACTCTAAAGGATGTGTTGAGTTTTGCTTCATATATATATATATATATATATATATATATATATTCACACACACACACACATATGTATATAAATATATATATATATTTGTGTGGGGACTGCGGTTTACACTAATGGATATAAGTTTCACTATTTGAAAATTACTTTTAAAAAGTGCTCAATGTAGAAATAGAACATAGATATATAGTTATTCTTATTATCGATCTTGTTGTTGCATGATGCAACTCAAAAGCTATTACCTTCCGGTGTTCAATACACCACTAACTGCCTGATGATGATGTATCGAACACCGAAACGTAATAGCTTTTGAGTTTCAGTATGTTATAATAATAATAATAGTAACTAATCTGTCTGCGGATGACAATTTACGCTCTCACACCCTGATTAAACACTCTGAAAGAATAGTAGACTTTGAAAAACAGTAGCTACTCTAGAGGGGAGAAACGGATTAATACTTTTCCCAAGGTTATTTGCGCGAAAGTGAATGCAACGAATTTAACTGGAATTCGAACTCAGCTCTACGATTTCTCGTCCCGAGCTGATATTCACTGCACCACAACGCACATCCAACGAATATTTTTTTTAATCGTATCACCCCGAGTAAGGCGGTAACGCCACTGATGTGCA
Organism: Ascarosepion bandense; assembly: GCA_037127315.1. NCBI lineage: Eukaryota > Metazoa > Mollusca > Cephalopoda > Sepiida > Sepiidae > Ascarosepion > Ascarosepion bandense. The sequence goes on along the minus strand of JBBBDQ010001464.1, from coordinate 2,960,504 downwards.
GGGGGCTGCGTAATAGTGAGAAGATTGGAAAAGAGAAAGCCGGAAACTACATCCTAAACAGGAAACAAGGGATGAGCCCCTTAACCTGTTCAATAGACGTGGGTGGAGTGTGAACCGGGCGATAGATAGATCTATCTACTCCAATTGAAAAAAAAACACACACAAATAAAAAACAAAGTGAGAAGATTGGAAAAGAGAAAGCCGGAAACCACAGGGAACAAGGGATGAGCCTCTTAGCCTGTTCAATAGACGTGGGTGGAGTGTGAACCGGGCGATAGATAGATCTATCTACTCCAATTGAAAAAAAAACACACAAAAAAAAACAAAGTGAGAAGATTGGAAAAGAGAAAGCCGGAAACCACATCCTAAACAGGGAACAAGGGATGAGCCCCTTAACCTGTTCAATAGACGTGGGTGGAGTGTGAACCGGGCGATAGATAGATCTATCTACTCCAATTGAAAAAAAAAGTGATAAGATTGGAAAAGAGAAAAGAAGGTTGGAAAAGAGAATAGAAGATTGGAAAAGAGAGAATATATCTTTTTCGGAAATGTGTTACTCTAACATATATATCTGCACTTATTGGTTCATTAGTAAGACTCGTGTCGATAATTATTATCTCCGAAAACGGTTATATTTTTAATTATTTTCTATCTTTAAAATAGCTGCAGGAGTTGGTGAGATCTTTTCTTTTTTATAATCATATCGGCTCAAGCAAGACAATTTACTGCCACGGTTTTGCAAGAGGTTACATCGGAGGAAAGTTAGGAGAAAGAATGACAGGTTATAGGGGATATCGAAAAGTGGGTAAGAGAAGGATGAGAATACAGATGAGAGAGTGGAGTGGACGGAGAAAGGGGCGTGAGAGAGAGAGAGAGAGAGAGAGAGAGAGAGGATGCAATTTAGTGAGATAGAAGATGGCTATTGACTTTACATTTAAATTCTTGGAGAATGTAGCTGTCGGAAAAGTAAGTAAATATATCGGCTCAAGCAAGGCCATTTACTTCCACGTTTTTTCCAGGGGGTTACATAGGAGGACAGTTATGAGAAAGAGTGACAGGTTACAGGGGGTGTCAGGAAGTGGGTAAGATAAGGATGAGAATACTGATGAGAGAGTTGAGTAGACGGAGAAAGGAGCGTGAGAGCGAGGATGCTAGTTAGTGAGATAGAAGATGACTATTGACTTTACATTTAAATTCTTGGAGATTGTAGCTGTCGGGGAAGCAAGTAATTATATCGGCTCAAGCAATTTAAATTACTGCCACGTTTTTGCAGGAGGTTACATAGAAGGAAAGTTATGAGAAACAGTGACAGGTATAGGGGGTGTCATAAAGTGGGTAAGAGAGGAATGAGAATACTGATGAGAGTGGAGTGGACGGAGAAAGGAGCATGAGAGAGAGAGAGAGAGAGAGAGGATGCGAGTTAGTGAGAGAGAAGATTACTATTGACTTTACATTTAAATTCTTGGAGATTGTAGCTGTCAGGGAAGCAAGTAAACTGAAGGGAATTCCACAGGCGGCAAGTGCGAGAAAAGAAGCTTTTAGAGTAGAAATTAGAAATCTAAAAATCAAATCCCTCTGTCTGTTATTTATTTTTACTTTATTTATTTATTTCTATTGTCATTGATTTTTAAGAAAGTGAAACCACGCAAGATCAGAGCTTTCGATCAATGAACATTTCAGATCAAATTTATTTGCTTTGCTCACAAATTTTCTCAAAGTTACGCGCAATTATTACTTTGAACATGATTGGTTTACTTCTGAATTTTATCTCTCAAACACTCTGCAACGAACCATCGTGGTATGCCCAAAAGACAAATTTTCAAAAAGTTACGTCGATAGAGAAATACACTCCTGATGTAGATCCATGCCTTTCCCAAAGATAATTGACTCTTTTCGAAAATAAGACTGCGTTAATCAAAAGCGAGACACATCCACCTAAATTCGAACGCAACTTGCCCATACTGTTTTCTTTGCCGATAACAATTTTTCAACATCTTTTCTGTAGCGTCAGGTTTAACTCAATTGTTAACAAACAACGATGGCTAAATTTGATCTTCGGAAATACGGTAACGAGGAATCGAAAAAAAAAAGTATTTTTATCATTATTCAGCCTATGCTCTCTTTCCTGTTCATGCTTCCATTTAAAATTGATGAGTAGATTGGAGATAGGATTTTTCTCACAGATTCAAAATGACCCAACGCCCCTATTGGTCAGAAAATAAAATATCTATTATAAATTTTTCTCGTCCATCCATGTATCTTATCTATCGGCCATGAAATGATAATTTGCTTATCATTTTGGTGGACAGTGAGGTTGCGGAAGACAATTACGAAACCAGCCGACACTTATCTGTCAATAGATGGACTGTTCGCCAGCTAAATTCCCACTAGCGGTTTTTCTGTATTCATTCTTTCTGGCAGTTTGATTTTCATCAATAAATGACATTTAGAGTCATTGTTCGACCTGGTACTTTTGTGTCGGGTATTCATCGGTGCGTCTTTATGACAATCATATGGTGTTTGAAAAACGAATCTCGTGGAGGGTGCGTGGGTGACATGAAGAATAGCTGTTTTTGTGATTGGTTAGTCAGAGATTCGTGTAATAGAATTTTTGGCCTCTATCGTAGAAAAGGGGGAGAAATATTTGCCTGAATGACCAACAAGTGTTCATCAGGAGAGGCTTAAAAGCAACGATAAAATTGTATTTTCGTGCTGCCTTTAGTGCGTATTAGCAATTTGCAGACATGCACCAAGACTCATAGGAATTGATAACGGGGATTATTGTCGCGTTTGCTAAAATGGACTTTAAGTATCCAGAAATAAATTGATTACTGTGGACATGGTGGGTGAATGCCTCGTACTGACAATACAGATACCCAGTCATTGGTTACAGACAGAAACACTTAACTTCAAATCAAACTGATTTTGAGGGGAAAAATCATTACTAACTATGTTATGTGGTCATATATCTAATATTCAGTTGATATAAAATACGTGTAGACTTTTCAAGTATATAAAATAAGCAAGAAACGAAACAGATAATTAAAACTAAATTTCTGAAACTTGGGCCGAACTTTTTAATGGATCTATATCACCGAAAAGACCCGAAGGATTAGAACATATACTATTGTTCCATGGCAAATTGCAGTGTTACTAAACCCAGTTTAGTAGAATCTCTAAAATATGAAGCACAATTTCAAGAGAGTCCTAAACGTTTTTTAATATGTTTACCCTCAAAGAAAGCAATAAAGTCACAAATATGCAAGTAGATAGTGCGCGTGAAAGAATAATAAAAAAAACCCAGAAAAGACACCAAGCAAAGAAAAACATAACACAATACAGGAATTATTAAGACAAAAGACAACGATTGATCTTGCATTTAAATATTCACCCAAAAGAAGGCAATAAAGGCACTAACACGCAAGAGGAGACTGCGTATTAAAGAATAAGAGAATAAGTCTAGAGACACACGGAAAAAAAACGCTCTCTCTCTCTCTCTCTCTCTCTCTCTCTCTCTCACACACACACACACACACACACACACACAAATCAAATGTAAATAGTATCCCCAAAGCAATAAAAATAAACAGATCATCCATAAAAAAACAATTTTAAAACATCAAGACGGAAAGAAAAAAACGCTCTCTCACACACACACACTTACACACACATCAAATTCAAACAGAATACACAAAGCAATAAAAAGAAGCAGATGACCGCTAGAAAAAAAATTTCAAATCAAATTCGCAAATCAGTGAAAAATTCCCCGATAAGGAAGGCCCCAGAAGAAATTTAACGTGATAATGTGAAAAACCCACAACCCCACAACACCGTCAACCTTGTGGTCACCACTTGACATATATATTTATACACGATATCTTGGCTATCAGAAAAGCAAACGGATCTCGATACGTACAGTCACAGGTCTATTCGCCTGAAGAGAGTCAACTTTAGACTCGAAACACATGTAGCATCAAAAGTTCCATTCTCGATACTTAATGTCTCATACAAAAAGCAAGTAATATAAATAATAATAACAACAATAAATACACACTTTAAACAAAACGTTCTCGGCCTCTCAAACTTATATATATATATATATATATATATATATATATATACTATATATGTGTGTGTGTGTGTGTGTGTGTAGTGTATCGAGATAGCAGATAATTTTCTAAATATATACTGTTGAATAAAACAGACGATAAATGTCTACTATGTTTAATAATGAGCCGTTCTAAACATTGTATTTTGGCATTAATTTTAGGTGAAAATACAAACAAAAATTGGCCAAAATTTGGATATTTTTATTAGGCTGGTTCTAAGCTTTCAGCTCACATGAGCCATCTTCAGAGAGGTTCCAGAGACGTTAACATAATGGCATCCACCATCAAAGATGATGTTATCTTGTGTTGACATAAAAGGTTGCTATGCAACTATAACAGTCACCGAATAGCAAACGTAGTTTACTCTGGTCACAACACATTACATGGCATTTAGACATATAGTTCTGTTAACATTTCGGTCTCTCACGTGGTGTGACGTCATAGAATCGCATTACAAATTTACGAACTGCGTAATTAAAGCCAAAACACGATATTTAGAACGGCTCATAATTAAAAATAATAGATGTTTATTGTCTGTTATATTTAAATATATATATATATATATATATATATATATATATATATATAGTCTCTTAGACCTTTAGATAAAAACCTGAGTAAACCTACCCTCTAAAATAAAAATATGTCTTCGTTATATTGAAAATATATATATATAGTCTCTTAGACCTTTAGATAAAAACCTGAGTAAACCTACCCTCTAAAATAAAAATATGTCTTCGTTATATTGAAAATATATATATACACAACCATCCATAATTATTAGGCAACACCAGTTTTTAAAGGAAATGATGTATTTCATATTATTTTTGTGTTTATTGACAAGTGGATAATTCTAAAGGAAAATTGAATGCGTCTTAGTCAGTTTTTTCTTTCTGTTTCTATCTATCTATCTATCTATCTATCTATCTATCTATCTATCTATCTATCTATCCCAGTCTGTTCATTATCTATCTATCTATCTATCTATCTATCTATCTATCTATCTATCTATCCCAGTCTGTTCCTTCCCTCCTGACTTTCTATCTATCTATCTATCTATCTATCTATCTATCTATCTATCTATGTAACACAATAACATATGTATAAAATGAACTGTACTGGTGTCCAGCTTTTGTGCTCCCTTACCCGCGCTAGTCTGATCTTCTTAGATCCATAGACTTTGGTATCTGCTTAACTATAGATGGTGGGTAATTGAAAGAAGTGTATATATACAGTATTTTGTCGTTGGGTTTTCTGTCTGGTTTCTATCTGCCCTTTTTAGCTTAAAAGTAACATTTAAAAATCATCTTCAGTTAGGTTAGTTTTTATGTCTATATCGAATGCATTAATTTTGAAAAACTTTACAGTTGCTTTTCTGGTTGTGTCTGTGTGTTTTTTGTTACAGTTTCTTAATATTATTAGACCGTCGTCCCTGTATCATTTTTATCTATTATTTTACTTAGTTCATGTAGTAAATATGTGCCTATGATTTTGCAGGTCTCTGCACCGTAGATGCTTCCCATAGTAGCGTCAAAGATGCCGTCGTTCTTTATCCAGGTTTTTTTTTATTGTCTCTTATATTTAACAATATATATATATATACTAAAAGTATAGCCCGGCGTTGCTTGGGTGTACTGAAAGCATTAAAACTAATCCATGGTCCTGAAGCTCAGACTCTTTGGACGTTGGCACGAAAGACTAAAAAGCAATAGTTGTTTCCAGTTAAAGCGAAACCGTAGACTGAAAGAAAAATGAATGGATATAAGTGAACTTTTGATTTCCTGGTATCGATATCAAATAAGTTTTTCGTCGTAAACTGAATTTTGAAGCCTAAATCAGTCCTCTGAGTAAATGGTATCATGGCTGAGACTAAGAACTACAATTATACCTACTTAGAGCCAAACCCGAAACAAAAACTAAAATAAAAGGGCTGAAAAAAATGCAGATATACAGGCAGATAAACAGACACACACAAACATCTTGCCTTTTATATATGTATATATTATCGATTTTCTGCACTATTGTAAGAACTGCAAGCTTGAAACTTCTGAATATCGTTTCATATTTCTTTGTCTATGAGTGTATCAAATTTGATTCAAATCGGATCACTCCTTCTATAACCCGATTTTTTCGATTATCGATTTTCGATATTTATCGGGGGTACTTCGACACAAAACCTAGCTAAGAACACTCGCAGACGCTTATATTATAACTGTGTAAATTTTCAAGAAAATCTGTTCAGCCGTTTCAGCGTCTATAGATAACGGACACACAGACACACAGACACAAAGTTCCATTTATAAATAAGTTTATAAGTTTAGATAGATAGATAGATAGATAGATAGATAGATAGATAGATAGATAGATAGATAGATAGATAGAAAATCTGACTAAGACAGTTATTGTATAACCGAGATAAATATGAACAAATGGGATATATTGATATAGACTTAGATGTGGGCTAAGATATATCGTAATGAACAGACTAAAATATATATACATTTAAAGATAGATAGAAATGAACAGTAGTAGATAGATAGATAGATAGATAGATAGATAGATAGATAGATAGATATGGACAGAGACACATAGACAGATAGATATGGGCAGAGACATACAGAACGATAGATAGATAGATAGATAGATAGATATAAATAGAGATAAAGAGATAGATTCTTGCAAAAATGAAAAGATATATACAACATTATCGGAATACTATTTTTGCATTCACCACTCGCCCTGCACAAAAGACGTCTCTCCTGCTACATGCAGCCTTAAGACTACAAATTGCGGTCCGCGATGCGTTTTGCAAAATAGTAAACCTTTTGTGTTAATCAGAATCAATTCCGATGCTGATCAATTTCGTGAAAGCATGACTTTATTCAATCAATCTTTCCCCGTCTTTTATCGAATTAATCCACTTACAAATCAGTAGAAAATGAAAATTCACCCCGACAGCTGACAGTAGCTGAATCGAATTCATGTTTGTAACTTTCTACATAGTTTTGGAAATTAAAAAACACAAAAAAGAAACCCAAAGTAAAATGGAAAATCTTGGAAAAAACTAGAACCTGTAACTCGCTTAACGACATCTACCCTTCATGCTTAAGCGAAAAGCTCCACATTCTATAGTACCGCAACAATGGCGAACTATTGAACCGTGGGGATGAATTAGCAGTGTTATATAAACATCGAAAATATTTTTCGTGAAAATTTACATAAAATAATCCTCTCAGAAAGGTAATTAATATCTATGTTTTAATCCACAAAATAGAAAAAACTAATATTGTATTAACAAAATGAAATAAAATAAACCCTTACAACATTAAATAATCACTATATTCCATCCACTCATAGATAGTAGTAAAATAAAAAATGGCTACCCTTTCTTAACAAACCTAACATCCCAATATAAGAATTACCTAGACAAAACTAAAAAGTGACCTGTCCAAAACTAGACTACTCACCTCTCCTAACCCAAAGCTGTATCTCCGTGGTTTCCTACTGCCGACTGACCGGCTTAGACATACTAAATTTGTACCCCACACATCACTTACATATCACATTCCCAGGAATGAACCGTTTTCACCATTTATTTTTCATTTCTACTTATCACCAGAAGAGGATCACTTGTGCTCTGAAACATAAGGATTTCTGTGTAGTGATACTATGCTTTTATAAACCATTGTTACAACTATTACAATATATATATATATATATATATATATATATATATATATATATATATATTTATAACGTAGAATACTTGGTATATAAGTCAAGTAAATTCCGATAGAGACGAACTCCAAAGAACTCAATATATAAATGTATTTATTTAATTTTATAGAGTAATATAATTTAGAAAATTTTTTAGATATTTTACAATTTCATGGGTAATACATATTTCGCAACCGGAAAAAAAGGCTGCTCGTCAGACCCAAAAGATAGAGCAGTTAACAATATTCAAAACAATCCCGAAAATAGTTACATATAGACGCTCACGTGCCCATGTTGAGAATAGACATTTGTAATGGTAATCTACAAAAACAATTCCTCGCTCATTCAAAAAAACCCAAAGAGAAAAAAAAAAGAAAAGTATAGAAAATTGATAAATGGAAATAAGAGAAAGAAAATGAAAAGAGAGGGAAGGAGAAGGAACAGTATTAATAGAAATTAAAGTTAACGTCTTAGATCGACACCACCGTCTATTGCAATTCGCCTGCTTTCTTATAATTGAATTACATGGAAATTTAACATTAAAATTACTTTTAAATATAATGCGACAGTATAGCCCGGCGTTGCTCGGGTGTAATGAAAGCTTTAAAACTAAATCCATGGTCCTGGAGCACAGACTCAGCCTAAAGAATATTTCTTTGAATTTGGTGAGAATCAGATAAAAATTGTGAATTTGTATAAAGGACATACAGACAGATAAACAGACACACACACAAACATCTTGCCTTTTATATATATATATATATATATATATATATATATATATATTATCGATTTTCTGCACTATTGTAAGAACTGCGACCTTGAAACTTCTGAATATCGTTTCTTATGTCTTTGTCTATGAGTGTATCAAATTTGATTAAAATAGGACCACTCCTTCTCTAACCCGATTTTTTCGATTATCGATTTTTGATATTTATCGGGGTACCTCGACACAAAATCTAGCTAAGAACACTCGCAGACGCTTATATTATAACTGTGTAAATTTTCAAGAAAATCTGTTCATCCGTTTCCGAGTCTATAGGTAACGGACACATATACACAGACACACACACAGAGACACACACACACAAAGTTCCATTTATAAATAAGTTTAGATTAGATATATTTACCGAAAAATATAATTGGAAATCATACTTTTTAATATAAATTAAAATATAATCACTAGTAGTATTATATTATAAATATAGTTAAATTAATTAAAACTTATAAAAGAAAATTATAAATGAAATATAGAAAATTGATAAACGGAAAGAAGAGAAAGGAAAAAGCAAAAGAAAAGAAAAGAAAGGGAAGGAGAATGAACAGTCTGGATAGAAAAGCAGTTGAAGTTAACGTCTTAGATCGACCATAATGACTACGATTATCAACAATAAACATGGCGCATCTGGTCAGCTTGCCTTTACTTACATTGTTTGTTGATATAGCAATGGACATATATTTGAAGATCAAATGTAATGTTAAAACAACAGCGGCAGACCCCAATATCCGCCCAGGTCGGTTGAACAGAAGTTACGGGCCGGTGAGTGGGTGCACCAGAACGAGTTGATCGTGTTTCAGTTTAACCATCTCGTCTTAGTCCCAAAATACTTTACCCGCAGTGTATGTTTATTATTACAAATGGTGTTCCAATGGCTTCAGTTTGCTTCCTGTCAGCAATGAAGGTGGATGACACCCATTGTTTATCCAAGACTGAATACAACAAACAAAAGGCATAAAAATGGCTTGTATTCACAAGTAAAGGCTTGGTTACGGTTATTTTAGTCGATAGCTTGTGTGCGCCTCAAAATTGATATATATATATACTTGCAGGGTCGGTGCAAGGGCCTCTTGCCGCCCTAAATCTATGATACAGTCTTTCCAGCTCTACAACAGAATTTTCCCCACTCTACCACAGCACAGGTTCTACATATTTTCATAAGTAATTGATGTATGGTCCATTTCCCCTATGAATAGATCTATCCTGAATAGTTATATTCAGGAAAACTCTGCATGTATTCAGTGTTCATTAAAGCTCTATCCTTGTCGGACTCTCTGGTTTTGGGGTAGAGGAACCCAGATGAGGCTATGCCGACGGAAAAGTCTATTATGAGGTAAACAGACTAAAGCCCAACCCTGCGTAGTCTACGGCGAATTATTGTCCGAGCCTACGCGTTTGGATTGCTCTGCAGTAAAATCAGTCTTGTATCACGTCCTGTTTTTGTGGGGAGTCTTGTGTAAAGCGTTGTGGTGCAGTGGATATCGACTCGGAACGAGAGATCGGGGTGCTGAGTTCGAATTCCTGTTGAATTCCTTGCATTCACTTACACACAAATACCCTTGGAAAGAAGTTTTAATCCGTCTCATCCCTCCAGTTATGGTTTAAACAAGAGTACAGATTAGATTCTGTAGCCTTGGCTGGCAACCAGTCTACCGCAGAAAGCAATAGTAATCTTCTGTGGGATAATCTTCTGCCCAGTGAGTCATATTTTTTCGAGACATGATTGCCCAAAGTGTGTATCATGTATGGCACTTAACAGTCAGACTGAATATAATAGTTGAAAACATGATTAAGGCTTCCAGTGGGCATAAAGTAGGGAATCAGTTTCTATTGTTTTGAAGTAATAAAATGATCCCCCACTAATTACTACTTAATAATATAAGACATTTCTTCCACCTTTACCTAAGAGAAATAACAGGATAAATTGAGTTCTATAGCTATGGCTCGCGACCAGTTTACCACAAAAAGCAATGTCAACCTACTGTGAGATAATCTTCTGCCCAGTTAGTCATGTCTTTTTCGAGACATGATCGCCCAAAGCGTGTATCACGTATGACACTTAACTGACTGACTTGGGTAAATACCGAGTTTATTAAAGCTTACATTTAAGCCAATATGAATTGTTTCTAACAATTTTTCGGTAGCTTAAGGAACTTTCCTTGTTTTGATAATGGTAATCTAAATTTAGTATTGACTCCAACGTGTCTGACGTAGATAAAATTTCTTTAGCGTAACTGGAGTAGAATTCCATAAACTTCTTAAGCACCTTCTGCGACGAAAAATCTAATAAGCTTCACTAACGCAGGAAATATGTCTTAGCACAAGTTTTAGAGTATTTAACAGACACACCTCCCTACGAAGAAGTTTATCAAGATCTACATAAAGAGGAAAAATGAAATGGTCTCTAGACATTTATTGGCTACGTGACGTCAACTGCCCTCAGACCGATTCTATCAAACCTTAGTAAAATTAAATAAGGGTTAGGAAAGTTTTGTTATTTGCTTGACGCATTGTGTATATTAGGTGTATGGTTAGGTTTTGAAGGTTGTCACAATGCGTTTAGTAAAATAAAGAAAATTAAAGAAGTTGTTGGGTTTTAACTAATTATTATACATTAATATTTCAAGATCAAAATCTCATCTTTAGAATGATAGAAGAGCTTGTGTTCGACTCCGTGCCTTTCAAAGAATGGTCATTCCTGGCTGCTGCTGCTGTCGTTAATTGTAGTGTGTGTGTGTGTGTGTGTGTGTGTGTGTGTGTGTGTGTGTGTGTGTGTGTGTGATTGATAGTTGGGACCTTTTTATGGTCTGATGGTATTAATATATTGTTTATCTAAGTATGCGTTAACCTGATTGTTAGTTTGTCTTTGTGGGAGAGAGCTTTTTATGACTAGTGTGTCATGTAAACATTTAGTAGATTATGCAATTTACCATTCAAGGTTTCATCAGTTCCAAAAATGAAAGAGTGAAATGTGTGTGTGTATTTGTGCCTTTGTTTAAATAAATAATGAATCTTATTACTTTTTTCCTAAGCTGGCGTTTATTGTGAAAAAAGAAAACAGATAAAAAGTGACTTTTAAAAAAGTTTTTAATAATTATTCTTACAAATCATGAGAAACACCAGCTTAGGGAAAAAGTAATAAGATTCATTATTTATTTAGACGTACACACAAATGCACATAGATATGTGAATGGTTAGGTTTTGAAGGCTGTCACAATGTGTTTAGTAAAATAAAGGAAGGTAAAGAAGTTGTTGGGTATTAACTAATTATTATACATTAATATTTCAAGATCAAAATCTCATCTTTAGAATGGTAGAAGAGCTTGTGTTCGAGTCCGTGCCTTTCAACGAATGGTCATTCCTGGCTGCTGCTGCTGTCGTTAATTGTAGTGTGTGTGTGTGTGTGCGCGCGTGTGTGTGTGTGTGTGTGTGTGTGTGTGTGTGTGTGTGTGTGTGTGTGTGTGTGCGTGCGCGTGTGTGTGTGTGTGTGTGTGTGTGTGGTGTATATATTTGTGATTGATAGTTGGGACTAAATAAGCGTTGATCATTTTCGTCGGTGTCAGCGGAACAATATCGAGCAGAAATGATACAAGATACCTTCATAAACGAACTTCGGTTCACGGATACCGGAGGAAGAATACGAGATCATAGCATCTTAAAGTTACAGCAGGCTTATGACTAGGAAAGTGTACTAGATTTAAAAAACAAAATGCTAAAAAGTAACATCAAAGACCTATTTACCTAATTTGTCTCCCTTGGCATCGTATGAAAAATAAGCTCGCCAAAAAGAACAGCATTAATTAAACGAATAGGAGACATGCAAAAGCATTATTTCCCACTAGAAAAAAGCAATGCGGAAAGCATGAACATTGTGCTAATTTGTTTATAAGTACAAATGAGAGTGAAACATTATCTTCTGCATAAGTGGGTATATTTGGCTGTCACTAAACTACAAAGATCTAGATCACAGTTAACGGACAACCACAAAAAGAATTGATAGACACAAGGACACATTGATAGACACAAACACTTCCTTAATGCAAAAGAAAATTAAGGGAGAATCCAGCCGTGTCTAAACAAAATAGAAATGGGGCGCTCATCTCTTTTCATGCAACTAATGGGATACCTTCTACAGAAGGATGCTGCGGATATCATGGATCGAGTACGTAAGCAATGATGAGGTTTTGGAAAGGATGGGAAAGAAAAGGAAATTAATACTGAGCATCAGGAAGAGACAGCTGAAGTTTCTGGGACATGCAATGAGGAATGAGGGCTTAAAGAACCTGATACTAACAGGCCAGATAGAGGGAAGGGGAGACGAGAAATCAGCGTGTAACTTAACTGGCCTGTGCGACTGGATGGCGGAACGGGGTTGCGCGGTGTAACAGGAAAAGCGTGCTGAGAGCCACCAGGGATAGGGAGACGTGGAAGGCCATGATCGCCTATGTTGTGGATCTCGGGAAAGGGACCCACAAAATAAATGAACAACGACCAGTAATTGAGATAGAAAATAAGTGTAATAACATAAGGATACAGACTTGGATGAAGCGTAGTAGCCCAGGAATGTGGGTTAGTAAAAGGTATATGTACAAGTCTCTGGAAGTAAAACCGTAGTATATTGAGTATGTCCGCGTCGGAAGCTGACGGGTACTGCGTAATAATCTTCTTGATGAGTGGAGCACTGAACTACTAGGTATTACTGGACTCTCGTATTCTCCGGTTAACTCTCTGTGAAAACGCGGTATTCTGTTTTTATTTACCCCCCACACACACACCTACAGGGAAAAATGTGTCACAAGGTCTTTTTAGCGTGAGTTCTCCGGTCATGTAGCCGAGCCAAAAATATCTGTCGAATTTTACACAGTCGTGACTCTAGCCTTCGGCGGAGCCACGACTGGTTTAATACTCTCCGCTCGGAGGTAGAGAGATTGACAGTGTAAAAGGAATTTACCGCTAGAAAACGCGGCAATCTCCCGTTTCGATTCTATAGCAGTAGTATAAGTATACTCTGGACGAGTCCATCTTTATGAAAAGAGAGAACTCCATAACAACCTATGTCTTGAAGAGACACGGCACATGGGAAAAGAAGAATGGGATACCGTTTGGTTGACCTAAAAATAGATATTACTATATAACAAGGAATATGATGTCTACTAACGAAGGACTTATGTTGCGACCAAATATAAGAGCACAAATTCTTGCGTCAACATTAATTAATAGAAATAGCCTCAAGAGGACCTAAAAAATCATTTAGAGTCTATAGCTCAGCAGCCATAAGAATACCGTAGCCAGGCCTTTTCAATAATCTAACACCCGATTATAAACCGGTAACTACTAAATCTAAATTGTATTCACTTACATAGCAGGACAGACTGGGTTCTATAGCCTTGGTCGGCAACCAGTCTACTGCAGAAAGCAATGGCAACCTACTGCGTGATAATCTTCTGCCCAGTCAGTCATGTCTCTTTCGAGACATGATCGCCCAAGCGTGTATCACGTATGGCACTTAACTGACTGACTAAATCTAGGCAATACACGGAGGTGGATAAATGATTTATTCAAAATAAAGTTACTGAAGGAAGGTATAATCGAACTTGGTCATTCGCCGTGGAGAGCTTAAGCCTTCGTAGTCTCTTCTGAGAACAGGAAAAAGCGAATATTAATCCTCTATTCGATGGACGTTGTTGTGCAGTGGATATCGACACGGAACGACAAATCGTGTAGCCGAGTTAGAATTCTAGTTGAATTCCTTGCATTCACTTACGCACAAATATCCTTGGGAAAGGTATGAATCCATCTCTTCCCTCTAGTTATGGGTTTAATAATAGGACGGATTGTTTTTATAGCCTTGGCTGGCAACCAGTCTACCACAGAAAGCAATGGTAACCTACTGCGGGAAATTCTTCTGCCCAGTAAGTCCAAAGTGTGTATCACGTATGGTACTTAACTGACTGACTGAATATAATAGTTGGAAATATGATTAAGGCTTCTACTGGACATAAAGTTGGGGATCAGTTTTATATTGTTTTAAACTAATAAACTGATTCCCCACTAATTATTACTTAATAATATAAAACATCTATTTCCCTCTACTTATGAGTCAAATAATAGGACAGATTGGGTTTTATAACCTTGGCTGTCAACCAGTCTACTGCAGAAAGTAATGGCAAACTACTGCGGGATAATCGTCTGGCCAGTCAGTCATGTCTTTTGCGAGACATGATAGCCCAAAGTGTGTATCACTTATGATACTTAACTGACTGAATCGACTATTCCCAAATGATAAACCGGTTTACTCTGCTAGATGCCTACCCTCTGTTAATAGACGAAATAACAGAAAAATGACCGAAAATAGTCTACTTATTACTCTGCACCACAAAAGTGCTTATTATTAAGTAGCTATAAGGCTCAGTGATTTTTTTTTAATCATATCACCCCGAGCAAGGCGGTAACGCCACTGATGTGCAGGGGGCTACGTAATAGTGAGAAGATTGGAAAAGAGAAAGCCGGAAACCACATCCTAAACAGGGAACAAGGGATGAGCCTCTTAACCTGTTTAATAGACGTGGGTGGAGTGTGAACCGGGCGATAGATAGATCTATCTACTCCAATTGAAAAAAAAAAGAAAGTGAGAAGATTGGAAAAGAGAAAGCCGGAAACCACATCCTAAACAGGGAGCAAGGGATGAGCCTCTTAACCTGGATAAAACATGTACAGCCTTCGAGGCTAGTAGGGAATTCCATCAATTTCGCAGTATACATTTTGTCGAAAATAGCGAGTTAGCTAGATTTCAACGGGTAACAGAGAAGATAACATCGAAAGAGAACATGAGAAGCACCTATGCTTACCTCGATAACCAGTTTTACCGTTTTCTGGCTACCTGTGTATATTCATTTTAGCAGAAGGGTTTTATGTATGTCTAAACGTGTACAGCGATTACTACAGGAGCAAGGAGTACCGTAAGTTGAACAACATCGTTTAACCCTCAAGGCAATGGCCAATGTGGAGGTATAATAGAATAATCTAGAAATCCGTTGGATTGGCAGCTGCTGATAAATGGGTAGCTTTAGGGGAATTGGGAATAATTACTTTTAGAGGTTTTGCATGTTATAAGAACGCTGCTATAAACGGTCACTAACGCAACACCACATGAACAATTCCTTTCGTTTTCAATTAAAATTTCAGCTGGAGTATAGCTACTTCTGTTGGCTTTCGAAACCGGGAATAATATTACTTAAAAAATGAACTACCTGATTGAATAAAAAAAGAACCGCTGGGGGTTCAAGTAGAGCTAGTCGATGCTAACCACCATTATGCGCGTTTCTGTTACCCATATGAACGGAAAAACAAAATCTCATTAAGCGTTTTGGTTCCAGAAGATAAAGACTCAGACTGCATAGGTGTACGGTCCTGGGTATGACGATAAACTGCATCCGGCCGCAAGGTCTCTGATTGGGAGGTTGTGAGGAGCATAGAACAACCTCTTAATTGCTGTTCTCAGTTTCACCCTGACCCGGAGTGGTAGCACCTGTTAGGGTCCTAGCTATGGGCAAATAGTTAACATGCCCCAAACTATGGTGAAAACATTATGAAAGTATCAAAATCGACTATTATAGAAAAATATACATTTTTGAAGGAAAAATAAATTATTGCCAGCAATACATTTTTTAATACAAAATTAGAAGACGTTTTTAGTTTTCCAAAGTAAAAAAAAATATTTAATTTTTTATCAAAATCTGCGTAAATCAACATTCTCAATATAATCGAACATAAAAAAAAACACCTTAAAACCCTATCTTTTTGGCATTAAATAACCCACAGATGTTGATATGCCGTTAAACAAATCTCAAACTCAAATCCATAGTTGTAAGGGCAGGTTGTCCTTAGGACAATTCAACGGATTTTTAAGAGATTTCTGAAGTTTTATCAGGAATACTTGAACACTGATATTTTTAAGTGGCGACAAACGGATTTCTCAGAACTGAATATTCCCATCACAGATGTTTCAGAAGACGATTAAGTCATTCCTAGACTACGAAAACGATCTGGGATAAGACCAGTTCGAGTGAGAACAAGAAAGAACCTCATCATGCTACTAACAATCCATTACAGCATCGCAGGTTGCAAAAATTACTTACTCGGTTCAAGGGGCTGTTTGCTTTACGACTTCAAAGTGGGTTGCTGATAAACCCACTTTGAAGTTGTAAAGCAAACAGCCCCAAACGAGATATCTAGACACTTCCATCCTTCTCACAGCTGTCCGGCTTATAGCTGATGACCGGGCACGGTGCGCGTGTTTTTTTTTATAACGGTTGATGTTTCTACTTCCGGCTGTCCGAATTTGGAAACAATTGCTACACACATTTCGTATATATTTCAACTTCATTCAATAACTAATCAAAAAACGGACAGAACTTTTTTGGTTAACTTGTATATATAATAACGGATCATGTACAACATAGGTGAACAAATGAACTAGAAAAATTGAAAATCAATGCAATGTATCAAAATATAAATTTGACATGATTCCATCCTAAATATGTTAACAAGGTTTTACTGAAATTTTTAGCAACAACTTGATTTTTTTTATTTAAAAGGTTAAATAATTTAATAGATAAAGATAATGACTTTTATATTATGATTTTTCGAGACTTAGAAAAAAAAAAAACTTAAAAATCCGCAAATATTTCAAATGTTTTAATAGTTGTATTTAGTTAAATTTGTAAGCTATGTAAAATGAGGTAAAAAAAAAACAAAAGACAGATGTTGCTAAGCTCGCGAGGCTCTCGTTGTTCGTTGCTCCCAGTCAGCCTCTTCCGCTGGTAGTGCATCCTGGCCCTGTGTATTTGCACTCGTATCGTCAAAAGCCAAAGTCACAAGACCTTTTTTTTTTTCATTCTTATTTTATTTTTGAGAGCCGAGTTATATCGTTTACTACAATACATTGAGGTATATGTCGATATCCACTGCACAACAACGTCCATCGAATAGAGGATTAATATTCGCTTTTTCCTGTTCTCAGAAGAGACTACGAAGGCTTAAGCTCTCCACGGCGAATGACCAAGTTCGATTATACCTTCCTTCAGTAACTTTATTTTGAATAAATCATTTATCCACCTCCGTGTATTGCCTAGATTTAGTCAGTCAGTTAAGTGCCATACGTGATACACGCTTGGGCGATCATGTCTCGAAAGAGACATGACTGACTGGGCAGAAGATTATCACGCAGTAGGTTGCCATTGCTTTCTGCAGTAGACTGGTTGCCGACCAAGGCTATAGAACCCAGTCTGTCCTGCTATGTAAGTGAATACAATTTAGATTTAGTAGTTACCGGTTTATAATCGGGTGTTAGATTATTGAAAAGGCCTGGCTACGGTATTCTTATGGCTGCTGAGCTATAGACTCTAAATGATTTTTTAGGTCCTCTTGAGGCTATTTCTATTAATTAATGTTGACGCAAGAATTTGTGCTCTTATATTTGGTCGCAACATAAGTCCTTCGTTAGTAGACATCATATTCCTTGTTATATAGTAATATCTATTTTTAGGTCAACCAAACGGTATCCCATTCTTCTTTTCCCATGTGCCGTGTCTCTTCGAGACATGACTGACTGGGCAGAAGATTATCACTTGTGCATAGATTGCGTATGTGCGGACTGCAGATCGGAAAGAAAAATCAGACTGCCCTGTTCAAATTGCTGCCGATCTCCTACGTTCGCATAAAGAAATGTAGGAATCCAACTTTTATTCTCCATATGTCTGCGAACAGAACAGACTGGGCCCTATAGCCTTAGTTGGTAATTAGTATATAGCAGAAAATAATATCAACTTATTACGGTAATTCTTCTGCCAGGTGAAATCAGAGACATGAACATACAAATTTGCATCACACATAACACAAAAGGAATAAAAAGTTGCAGATATTTAAGTGAGAGAAAATATACATTTGTTTTTATTTCTCAAATGCAATGCTTCGTTTTATTTTATTTTATTTTTTTGAATGCTTACATACTGATCTAAGCCATGGCAAAATAGAAGCTGCTTAATTGCGTAAACAGCAGGTGAAAATATAATAAGTAAATTAGAGAATGGAGTTGATGAAGAATCCTTTCTTTTACGAGGCGGAAGTTGAACAAAACTTCAGTTTAAAAGAGACATACATCAACTATTTACGCTTTGTATATTATAGAATATTTGTCTACTGATAGATAGATAGATAGATAGATAGATAGATAGATAGATAGATAGATAGATAGATAATGAACAAGTTTAGATAGATAAATAAATAGATAGTTAGATAGATAATGAACAAATTTAGGCAGATAGATAAATAGAAAGATAGATAATGAACAAATTGAGGTAGATAGATAGATAGATAGAGAGAGAGAGAGAGATAGAGAGAGAAACAGACAGACAGACAGAAATAGAAACTGAAATAGAGGGATATGAAAAACCGACAGATAGACATGACATGACAGGATATGGAAAAACATGGATTCGTAAATATTGGAAAGCTTGTGAAAGAAAAATAATGGGATGTTTGTGATATATATATATATATATATATATATAACGTAGAACACTTGGTTTGTTATCCAGGTAACTTCCAACATAGACGAACTTAAAAGAACTCAATGTTAAATTCATTTATTTAATTTAACAGAGTAATATAATTTAGAAAAAAATGATATACTACAATTTCAATGGGCATTGATTAGAAATGGAAATTGTAGTATATCAAAATTTTCTACAATGGAAATTGTAATACACCAAATTTATACTAGAATGGAAATTGTAGTATATCAAATTTTGTCTAAATTATATATATATATATATTTAGCTTGTGTGATTTTTCTAAGAAATACAGACAGTGGCGTAGCTTTATTCTTTTAAAATTCACTCTTCAGAAAGAAGTCATTTCCAAATTAATAATATATATATATATATATATATATATATATATATATATATATTGAAAATAACTTATTTCTGAAGAGCGAATTTTAAAAATATAAAACTACGTATTTTCCGGAATAATCCCTCAAGAGATTCTCTAAAGCCATGAATATACGCAAAAGAGTAAAGATTCAGCTCTGACAATCTGAATGAAAATTGAATTGTTTACTGGATTGTATAACTGGGTGTGTCTTTGAATTTACAGATACCCGTCGCTTGGCCCAAACGTCAACACCCTGCTCCATTTCCAAACACTCTTCCAGAATTCTAAGACCCAATGTACTTGTCTTTTCAGCGCTCGCAGAAATGAGCAGTTTACCAATAGTCAGTAAATATAAATGAGTTCAGCACCTGCTGTTCTGGAAAGAAAGAAAGAAAGAAAGAAAGAAAGAAAGAGAATGAAAGAAGGAAAGAAAGAGAAAGAAAGAAAGAAAGAAAGAAAGTTGTGAACAAGAAAGAATTAAGGAAAGAAAGGACGATACGTTTTTTTTTAAACTGATAATAGAAATAAAGGAAATAGGTTAAAGAAAAATGATAATAGGAAGGAAAGAAGGAAAGAAAGAAAATGAAATTAATAAATAAAGAAAGAAAGAGAGAATGAATGAATGAAAGGAAGAAAGAAAAAGAAAGAAAGAGAGAAAGAAAGAAAGAAAGCAAGTTACGAACTAGAAAGAATTAAGGAAAGAAGGGGGGTACTTTATGAAGGTGATAATATATGAAAGGAATGGGAGACAGAAAAATAAAAATGGGAAAAAGAAAAAAGAAAAAAGTATAAATAATAGAAGAAATAATTGAAATAAATGAGATAGGTGAAAGAAAGAAAGAAAGAAAGAAAGAAAGAAAGAAAGAAAGAAAAAAGAAAGAAAGAAAGGAAATAAATAAATAGAAGAAATAATTTATATAAATCAGATAGGTAAAAGAAAGAAAGAAAGAAAGAAAGGATAAATAATAGAAGAAATAAATGAAATAAATGAGATAGGTGAAAGAAAGAAAGAAAGAAAGAAAGAAAGATGAGAAAGAAGAGAAAGAAAGGATAAATAATAGAAGAAATAAATGAAATAAATGAGATAGGTGAAAGAAGGAAAGAAGAGAAAGAAAGAAAAAAACAAACAAACAAAGAAGAGAAAGAAAGAAACAAAAAAGAAGACAAAGAAGACAAAGAAATGATAAATAATAGAAAAAATAAATGAAATAAATGAGATAGGTGAAAGAAAGAAAGAAAGAAAGAAAGAAAAAATAAATAAATAAATAAAGAAAGAAAGAAAGAAATAAAGAAGAGAAAGAAGGGATAAATAATAGAAGAAATAATTGAAATAAATAAGATAACTGAAAGAAAGAAAGAAAGAAAGAAAGAAAGAAATGATAAATAATAGAAAAAATAAATGAAATAAATGAAATAGGTGAAAGAAAGAAAGAAAGAAAAAATAAATAAAGAAAGAAAGAAAGAAAGAAGAGAAAGAAGGGATAAATAATAGAAGAAATAATTGAAATAAATAAGATAACTGAAAGAAAGAAAGAAAGAAAGAAAGAAGAGAAAAAAGAGAAAGAAAGGATAAATAACAGCAGAAATAAATGAAATAAATGAGATAGGTGAAAGAAAGAAAGAAAGAAAGAAAGAAAGAAAGAAATTAAGGATAAATAATAGAAGAAATAAATGAAATAAATGAGATAGGTGAAAGAAGGAAAGAAGAGAAAGAAAGAAAAAAACAAACAAACAAAGAAGAGAAAGAAAGAAACAAAAAAGAAGACAAAGAAGACAAAGAAATGATAAATAATAGAAAAAATAAATGAAATAAATGAGATAGGTGAAAGAAAGAAAGAAAGAAAGAAAGAAAAAATAAATAAATAAATAAATAAATAAAGAAAGAAATAAAGAAGAGAAAGAAGGGATAAATAATAGAAGAAATAATTGAAATAAATAAGATAACTGAAAGAAAGAAAGAAAGAAAGAAAGAAAGAAATGATAAATAATAGAAAAAATAAATGAAATAAATGAAATAGGTGAAAGAAAGAAAGAAAGAAAAAATAAAGAAAGAAAGAAAGAAAGAAAGAAGAGAAAGAAGGGATAAATAATAGAAGAAATAATTGAAATAAATAAGATAACTGAAAGAAAGAAAGAAAGAAAGAAGAGAAAAAAGAGAAAGAAAGGATAAATAACAGCAGAAATAAATGAAATAAATGAGATAGGTGAAAGAAAGAAAGAAAGAAAGAAAGAAAGAAAGAAAGAAAGAAAGAAAGAAATTAAGGATAAATAATAGAAGAAATAATTGAAATACTTGAGATAGGTGAAAGAAAGAAAGAAAAAAAGAAAGATAGAAAAAAGAAAGAAAGAATGAAGAGAAAGAAAGGATAAATAATAGAAGAAATAATTGAAATAAATGAGATAGGTGAAAGAAAGAAAGAAAGAAAGAAGGAAAGAAAGAAAGAAAGAAAGAAAGAAAGAAAGGAAATAAATAATAGAAGAAATAATTGAAATAAATGAGATAGGAGAAAGAAAGAAAGAAAGAAAGAAAGAAAGAAAGAAAGAAAGAAAGAAAAAAGAAAGAAGAGAAAGAAAGAATAAATAATAGAAGAAATAATTGAAATAAATGAGATAGGAGAAAGAAAGAAAGAAAGAAAGAAAGAAAGAAAAAAGAAAGAAGAGAAAGAAAGAAATAAATAATAGAAGAAATAATTGAAATAAATGAGATAGGAGAAAGAAAGAAAGAAAGAAAAAAGAAAGAAGAGAAAGAAAGAATAAATAATAGAAGAAATAATTGAAATAAATGAGATAGGAGAAAGAAAGAAAGAAAGAAAGAAATAAGAAGAGAAAAAGACTAAATGAAATGTAAGACGTCGATAACTGTAAAAGGAAGGACAGAAAAGAAAAAAAAAGAGAGAAATGAAAAGAGAGAGAAATAGAGAGAAAGTGAGAAGAAAAAAAGAATGGGAAATTATTATGTATTAAAAAATGAATGGAATAAGAGAGAGGAGAGAATAAACGAAAAAGCATCAGGTAAATATTAAGAAGGGTGCGAGGAAAATGGAAAGGTTGCGAGGAAGGATGTGGGAGGCCAAAATAATTCGAGAAAAGAAGGAAAGAAAAACTAAAACAAAGAAAACGAAAGAAAAATTTTTCTAGGAATTCAGGAGAGGTTCAAAGAGAAGAAAAACAAAAAGAAGAAAGAAATCGAAAGAATATAGGAATAGAGAGAAAGAGGGAGCACGAATCATGATTAATGTAAATAAGGGAGAAGGAATGTAGAAATGATAAAACTGATTTAATAAAAAAGAAAAATAGAGTGTAAGAACAAAGTAAAAAAAGAAGAACGAATGTAGACAATGAAGAATAAATTAGACAGGGAGATATAGTCAGGTAAAGCGCAACAGGGAAAAAAAAGAATTAAAAATAGTAAAATAAAGAACATGGCGTAAAAGAAGCCGCTTTATTGCGGAAACTGCCGGTGAAAATATAAATCAGCTGGACAATGAAAAAAGAAAGTATCTTTTATTATGAGGCGGGAGTTGGACAAAACCTCAGTTCAAGAGAGAGATACATCGACTATTTTCGTTTAGTATATTGTCGATTATCTGAGAAATAGTCTATAGATAGATAGATAGATAGATAGATAGATAGATAGAGAGATGTTGAACGGACTCAGATAGATAGATAGATAGATAGATAGATAGATAGATAGATAGAAGCTGAAATAGATTGAGGTGGAAGAGAGACAGATAGCCCGGAGAGGATATGCAAATACATGAATTTGTAAATATTGGAAAGCTTGTATACGATAGATAAATAATGAGAATTCTGTGATATATATATATATATATATATATATATATTATTCATTTGAAAATGACTTATTTCTAAAATATATATATATATATATATATATAAGAAAATATAAGACAAATTAAGACAGACGCGTTATTTCATGGTAATTCGGACGTATGGGCCTATTTCAGGCGAGCCATCTTCAGCTTCCGTCTTTATTCAACAAAGGATTATATATATATATATATATATATATATATATATATATATAGTGCGAATCCCCGACTAGATACTGAAAGATTGAAACCTAAGTTGCGGAAACAACTAATTTACAAATGAAAAATGTTGAAAAGCTCTTCAATATAAATATATTGAATATTTTCTTTATACAACTGGGTACTGATCTAATTTAATTATGACCAGAAACTAGTTAATTATATATATATATAGAGAGAGAAAGAGTGACAGAGAAACAAACTGAGATATAGCAGACAGAGAAAGATAGCCATAAGATATGCAAACACTGAAATAGATTGGTAGATAATGGAAAGCTCTTTAGATAGATAGATAGATAGATAGATAGATAGATAGAGTGTAAAGAAAGTAACGAGAACCAGATCTCTATATTGCCTGCATCAACACACACACACACACACACACACACACACACACACACACACACACACACACACACACATATATATATATATATATGTAGGTGTCAGGTGAACACTGAACAAATGTGATGTGAGCAATAGACTGAACAAACATCCTGCAGCAATTAAAAATGCGTAATCGCCGCTCACCCCTCCATCTGTAAGAAACGCGATATCTCCAGTTCTGACTCGGTCAGATCGTGGCCGCTTTCCTTCCTAAAAATATACACCAGCTCTGATTAGGCTATAATCAAATGCACTCCTTATATTGTAACGTAATAAGTGGTTTCGTGATTAACTAAATCAGAATTAGTTAGTTATCGGATTCATAACGATTTATTAGTCGATGTTAGTAAGATGGGTCTTATGAAGTGAACTCTTTCTGCAGTATTCGGAAATCTTATTGTTCCCTATGCGCGAAATTGTTGTACCTTTTGACTTGTCTGATTTACGATAATTGCTGCATTATTGCAGCCAATGTGAATGTAATTTGGAACACAATTTAATGTCAGTTTTGTCAATTTAAATGTTAGTTCTACGGTTGGATGTGCGTTGTGGTGCAGTGGATATCGACTCGGAACGACAAATCGGAGTGCCGAGTTCGAATTTCAGTTGAGACTCCTTGCATTCAGTTACGCACAAATACCCTTGGGAAAGGTATTAATCCGTTTTTTTCCTCCAGTTATGAGTTAAATATAAGGATAAACTGGGTTCTTTAGAATTGGCTGACAACCAGTCTACCGCAAAAAGCAATGGCAACCTACTGCGGGATAATCTTCTGCCCAGTCAATCTCTTTCTAGACATGATCGCTTAAGGCTTGTATCACATATGGCACTTAACTGACTGACTGAATAGTTGGAAACATGATTAAGGATTCTACTGAACATAAAGTGGGGGATCAGTTTTATATTGTTATGAAGTAATAAACTGATCCCCCGATAATTACTGCTTAATAATATAATATATTTCTTCCCCCTCAACCTCTGAGATAAATAATAGGACAGATTGGGTTCTATAGCCTTGGCTGGCAACCAATCTACCACAGAAATCAATAGCAACCTACTGCGGAATAATCTTCTGCCTAGTCAGTCATGTCTCGAAAGAGACATGATCGCCTAAGCGGGTTTCACGTATGGCACTTAACTGACTGAATTCTACACTTGCTTTAGTGACACAAGAAATGTCGCATTTATTGATTCGCTTAGTCTTGGTAGGTCGGTTAAGCCAACGGTTTAACGCCATTTTTGTGGCTGTGTTTTGCTGAATATAAGATTTTCAGGACAAACATCACATTAAATTAATAAAATATGTCCAGTTTACCATCGAGTTTAAAATGTAGTCATAGGTCCGGATTGGACTAGATTGAACAAAAATGGTGAATACTGGTTCAGTTTGCACTATAAATAAAAAGAGGTTTTATACTGGAGAAAAAGGTCGGTCACTACAGTCAAACATGTAGACTCCGGATTATAACTGAGTAAAAAATAGATATATATTTTTTATCTGGTGATGTGCGTTGTGGTGTAGTCGATATCGGCTCGGAACGAGAAGTCGGAGAGACGAGCTCGAATCACACTTGCATTCACTTACGTGAAAATTCCCTTGGGAAAGGTATTTATCCGTTGCATCCATTTAGTTATTGGTCAAATACCAGAACAGATTTGGTTCTATAGCCTTTGTTGGTAACCAGTCTACCGAGTCAGAAAGACTGAAAGAAGACAGACGTACGCTACAGGAAAAAATATGTAGGCATAGATCCGCATTTCACTTCAGTCAAAGTTTTTTCGTCTATATCCTGTTTAAGCGTTTTTTTTGTGGGGGGAGGGTAATCATATCACCCCAAGCACTGATGCGCAGGGGGCTACGTAAGAGTAAAAAGATTGGAAAAGAGAAAGTCGGAAACCACATCCTAACCAGGGAACAAGGGATGACCCTCTTCACCTGTTCAATAGAGGTGGGTGGAGATTGAACCGGGCGATAGTTTAGTCTATCTATTCCGATTAACGTTAAAAAGGTCGAAAGAGATCCACTTTTAGTCAAATAAAAAAAGTTATAGATAAGTTTTGTTTAGTCGAATATCACATCGTCCATTTTACACTAGAGTTGAATCATCAAACATGAGCCCATTTTCAATATCTTGGAATTATTTCGAACTGTTGATTGATATAGATGTTATTATAGACATAACGTTTCGACCAAGTAACCTCTGGTCATCATTAGGTGTCTATAAGACTATTTTATTCTTCTTCTTCTATGTGCCCTCTCCCTTCAGGACGTAGGCGATCATGGATCTCCACGTCTCCCTATCCCTTGTGGCTCTTAGTATGTTTGCTCCTGTTGCTCCTGGCAACCCCCGTTCCGTCATCCACCTGATCAGACCCTGCAAATATGTTATCCGCTGCCTTCCTCTGTCTCTCCTTCCTTCTATCTGTCCAGTCAGTATCAGGTTCTCCAGGCTCTCCTTCCTCATTGCATGTCCCAGGAACTTCAGTTGTCTCTTCCTGATGCTCAGCATCAATTTCCTTTTTGTTGCCATTCTTTCTAACACTTCGTCGTTGCTTGTATGCTCAGTCCACGATATCCGTAGCATCTTTCTGTAGAACCACATTTCGGCCGCTTCCAGTTTTGTCCTCATTTTCGATGATATTGTCCAGCATTCACAGCCGTATTGAAGAACTGACATCACGTAGCAGTCTAGCACTCTTTTCTTCGTTTCTATTGAGATTTTCCTGTGTGTTAGTATTTTGCTCATCTTCTGGAACGCTTCCTTTGCCATGCCAATTCGCCTTCGGATCTCCGTGTCGCACTTTCCATCTCCTGTTAGAACACTTCCTAGGTACTTAAATTCTTGGATTTGTTTGATTCTGTTATCCTCCACCTGTATTTGGCATTTTGGTTTGTATCTTTTGCTGATGACCATGCACTCAGTTTTCTTAAAGTTTATTTGTAGTCACTTCTTGCCACTCTCCACTGCTACTTTCTGTATGAGATCTTGCAGTTTCATTTCCGTGTCCGCAATCAGTACTGTATCGTCCGCGTATCTTATGTTGTTCAGGTTGTGGCCTCCAATAACAAATCCTGGTGTGTCATCTAGGGTCCTCAAAATATTCTCGCTGTATAGGTTGAACAAATCCGGTGAAAAGACACATCCTTGACTTACGCCTTTTTCTATCTTTGTGTATCTACTGAGGTCGTTACCTGTCCGTATGCAGGCCGTTTGCTGCCAGTAGAGATTCTTGATTATTCTTATGTCTTTGCCGAAAATGTCGAGGTTGCCTAGCATTTCCATCAATTCTTTGTGTCGTATTTTGTCGAATGCTTTCGCGTAATCAATGAAGCATAGGTACAAGTCTTTCTTCATTTGTAATGCCCTTTCAGAGAGCATCCTAATCATGAATATGGCGTTCCTTGTTCCAGTGTCCTTGACGAACTCGCACTGTTCCTGCCCTATCTCTGGCCTGATTCTGCTTCTCGCTCTATTCATCAGGATTCTGACAATCAGTTTTGTAATGTGACTCATTAAGCTGATAGTTCTGTGTAGTTCGCACTCGTTTTTACCAGGTTTCTTCGGCAGCGCTATAAATATCGACTTGCATAGGTCTTCTGTTATTATTCCGCTGCTATAAATTTCGTTTATTATGTCGGTAATCTTTTCTATGCCATATTCTTCTAAGGCTGTCAGCAGCTCTATCACTATGCCATCTGGGCCAGGTGCTTTGTTTCTGTTCATTTTGGCCATTGCAGCTTCCACTTCGGATTTTAGTATTTCCGGTCCATCCATCTCCTTGTGTATTCTCGGTTGTTCTCTCTTGTCGCAAAAGAGATCCTTTATGTATTCTTCCCATCGCTGGAGTATTTCCTCTTTCTCTAATATGATTGTCCCTTCCTTGGATTTTATGCATTCTGTTGAGGAACAGGTTTTTTGACCTGTCAGTTCTCTTATCTCTTTATGCATCTCTGCTTTGTTGTTCCTGCTCAGTCTCTCTACTTTTGCACATTTGTTGTAGAGCCATTCCTCTTTGGCTTGTCTGAATTTGTTCCTTATCTCACTGTGAAGTTTTTTGTACTCTGCTCCGTGTCTTGGCATTATTTTTGTCTCCTTTGCATCATGTGGAGGATCTCTTCGGTCATCCACTCATTTTTTCTTCTGCGTCTGATTTCCTTTGGGGCTACGTTGCTCGCTGAAGTCACCATTGCTTCTTTTAGTGAATCCCATTTTGAGTATCCTTTTCCAATTTGTTCATATTTCTTTCTCACGCTGTTATTATATTCTTTTCTAGTGTGTCTTATTGCAGTCTTGGTGATATGCTGGGCTTCTTCAGTCTTCGGAGTTTCACTTTTAGTTTGCAGATGACTGGGACGTGGTCACTTCCGCAGTCAACACCTGGGTATGTTTTGCATTGGACTACTGCGTTCCTGAATCTCTTGTTTATAGTTATATAATCTATTTGGTTCTTCGTGTCACCTCCTGGGCTTCTCCATGTCCATAAACGTCGTGGGTGTTCTTGGAACCAGGTGTTAGTAATGACCTGGTCATTGGCTGAGCACCATTAGATCCATTTTTCTCCTCTTTCGTTGCGCTCTCCTAGTCCGAAGTTGCCGTTCGTGTCTCCTTCTCTATCTTTACCTACCTTTGCATTTAAGTCCCCCATTATTATCCTAACTTCTTGGCTTTTGCACTGAGCCTTAGCACTGTCCAGTATTGAATAGAAAGATTCTATTTCGTCCTCCGAGCTTTGAGTTGTTGGCGCATAGACTACTATAATAGCTATATTGAGGGGCGTTCCCCGCAGTTTAACCAAGAGGACTCTCTCTGACAGTTGCCAGTATCCAAGTACACATCTCTTCACTTGTTTGTTTAGTATTAAAGCGACCCCTTTTTCGTGTTTTTTACCTCCCGCATATATTATCCTGTGGGTGTCGCTACTGAAATCTCCGTTATTAGGCCATCTTGTTTCACATATTCCTAGGATGCTGATATTCAGTCTGTTCATCTCCTGTTTGACATTCTCTAGTTGTCCACAGTTCAGTGTCCTGACGTTCCATGTTCCTATAGTGAGTTTGTCTTTGATTCGCACAGTTGCAGGATAACGGTCCAGAGACACCTGTTGCTCATGTCGTTCTTTCCCGGGCGAGGGACAAATTTTGGAGTAAAATGTCCCCTTTACGCCGTTGGTGCTAACAGTCGCCGGATGACGGTCAGGTGGCACCTGTTGCCCATGCCGGTCTTTACCGAGCGAGGAGTTGCTTCCTTGGGAGGTAACCCCCTTCACGCTGTTGGCTTTCATATATTTATTGTGACTATCCATGATTAAGCGGGGGTAGATAGTGAAGTGGTATCCCGTTGCCTTCTCCACGATGGTTTATTGAGACATCACTTCTAGTTAGCTGGCCGTTGACTCTTTGAGAGGTCTTCCGCCCTTTGTAGGTTTATATTTTTTTGTCCTACAGGGATGCTAACGTCCCAATTAAATATACATATAATTGATGTAAAAAAAAAATACTAAGTTTTAACTTAGTTAAAGTCGAAATGGCGTTCAGACAACCGAAAAATTTAGTATATTTTATGAAACAAAATTAAATGGTTAAAAGAAAACAGATACAAACTAGTCTAAATTCTAAGAACCTCGCAGCAGTAATTACGATCAGCATACTTTACCAGTAGTCACAAGAAATATTATGCATATTCGACATTTTTGCAGACATCTTCTGACTTTCTTTGGTTCTATCATATTCATACTGATACGGTGCTGGTAGGAACACGTGGGCTTTTTTTTTGGGGGGGGGGATGAAGGAAAAGGATTGCTAGGAGGGAAAGGACGCTAACCTTTTTTTTCTTAGACTGAAGACGGAGAGAGAAAAAAAAGTTCATTTTAAAGTCGAAAAGGCATACATGGGCACATTTTACACCAGATTAAAAACGGTAGACATATGTCAGTTGATACTAAATTTAAAACGGTAGACATAGTTTCTTTTTAAATGATAGACATCAGTCCATTTTACACTAGTGTAAAAACGGTAGCTAATGGCCTAATATATATATTCAATCAAAATAGAAGACATTACAGTCAAAACTGTAGATTAAGGTCTAATATACATGTACAATAAATCAAAAAGACTGACATGAGACTATTTCACATTAGAATCAAAATGTTAAGCATAAGATCATTTTACACTATAGTCAAAATGGTGAATATATTTCCAATTTGCATTATAATAAAATCAATAGGCATACATGCATTTCCACTAGCATCAAAACGGTAAATATAAGTTCATTTTGTACTTAATTTTAATCATTTCATTGAAATCAACGCAATAAATCCACTCGGTTGCAAAAGGATACTCAATGTAAGAGAATATGAGAAACAAACTATTAAGAGGAGAAGACGATAATAGAACAAGAATTAAGAAACCAGAAGATAACAATCGACGTTGCATTTACATTCTTAAAGATGAAAGTTTAATGGAAAACATGAAGGCGGAAGAGAATTGCACAAACGAGAGTTTTGATAGAAGAAACTGTTAGCATAGAACTTCGGTCACATTTAACGATTACAAATGTAATTTGATGATACGTAACCGCTAATATCAGGTCCTGCACTTAAACAAATCACGTCTAGGTAACATAGAGTAAAATTCATCACAACCATTATAATGGGTAAAAAAGTAATGCACTTCGAGTTTAGATAGAAATAGACTAGTTTACACATCGGTTTGCAAGCAGCCACGCAAAAATTTTCCATCTTTGGATAGATTTTATACTTCTGAGTGAAATGGAGTTAAGGAATCTTTAAGAAACACTCACGAGATAGATTTAAGTTGATATGACGTGAATCTGACTATTCAACCAAGGTAATTTGATATAAATTTAGTTTTTCTAACGCTGTTTTATGTTGTATAACGTTAATTATTAGATTCTTGGTAATCGTGTTTTGCGACTATCAGGATTGACTTATGTAGCAGTACATTGACTGATTTTATAATTATATTTTGGCTAAATTTTATATATTTTTAAGATATAAACCACATTTATAAATTCAATTTTTTATATTTTTTATAAATTTATATTTTATATATTTTTATATTTCATGTATTTATATTTTTTATATTGTATATATTTTTATATTTTATTGTCATAAATTTTCATATATTTCTAAGAAACTTTTATATAAACTACATATATATATTAATTTTTTAAATATTGTATATATTTTTTATATTTTATATATTTTTACATTTTATATATTTTTTATATATCATTTATTTTCATAATTTATATTTTATATATTTATATTAAATATCTTCTTTTGTCATGGGTGTTTATATGAGTTATATTTATATGTCATACTGTATAAGCTACATTTTTATTTTATTTTTATGCACATTGGATATCTGCTCGGAACGAGAAATCGGGGAGCAGAGTTCAAATTCCAGCTAAATTCTTTGCATTCACTTACGTGCAAATACCCTTGGGAAAGGTATTAATCCGTCTCTCCCCTCCAGTTATGGGCTAAATAACAGGACAGATTGGGTTCTATTGCCTTAGTAGACAACTAGTCTACCGCACAAAGCGATGGCAACCTACTGCGGGATAATCTTCTGCCCAGTCAGTCATGTATCGAAAGAGACATGATCGCCCAAGCGTGTATCACGTATGGCACTTAACTGACAGGCATTTTTATATTTTCTAAACTACATATGCATAAGCTATGTTTTATATTTCATATTTTGTCATTTTTATTTTATATTCTTCTGTTTTATGTTTTTTATTTTTATGTATTTTATAGTTTTATACCTTTTTATATAACCTGCATTATATAAGCTACGTTTATATAATGTACATTTATGTAAGGTACATTTTTCTATTTGTCTATTTATTATATAGTTACATTTTTGTTCTTGCCCACTGCTCAGATCTTCCGCTTCTCACATATCTTAAAGTTTCATATTTGAAGATATAATTTTCGTGAATAAGAGCAACAATTCCTTGTTTTTTTTTTTTTTAAGGAAGAAACATCAATTCTGGGATTTGGAAAAATACTTCTAACAAACCTAAAATATAATGGCGGTTTTCATGGGCTTCACTCAAAAGATCAAATTAGATTTAGTGGGAGATCAGCGAGGTTGATATGGGAATTGTAGGCTTAGAAAAATAAATTCAAAATTTTATTGAAGTGTTTATATTTCTCCATAGACAAGATTCACCGGAACAAAAATGTGATATTCCTGAAGATAATGATAGCGGTGAGAGAAAAATAAATTCAGTAGAATGTGCAAATATCTTTTTCAGATTATGCAAAAGCACTTCAAAATTTACAGCACGAGGATCTATTTGAACTATTACGAAACATAAGTCGAATTAAAAACATTATATACTGTTAGCAAACTGTCTGCATACGAATAAACAACTCATTGAGATTCTATACAAAAAATAGGATTGGTTCCTGAGACAAGGATGTATCAGCTTCTCAGATTAATTCAATATATAAAGTGCCGCTCTCCTAGGGAAACCGGATACCTTACCTGGATTCATTATCAGTTGGTATAACCTTAACAGTATCGGATGTATTAATGGCTACAGGTTCTCCTAGTCAGGGTGGTAGAAGCGAGAAAAAAGGACTATCAGCCGTAAAAAGAGAAAAGATGGCTAACAGCAAAGCAAAAGTCCAAGATTCGATTTGCGAATTAGAGATATCAACATCAAGCAGGTGCATATGTTTAAATATCAGGGAAGTATTTTAACAGAGTGTTATGGATCTTCGTCGCTAATTTGTTGGTTGTGGTGAAACTTCGCCGCAAAATTGTAATGACCAGTTTAGTGCCGGAAGTAAGACACGGAAAACAGAAAATAGGTTCGAAACAGTATATCAGTACAACAAGAACAGATGTAGAAAGTAAGTGTTAATAATCAATAAATAGAAATAAGTAAGTCCGAACGGTACAGTTACGCTGCGTATTTCTTGACTCGTAGCTGGCTTTAACTTCGCACTTCACTGCGTCCTTAACAGTAATTAATTGCCTTCCCACTTAATACAAAATGTGGCACAAGGCCTTTTTAATGTGGGTAATCCGGCCATATAGACCGGGTAAAAGTTTATGTCTGATTTTCCCCAGACGAGACTGTACCTTCGGCGGATCTCGCCTGGGCTATTAATCCCCGCCCGAAGCAAGATAGTTCGTCAATGCGCAGGACAGAAACTGCTTCCGGAAGTCACGCAGGTAATTATATATAGTAAGAGGAAAAGTCCATTCCTCGTAGAAGGGTACCATAACACAGAGAATGGAAAATGTGGCACCGAGATCCGAACACGCATTGAACTAGCAAAGGAGATATTCCAGAGGTTATGCAAGGAAACAAAGAAAGGAGGAGAGCTAGATTGTTATGTAAAATACATCCTCTTATATGGCAGTGAATGACAAACAATCGCCCCACCGATGAAGAAAAAAATAGATGCAGCAAAAATATGGTTCCACAGAAGTATTTCATGGGCGGAGCGAGTAAGCAGCTGTTAACAGAAAATGGCAACAGAAAGAGTACTTATACTCAAGATCACTAACAGACAGATGAAATTTCTTGGATATGATGAAGAAGGAAGGTTTGGAAAACTTAACCAACAGGGGGCCTGATGATGTGAAGAGAGAGAGAAGAGAAAGCAGTGATCCACTTAGATGGCAAAATCGGGGTCACACAATATAGGAAGCTGTGGAGAGCCGTTTTTTCTACATCCTGAAGGGACGCTGTACATAAAAGAAAAAAATTGGTTAACCGTAAATTTGAATAGGTTAAGATCGTTGTGCGATGTGGAGCAGTAGTTAACGGCTCAGAACGAGAAATCGAGGAGCCGAGTTCGAATTTTAGTTAAATTCCTTGCATTCACTTACGCACACTTACTCTTGGGAAAAGGTATTAATCCGTCTCTTCACTTCAGTTATTGGTTAAATAATAGGACAGATTGGGTTCTATAGCTTTGGCTGGCAAACAGTCTACCGCAGAAAGCAATAGCAACTTACTGCGGGATAATCTTCTGCCCAGTCAGTCAGGTCTCTTTCGAGATATGATCGCCGAAGCGTGTATCACGTATGGTATTTAACTGACTGACTGAATATAATAGTTAAAAACATGATGAAGGCTTTCACTAGGCATAAAGTAGGGATAAGCTTTATATTGTTATGAAGTAATAAAATGATCCCCCACTAATTAATACTTAATAATATGATACATCTCTCCCCAACGACCTATGGGTAAAATAATAGGGCAAATTTTGTTCTATAGCCTTGGCTGGCAACCAGTCTACCGCAGAAAGTTACGGCAACCTACTGAGGGATAATATTCTGCGCATTTAGTCATGTCTTTTTCGATCGTCCAAACGTGTATCACGTATGACCCTTAACTGACTGACTGAATATAATAGTTGAAAACATGATTAAGGCTTTTACTGGGCATAAAATGGGGGATTAGTTTTATATTGTTTTGAAGTAATAAACTAATCCCCCAATAATTATTACCTAATAATATAATACATCTCTTCCCCATATACCTATGTGTTCTATACCGCAGAAAGCAATGGCAACCTATTGCGGGAAAATCGTCTGCCTAGTAAGTCATGTCTCTTTCGAGACATGATCGCCTAAACATGTATCACGTATAGCACTTAACTGACTGAAGGTCGTTGTAATTTTGGAAGCCGGATCTCATGTGTCTGTTCCACAAAGTAACAATTCTGTTAAAAATAAAATATCTAATCGTATAGTAGCACTAAATTAAATCGTCTTCAAAATATTTCATTTCTGCATATGATTTTTATTTAGGGATTGTATTCGCAAACTTTTTTAATCCTAGGTATGACAATAAACTATATTTCGCAAGAAGTTCCCTGAACGATAGATTGGAGGTTTTTAGAAGCATGGAACCACCTTTTAATTGTTATTGTTGCCTGGGCCACCCTGTCCCGGTGTGGCAGCACGTGTTAGGGGGCCAGGTATGGGGAAAAGGGTGAGCAACCCCAAAACACCAATAAAGTATAAACATATATTTTTGTAGTAAAAATATCAGCAATACAGTATTATAAAAAAAAATTACCTCTAATATATTTTTATAATAAATTTACCAAAAATACATTTTCAAAGCGGAATTACTAATAATAACTTTGATGTCAAAATAACCAACAAAATACTTTATTTGTAGCCATAAAACTGCCATAAAACTGTTCAAAATATTTAGATTCCACATTAAATAACTGATAGAGGCTGATATGCCGTTGTAATCTGAAACCAAATTGAATAGTCTTACATATGATATGGAAATACTCCTGTGTCTAGAGAAGCCATGTTTAGGACTCTAGATTCAAACTTACTTGATTCATCAACTACTATGTCCCACGCGACGACATATCCCACGAACGGGAAACAGCGTTTCTTGGGATTTCGTAAATTGAAGACTGCGATCTGGAGTTTTTTTTTCTATATGTGGAAAGATATGTTCGCAAAGGGGAATAGTTCCATGGACTTTTACGATGCTAGGCGGAAAGATTTAGTGATGGCCGAGTCCATGAAGACCCAGGCTAAAGAAAGTAACCTTACGCTTGATCTACTGGAAACAAAATGAAATTGACTACTGCATTCGTCACTGTATGGAGTGTTGTCACTAAACGACCGTGATTACCAGACATGACTTTTTTTTAATCATATCACCTCGGGCAAGGCGGTAAGACCATTGGTGTGCAGGGAGCTATGTAAGAATGAAAAGATTGGAAAAGAGAAAGCTTGAAACCACATCCTAAACAGGGAACAAGGGATGAGCCTCTACACCTGTTCAATAGACGTGGGTGGAGTGTGAACCGGACGATAGTTCAGTCTATTTACTCCAATTGAAAAAAAATAAGGAAAAGTGAAAAGATTGGAAAAGAGAAAGCCGGAAACCACATCCTAAACAGGGAACAAGGGATGAGCCTCTACACCTGTTCAATAGACGTGGGTGGAGTGTGAACCGGGCGATAGTTCAGTCTATCTACTCCAGTTCACCCAAAGGAAAAATAAGCGCGTTTTGTATTCCTACACTGCTAAAAATTCAAATCGACAACTGTTAATTTGAACAAATACTAATGTAATCAAATTTTACAAGTTTCCTCCTTTTGCTGCATGAAATTAAAAAAAATCTTCATTCTTACTGAAAAAGTTAGTGTCTTCTTTCGTTTCGCTAAATTACTCTGAGGTATACTTAAATATACTCAATTATACACATTAAATGGGACGATGTTAATTTGTTCTTTGATTAATGGGACCATAATTGCTTTATTTAAAGGGATTGAAACATTAAAGCTCTGACAAATTTGATATTAAAACAAAAATAAACGGGAAAATGACAGGAAATTACACTCCATAGCCTTGTTTTATTTATGTAAAATATAAAATTCGTATTTTTTTCAAACGAAATAGCATTAACTAGATTAAAGATGTTAAATGGAAGCCTACAGTATTACAGTCCAGATTTTTCCAATGGGAAAAGATTTACATTTTTACAAACAGAAAGACATTACTAAAAAATTCGTCAAAACGTTTTTAAGCTGGTAAAGCCATTGATAAATGGGGTAAATGAGGCCTCATAAGCCGGGGTGAAAGTAAGCCGTCTAGGAGAACGGAAAATGGGATAGATGGGGAACCTGAGTCTGGATGAAGGTAAACCATCGAAGAGGACGGAAAATAGCATAGATGGAGACCCTGAGCATGGTTAAGGTTATGACACCGAGTAATATGAAAAATGGGATATTTAGTATCCTTGAGACATCTTGATGTTGACCCATCTAGGAGAGTGAAAAATGGCATAGATGGAAACCCTGAGCATGGTTAAGTTTATGCCACCAAGTAATATGAATGATGGAATATTTAGTATCCTTGAGGCATCTTGATGTTGACCCATCTAGGAGAGAGAAAAATGGCTTAGATGGAGACCCTGAGCATGGTTAAGTTTATGCCACCGTGTAATATGAATAATGGGATATTTAGTATCTTTGTGACATCTTGATGTTGACCCATCTAGGAGAGAGAAAAATGGCTTAGATGGAGACCCTGAGCATGGTTAAGTTTATGCCACCGAGTAATATGAATGATGGGATATTTAGTATCCTTGAGGCATCTTGATGTTGACCCATCTAGGAGAGAGAAAAATGTGATGTATATCCAGAAGGGACATTCTGATATTACAATCTTAAATATAATTTTATTGTAAGTTGTATCTTTCAGTAGCATACTCTACCTTGCTGTTTCTCTCTAGCGTTTTTAACCTTAATTTAATCTTCGGTAGAGATAATTCTCGACCTAGAAGAAAATTAGTTCTGTAAACTCGGCATGGAGTCTTGGCGAAGCGAATACTATAGAAACATATTGAGCTGTATGTGAACCCTGTGGTCCTAAGTCAAGACGCGTGTGCGCGTAAAAAAAAATCCAAATAATTTTGTATCGAAAACGTTAAAAGTATAGAAATGCTTATCATTAAGATTAACTTTCAAATTTTTTACGTCCGGTGTATCAAAATAATTAACGAAGTTAATCTCATTTACTTTCTTATGGTCTTTATTAACTCTGTTATCAAGTCTTTTGTTTTTAACACTTATTATCCCCCATGTTTGTTTGATTTTAACACAATTATTTTAACAGCATTATTAATGCGTTTTCTTAAACTCTTTTATAAAGGCCTTTGTTTTTAATGCTTTGTCTATTATTCCCCATGTTTGTTTGATTTTAACACAATTATTTTAACAGCATTATTAATGCGTTTTCTTAAACTCTTTTATAAAGGCCTTTGTTTTTAATGCTTTGTCTATTATCCCCCATCTTTGTTTGATTTTAACACAATTATTTTAACAGCATTATTAATGCGTTTTCTTAAACACTTTTATAATGGCCTTCGTTTTTAATGCTTTGTCTATTATTCCCCATGTTTGTTGATTTTAACACAATTATTTTAACAGCATTATTAATGAGTTTTCTTAAACTCTTTTATTAAGGCCTTTGTTTTTAATGCTTTGTCTCTTTTTTAATACTATCGTTTTGATCCATTTCTAACATCATTGTTTTATAAACATTATTATAGTCGAACTTCTTTGTTTTTAACATATCAGTTTTAACTCGACTATGAGGTTCTTTGTTTTCTTTTTACACTATCATTATTGCCTTACTTTAATATTATGTTGTCCCAGAAGTTCGTAAACACTTGCAAAAAATTAAAATTTTACTCGCCAAGTAATCTAAGGTTACTAGAAAACACTTGAAAAAAATTGAAATTTTACTCGCAAAACCAACAAAAATTATTGCTCAAAATAAAGGCCATCATTTTCCAAGACTTTCTGCCATCGATCTGCAAGGCTCGATGTGGCAGAACCTCAACACTGTCCAGCTCTTCAAACTTGTCTTTGGTCTTCCTAGCGCTGTGTGGTTTGGCACTGTCCTGCTGCATCAAAGCGCGCTTTCGGTTGATCAGAGCCGGGTACTTTTGCTTCAACTTTTCGTAGATCCGCTCAAGTTGCTGACAGTAAAGTTCCGCACTGATGGCACGACTATTCGGAAAAAACTCAAAATGCACGATTCCTTCAAAGTTCCACCAATCGCACAACATCACTTTCTTGTCGAATCGATCTTGTTTTGGAAGCGACGGTGTCTCTTGCCCTTTCTGAACCCATCGCTTGTCTCGATTGTGCTGGACCAGATAGACCCATTTCGCAACTGTTTACGAACATTTGGGACAACCTAATAGTTTTTAACCTCATTGTTACTACAAACATTGTTATTGCCTTGGATTGTATGTATTATTAAAACTATTGTTTTTAACGCTATTATCATTACTTTTGTTTCTTTTTTTAATACGATTCTTTTAACACTGTCATTAACGCCCTTGATTGTTTAACAATATTGGTTTTTAACTATACTATAAAGGCATTTGGTTTTTGAGGCTATTATGATGGCATTTGCTACTTTTCTTTAATACCATTGTTTTTACGCTATTATTATTCCCCTTGATTATTTAACACTTGTTTTTAACTCTATTATTGAGGCCTTTGTTTTTAACACGATTTTTATCGTCTTCCTAAGACTATTGAATTCTAACACCATTATTTCCGGAATTGTTTGTTTATTATCGCAAATATTTTAAACTTTGTAATGTGGGCCTTTGTTTGTTTAAACTCTCTTGTTATCACCTTCGTTTTTAACATTTTTAACACTAATATTATCATCTTTGTTAGATTGTTTTTAAACTTTATTGTCTTTATATCCATTCTTATTGCCTGTGATGTTTGTTTTATTAGTACACACACACACATATATATATATATATATATATATATATATATATATATATATATTTATTTATTTAATCATTTCACCCCAAGCAAGGCATTCCACTGCCACTGTTGCGCAGAAGGTTACATAGGGGAAAGTGATGAGAAAGAGTGATTAGTTATCGGAAATGTCGGAAGGAGGGTGATAGACGGATGAGGATACCTAGGATGGGGGCTGGGTAGATGGGAAGAGTGTTTGAGAGAATGGATGCGAGTTAGTGTGATAAGAGGTGTCTATTAATCTTGCATTTAAATTGCTGGAGATTGTAGCTGTCGGGGAAGCAAGTATATGGAAAGGAATTCCACAGGCGAGAAGTGCGAGAAAAGAAGCTGTTAGAGTAGAAATTGCGGTTACATTTTATTTATTTCACTGTAAAAGAGTGGGACCTAGTTGCTAATCTAGTATCTCGTGCAAATTCGTACCTAAGGGGCACCAGTAATCTAAGTTCATCGGAGCAGAAGCCGTGAAAGTTTTTTATAGAAGAGGCAAATGGAAGCCACATCACGCCGGTGAGAAAGTGACTGCAGCCGGGATGTTTTGTTTGTTTTCTTACACTATTATTTTTTAACTCTAGTCTCAAGACCTTTGCTTGTTTTTAACACTATTCTTATCTCTTTTCCTTGTACTTGATAACACTATCGCTTTTTTAAATACTATTGTTTATTAACAGAACAATTATCGCCTTTTCTATTGTTTTTTACCACTATTGTTTTTAAAAGTATTACTATCGCCTTTGTTTTTTGTTTTTGGCATTTGTTTGTTTTTAACACTATTTTTAGCACTATCATCATCTAGTTTGTTTGATTCTTTTTTACTCTATTGTTTTTTACGGTATTATAATCACATTTGCATGTTTGTTTTCTAAAACCATTGTTTATAGTAAGGGCTTTGTTTTTTGTTTTGTTTGACATTGTTTCTTATTTTACACTATTATTATCATCCTTGCTTGTTTCTTTATTTTTATGCTATTGTTTTAACATTATTCTAATCGTGTTTACTTGCTTCTTTGTTTGTATACTACTGTCTTAAGCACTATCATTGTCGGTTTTGCTTCTTTCTTTTTTCTTGTAGCGAACAAAACAAGTTCTAGATGTAAAAATTTAAATGCTAAGCACAGACGCATTAATTTTGTTAGAAATAAACGAATTTTCTTGAATCTACAATCTTTGCTTAGCACACGCAAAACTCGTGAAATTTCACACCTCGATGCGAAATGTTTGTCGTCCAATGGAAAGGCCAGAATCTTATCCGGAATTGAATTATCTTTTCGGGTCCTATAAAAGACGGAGCAAAATTGACCTGTCACCAGAGAGTTAAGATGACGATCGCAATTGACCCGTCCATCGACTAAAGTCAAGCGATCGTTATTATTATTGTCTTTCTCTCTCACCTCTCACTCCTCACCTTCCTTTTCACCATTCACACTGAGCGATAACTTCAAATAAAATAAACGCTCATCCATACATACATACATACATACATACATTCCTGCCTACGTACACATAAACTCTCTCTCGCAAGGACTACTACGAACATTTCAAAAACTCTTGATACACTTAACCTCCTAATACTATTTCTCTTGGAACGTTTAACTTCTACCAATTAATGTTATTATTTTCCATTAATAAATTTATATTCAGACATACAAAAGATATCATTTTATTCTTCCAAACATTCTAATCTCCAGCTTTATGATAGCTAATAATCCTAATCTGTAGGTAGTTTGGTCATGTATGACACAAGACTAATTAAATAGACATTACCCATCTCCCTACTCCTACACTTTTATACAATTGATTTAACACTAATATTATCGCTTTTACTTTTTACTTTGTTTTTATACTATTGTTTTTAACACTATTTTAATAGCTCTTTGCTTGTTTCTTTGTATTTATAGCCATTGCTTGTTTCTTTGTAATTATGCTATTGTTTTTAGACCATTGTTGTCGCTTTTGCCTGTTTTTATACTATTGTTTTAACACGATTATTATAGCTTTTGCATTTTTTTTGTTTTATACTATTGTTTTCAACGCTATTATTATCATCGTTTTTGCTTGTTTTTACAGTAAGAAAATTATCTAAAAATATTGTGTAGCAGAACAGAGTGAAAAAGGATGCTAAAAATACGAATATTGCAAAGACGTATAAAGTATAGGAGGTCGTAGAGAGCCATTATCGCCCATGATCTCAATGAACAAACCTTATAGAAGAAGTATATATTTGAGGATGTAAAAATAGCTGATATGAAGACAAAATACGGTGCGTTCCAAATTTCGTTATGGCAGTCACATTCTTTCAAATATCTACTTACTGACTTTATGGGCTTGAACTTAATTCAGCAAAAAAATCTGCACTAGTCACATGCACAATCAGGTCCAGTTACATGTTGTTCGACGCAATTAAAAATAAATACTAATCGTTTTGGTTTAATTGTTCATTTACGAGAGTTTCATGTTTCATAACATGTGAGATGCAAAGCATGTCTAAACCATTGAAGAGAACGAAAAAATGAGATAGATGTGAGCCATGATCCTGGATGAAGATAAATGTTCGAAGAGAATCAAAAATATAATATATGGTGATCCTGAGTCTGAGGGAAGGTAAGCCATTGAGTAAATCAAACATGGGATAGATTAAGACCATGGGCTGGGAAACAGTAAATCTTCAAAGAGTATGTTCGTAATAGTCCTTGCAAGAGTGATTTTATGTGTACGTAGGCAGGAATGTGTGTATATATGTATGAGTGTTTATTGTTAGATAGGATTTTATTTGAAGTTATCTCTCAGTGTGAATGGTGAAAAGGAAGGTGAGGAGTGAGAGGTGAGAGAGAAAGACAATAATAATAACGATCGCTTGACTTTAGTCGATGGACGTGTTAATTGCGATCGTCATCTTAACTCTCTGACGACAGCCAATTTTGCTCCGTCTTTTATTGGGCTCGAAAAGATAATTCACTCCCGGATGAGATTCTGGCCTTTCCATTGGACTACAAACATTTTGCATCGAGGTGTGAAATTTCAAGGGTTTTGCGTGTTCTAAGTAAAATTTGTAAATTCGAGAAAATTCGTTTATTTCTAACAAAATCAATGAGTCCTTGCGTTGCATTTAAATTTTTACATCTAGAAGTTGTTTTGTTGGCTACAAGAAAAAAGAAACATACAAAACCGACAATAATTAAAACAGTATTATGCAAATTATATAAGAATTGTCCAAAGATTTTATCTTTTTTAATGTTTTCAACTTTACTTTTAGCTATTATCATGAATGAATTTTGTTTTACTTGTATCTAAATATGTGTAAACAATGATTTTAGAAAATATATATGCAAATGTGATAATAATTGCAAATTATTCGTAGTAAATGAGGATTTTGAACGGGAATGTAGGTAACAATGGAAGAATATCAAAAATGGAATAGATGGTGATCTTAAACCTGGGTAAAGATAAGCCATCGAAAAGAATGAACAATAGGGTAGATAGAAAGCAGTACTTGTATGAAAGAAAAGCCAGCGATACGAATTAAACATGGGGTAGACGAGGATTCTGATCATGCAAGAAGTTAAGTTTTCAAAGAAAATCAAAAATAGATGATGATGACGCGGAACCAGAGTGAAGGTTGGCCATAAAAAATGAGAATGTGGTAGATGGAAACGGATAAAGGTAAGACTTCGAAGAGAATCAAAAATAAAATAGATGGGAACACTGAATCTGAAGGAAGGTAAGCCATTGAAGAGAATCAAACATACCATAGATGAGGACTATGAGCCTGAATGAAGGTAAGTCTTCGAAGAAAATCTAAAATGAAATATAGGCGAACTTTGAATCTGAAGGAAGGTAAGCCATTGAAGAGAATCAAACATGCCATAGATGAGGACTATGAGCCTGAATGAAGGTAAGTTTTCGAAGAAAATCTAAAATGAAATATAGGCGAACTTTGAATCTGAATGAAGGTAACCATCAAAGAAATAACATTGAAATAGATGGTGACCTTGAACCTGAGTGAAGAGAAGCCATCAAAAGGAATGAAAAAATAGCCAGAAAAAAAATTTCTCGTTGTTTCGTTATGGCAGTAAAGCGTTAAAGTTTTAATATTTGTTGTAATGGCGGTGTCAAAAGGCGGCTGTCATGTATTAACATGTATTTATTACATTCGACAAGTTCAAGAGATTTGTCGGTTTCTGTACCAGCTTGGATAAATTCGGGTGTAGGGAAAAAAACATATCTATGTAAAATTTAAATTTTCAATGTTTAACTCTTTCATTATCTTTATTTTTTCTAAATGGTTTGAATCTCTCTCTCTCTCTCTCTCTCTCTCTCTCTCTC
This sequence comes from Ascarosepion bandense, assembly GCA_037127315.1. Taxonomy (NCBI): domain Eukaryota; kingdom Metazoa; phylum Mollusca; class Cephalopoda; order Sepiida; family Sepiidae; genus Ascarosepion; species Ascarosepion bandense. Next base: position 2,916,873 of record JBBBDQ010001464.1, on the reverse strand, counting down.
TCTCTCTCTCTCTCTCTCTCTACCCGGATCGTTGTTATTTTTTCTTGTATGTTTGTTTATTTTTCCATATATTACCGGAGATTTTCTTTCACGTTACAAAAAAAAAAAAAAAAAAAAAACACCACAAAGACTGCAATAACTGATTTTTTAAGCCTACACCAGTGTGAATAAATAATTTTTTTTTTTAATCATTTCACCCCAAGCAAGGCATTCCACTGCCACTATTGCGCTTGGGGCTCCATAGTGGGAGGTAAATAGGAAGAGTGGTTAGATACAGGAAATGTCAGAAGTGGGGTGATAGATAGTTGGGTGGGTGGGAAGAGTGTTTGAAAGAATGGAAGTTAGTTTGTTAGGAGGTGTCTATTGAGCTTACATTTGTTTACCGTTGTAAATACGTTTGTAATGTTAAAAAGAATAATTACGCTGAATAATTTTTAAAAAAATTAGTTTATCTTATGTTCTCATTTATTTATTACCAGATTACATGGTAAAATAGTAAAATATATACATTCTGGAGCGTGAAATATATGATTGTGGGGAGGATAGGTTACTAGTGAGCCTGAATGAAAAAAAGTCATCGATAAGAGTCAAACATGGTGAAGATGGAGATGCAGATCCTGCATGAGGGGAAATATTTTAAGAAAAACAAAAATGAAATTGATGGTAAAACATCGAAGTTAAACAAAAATGAGGTAGATGGAAACTAGAAGCCTGGATGAAGGTAAGACTTCGAAGAGAATCAAAAATGAAATAGATGGGAATCTTGAATCTGAAGTAAGGTAAGCCATTGAAGAGAATCAAACATGGGGTAGATGAGGACCATGAGCCTGGATGAAAGTAAATCTTCAAAGGGAATAAATAATGAAATAAATTCGAACTCTGAACCTGAAGGAAGGTAACCGTCGAAGATATAAAAATGGAATAGTTGTTGACCTTGAACCTGAGTGAAAAGCCATCGAAGAGAATTTTAAAAATGGATGGATGGAAACCAGAGACTGAATAAAGAAAAGCACATAATAAGAATTAAACGTGAGTTAGATGATGATCCTGATCCTGGTTGAAGTTAAGTCTTCAAAGTAAATCAATAATGGAATAGATGGTGAACCTGAACCTGAGTGAAGGTAGGCCGTCGGAGAAAAACAAAAATGGGGTAGATAGGAAGTATGAGCCTGGATGAAGGTAAGCCTTCGAAGAGAATAAAAAATGAAACAGATGGGAAAACTTATTCTGAATGAAGGTAACTATCGGAGAAAATAAATTATGGTATAGATTTTTAACTTGAATCTAAGTGAAGATAAACCATTAAAGATTATGAAAAATACGGTAGATGAAAACCAGAGACTGAATGAAGGACAGCCAGTGACAAGAATCAAACAGAGAAGTAGATGGGGACCATGATCCGTGATGAAGATAAATCTTCAAAGAGAATCAAAAATGGAATTGATGATGACCCAGAACCAGAACAAAGATAGGCCATAAAAAAAAAAACAATGGGTGGATAAGAACTATGAACCCGGATAAAGGTAAGCCTTCGAAGAGAAAGAAAAATAAAAGAGATGGAGACACTGAATCTGAAAGAAAGAAATTATTCAAGAAAATCAAAAATGGAATAGAGGATTAACTTGAATCTGAGTGAAGATAAACCATCGAAGAGAATGTAAAACAGAGTCAGTCAGTCAGTTAAGTGCCATACGTGATACACGCTTGGGCGATCATGTCTCGAAAGAGACATGACTGACTGGACAAAAGATTATCCCGCAGTAGGTTGACATTGCTTTCTGTGGTAGACCGGTTGCCAGTCAAGGCTATAGAACCCAATCTGTCCTGCTATTTAACCCATAACTGGAGGGAAGAGACGGATTAATACCTTTCCCAAGGGTATTTGTGCGTAAGTGAATGCAATGAATTCGGTTGGAATTCGAACTCGGCTCCCCGGTTTCTCGTTCCGAGCCGATATCCACTGTACCACAACGCACAGAGTAGACAGACAAAAACCAGAGCCTGAATAAAGGAAAGCCAGCGAAGAAAGTCAAACATGTGGAACCTGATCCTAGAGGAAGATAAGTCTTAAAAGACAATCAAAAAGGGAATAGATGGTATACCTGAACCAAAGAGAATCAAGATGATGTAGAAGGTAACCATGAGACTGGTTGAAGATAAACCTTCAAGGTGAATCAAAAATGGGATAATGGGAAGGTAAGCAACTGAAGAATATCAAACATTTTTAGATAGGGTGCCTGTGCTCCGATGAATGTAAATCTTCGAAGAGAGTAAAAAATAGTAAATGAGGACTCTGAGCCTGAATGAAGTTAAGTCGTCGAAGTGAATGAAAAATTGGGTAGATGAGAACCTGAACCTGGATAAAGGTAAGCGAGAATCAAACATGGGGTAGATGGGGAACCTGAGCTTCAATGAAAGTAAGTATTCGAAGAGAATAAAAAATGGAGTAGATGGGAATCCTGAACATGCGTGAATTTAAGCCATCTATAAAATAAAAAAAAATGGCAGATGAGAACCTGAACATGCATAAAGTTAAGCCTTCCATTACAATAAAAATAGAATACATGGGGATCCTTAACCTGGGTGTAGTTATGCCATCAAGTAGTATGAAAAATGAGGTAGAGGGGTATCTGGGCCTGGATGGAGGTAAGCCATCGATGAGAATTAAAATTGGGTAGATGTGGACTGTAAACGTGGGTGAAGTCATGTCACTGAATAGAATGGAATATAGGGGAGATGAGACCCTGAGCCTGGAAGCAGGTAAGCCATTGAAAAGAATAAAAATTGGGGTGGATGAAGACCCTGAGCCTGGGTGAAATTATGCCATCGAATAGATATGAAAAATGGAGTAGATAAAACTCTGAGCCGGGATGAATGCAAGCCATCGAAGGGAATCAAAAATGGGATAGATGGAGACCGTAAACCTGGGTGAAGTTATGCCATCGATTAGAATGAAAAATGGCGTAGATAGAACACCTGAGCTGGGGTGAAGTTAGCTCATCAAAGAGGATGAAAAATTCTATATAATATAAGTGACTTTTTCAAGCTCTCCAGGACCATAAAACAGCCTAATCATTTTTTAAATTTCTCCCCAAGCAAGGCGATTAAGCCACTAAGACGCGATGTTTTATTAAATGTGAAATAGCTGAGAAAGATTGTTGACAAGAAAGGACAATAAAATTAAAGAAATCAGACAGAAGATAAAGTTTAACAATGAATTTAAAATTTTGAAAATCGTTGCAGAAATGAAAGCACAAAGCCGGAATAGAGTTCCTCAAGTGTTAAGTACGAGGAAATAAATTATTAGCCCAGAAATCACAGTTAAATCAAGCAGGTTCAAGTGAAATTATGGAAGATAATGGTCAATATTGTACTCACTTAAACTCTTGAAGTTAAGAACCGAAAATGAAAACTTACCTGAACCCTTACCTTAACACTTACATCTAAAGAAATGGCCTAAGCGACTTACGGTAGAGTGATTAATGAATATTTGATGAAAAATAGACTAATGTTGTGGCCGACACGTTCCTCGGATCTAAACCCTGTTCACGAGAGCTGTATGTGATATTTGTCGCCAATATGGTAGTGAATGCTAGACAATCTACTCAATGATGAAGGAAAGACTTGAAGCAACAGAATTGTGATTCTACAGAAGTATGCTGAGGATAACATGGAGTAAACATGTTTTCAACGACCTTGTTTTGGAAAGAATGGAAAAATAGGAAACTCATATTTAACATCAGTTAATGTTTCTGGTACTCGTTATGAGGAAGGATAGCTTTGAGAATACGATACTCTTAGTGTAGATATAGGGAACGAGAGATGAAAGAAACAGTGTGTGACATACTGATCAGCTTAAGAAAATGCATGGCAGAGCATGGAGAAATAACAAGATAAAATATATTAAGAGCTACAAGGCAGAGGAAGCTGTGGAGAATGATCACCAACTTTCTTAAAGAATACTTCACACAAAAGGAGAAGAAAAATCATATTGTATTTAAAATATTAAAAAGGCCAGAAATATTAACTCTTTGTGACGTCATTACCCTTGAAGAAGTTTAACTATTTTCCTGGCTTCAAGCTATTTCAAGTCATAACTGACAATGGAGATTTTTTTATTAAATAATACATATACGTTAGCTTTTGACTCACTGATGCCAAAGCGATCAAATTTGAAATCTAAATCTCTGCTCATTTAAGACACACAACATTCAATTTAAATAAAGAATCATGAATACAATTTTTTGTGTAAACTAGTGACTATCGTTTAACATTGATTAGGTTTATACTTTCATGTTTTATTAAATACTAGCATCATAGCCCGGCGTTACCCGTGCAACTCAGAACATTTTAGTAGTAGGACTCGGTTATATAAAAATAGTTATATACAAAATTGTTGTTTAAAAATTGTTAAAAAATTCCATTAAAAAATCTATTTTCTTTTGTTTTGCATGAACGTGATTTGGTGTTTTGTGTGACATTGTAAACATCATTGCGTTATTAAAAATTATTTATTTTGTTTTACTGAAATTAGAAATATAAAAACTATTAAGCTCTCAGTTCAGAAATTTTCGAAGAATATTTAAAAATGTAGAAATATAAAAACTATTAATCTCTCAGTTCAGAAATTTTCGAAGAATATTTAAAAATGTAGAAATATAAAAACTATTAATCTCTCATTTCAGAAATTTTCGAAGAATATTTAAAAATGTAGAAATATAAAAACTATTAATCTCTCAGTTCAGAAATTTTCGAAGAATATTTAAAAATGTAGAAATATAAAAACTATTAATCTCTCAGTTCAGAAATTTTCGAAGAATATTTAAAAATGTAGAAATATAAAAACTATTAGGCTCTCAGTTCAGAAATTTTTAAAAAATATTTCTTTTAATTCAAAATTACGGGGAAAAATATTCACATTTTTTGTTGACCAAATTAATTTTTAAAACGTCAGAATAAAAATTAAAAATAAAGGCTCATTTTTTTTAGTTGCGTTTGACGCGTCTGATATGATTTCTGTGACTTAATTTAGTAACCATCTTAGATCTTAGATGTTTTACGGAGCAAATCTAAACAATCTGCCCCATTGGCCAAAAAGTGCGAAAGGGAAAATTGCTGAACATAAACTCAAAAATTATGTGTCGACCTGGCTTCCCTGTAGATATGTGTCCCTAGAAAGTTTGAATGGCGTAGCTTATAAAATGCAGGCGTGCATAGAGAACAGTCACACGCAGACTCACCTTTTATGTATATAGATTTCTCAGGGTTATAATTAAATGGATTCAGGGAGCCGGTTTACATAAACTGGTCCGTAGGAATAAGCTCCTGCCTACAGAGTAGCTCAAAATAGGCTGTGTGACATGTCTCATTTCTACTGGTTAAACATCTTCTCAAGCGTCTCCATCGCAATCGATCTACCACTGAATGACTGGGTGTGAAAATCGAATGTCTCGCCGCTGTAACCGAATTAATGCTCCTAACCCACTATCCTAATGTGCGTGAAAATGTGCATGTCCTTCCACTTGTGTATCTCATATACCCAATAAAAATCATCCTAAGAATTTGCACGTTCAAATGAACACGGTATCGGTTACTGTGTCCAAGTGGTGCGAGAGTCACAGAAGCAAGCGAGCGACTTTGGTATTGAAACGCGGCTTTTCGTTGACAACCGGATTAATTTTACCGTGAGGTGATCGTTCCAGAACTTATACCAAGATTGGCGAAAGTGGCGTTTTTGAGAGTTAAAAACATGGCTTAATCTGTTAAAAATGGACGTCGAAAAATTCTTGGGTCCTCGGTTTTTCAGTGTTCGCCGTTGGAGCCGTGATTGGTTAGACCTTACTGTGTCAATTGTATTGAAGCCGTAGGAAGATGCTTAATGTTTATTGATTCGGCCTTGTATCTAAACTTATTTATAAATGGAACATTGTCTGTGTGTGTGTGTCCGTCACCTATAGACTCCGAAACAGCTGAACCGATTTTCTTGTAAATTTACACAGTTGTACTATAAGCGTCTGCGAGTGTTCTTAGCTAGTTTTTGTGTCGAGGTACCTCCGATAAATATCGAACATTAATAATCGAAAAAAAATCGAGTTATAGAAGGAGTGGTCCGATTTTAATCAAATTCGATACACTAATAGACAAAGACATAAGAAACGATATTCAGAAGTTTCAAGGTTGCAGTTCTTACAATAGTAAAGAAAATCGATAATATATATATATATATATATATATATATATATATATATATATATATAAAAGGCAAGATGTTTGTGTGTGTGTCTGTTTATCTGTCTGTATGTCTGTATTTTTTCAGCTCTTTTATTATAGTTTTTACTTTGGGTTTGGCTCTAAGTAGGTATAATTGTAGTTCTTAATCTCAGCCATGATACCATTTACTCAGAGGACTTATTTAGCCTTCAAAATTCAGTTTACGACAAAAAACATATCAAATTTGATTAAAATCGGACCACTCCTTCTATGACCCGATTTTTTTCGATTATCGATTTTCGATATTTATCGGGGTACCTCGACACAAACCTAGAACACTTGCAGACGCTCATAGTACAACTGTCTAAATTTTCAAGAAAATCGGTTCAGCCGTTTCGGAGTCTATAGGTAACGGACACACACACAGACACACACGCACAAAGTTTCATTTATAAATAAGTTTAGATCAGTAATTTTTAGTAATTTTAATGTTATTACTAATTTTACTGTCTATTTTGTTTATATTACTGCATTCAGATTTTAATTCATTTAATATAAAGATGCAGTCGTCTAGGCCAATTATTAAAACTTCTAAGGTCAATGAAATGAAAGACAAACTCGCTAAGTATGAAAGATTAGCTTGGTTGGAAATTACTTCCGTTTTTCGCACAGTTTGCTTTGGAGAGGAAATGGTGCTTCTAACCATCGACTTATGACAAAACGTATAACAATACTATAAAATCGAAGTCGAAAAAAAAAAGATTTTTTTATATCATGTTCTACATTAAAACAGGCCGCACGCATCCGAACTGTACTGGACAGCAGGCCATTGCTTGACGATTACATTTGATTAATTAGTAGCTAAAATAAAATGTAATTCATCAGCCCACCCATTAGGGTCATTACAGAAGAGAGGGTTTGATGACAATCAAATGGACCGCGTCCAGCCTCTGACCAATTACATCATGGCCAATTGTTTCCAACTGCGGTTTTCATTTATTTAGATTTCAACCAACTAACCTCATATGAGGTACATTTTCGCAACCAGCTGCCATTATAAGTATTGACTTTTGTACGAATAATAAGAATATTCATTATTTTCATACTATTAAATAAAATAGTAGGAACTAAGTGTAACAAAAGAAACACTGTGAGTGTTGACAACTAATATATCATCATTACTTTAGTATATATATATATAGATCTATATATATATATATATATATGTGTGTGTGTGTGTGTGTGTGTGCGCGCGTGTGTGTGTGTTTATGTGTGTGTACGTGTGCGTTCGTGTTTGTGTGTGTGCAATTACTGAGAGAATAAATTTATGTACGTATAAAACAAGCCAAAATATGCAGTTTACTAATAGTAAGTACAAATGAGTTCAACACCTTCTGTCATAGAGAAAGAAAGAAAAAAAGAAAGAGTGATAAAAGAAAGAAAGAAAGAAAGACAGAAAGAAAGAAAGAAAGAAAGAAAGAGTGATAATAGAAAGAAAGAAAAAAGAAAGAAAGATTGATAAGTGAAAGAACAAAGAATGAAAAAAAGTAAAATGATAGCAAAAACAAAGAAAAAGAAACGAAGTAACGAAAAAGAAAAAAGAAAGGAAGAAAGTTGATAGAAGGAATTAGGGAAAGAGAGTAGGACAAATAAAAAATGTAGTAGGTGAACAAAAAATTAATAATGAACAGAAAGAAAGAATGAATGAATGAATGAAAGAACAAAAAAAAGAAAGAGTGATAAAAGAAAGAAAGAAAGAAAGAAAGAATGAAAGAATGAAAGAGTGATAAAAGAAAGAAAGATTAATAAGGGAAAGAAAAAAGAATGGAAAAAGTATGATGATAGCAAAAACAAAGAAAAAGGAACGAAGTAAGGAAAATGAAAGAAAGAAAGAAAGAAAGAAAGTTGTTAGAAGGAATTAGAGCAAAAGACGACAAATAAAAATCTAGTAGGTGAACAAAAAATTAATAATGAACAGAAAGAAAGAAAGAAAGAATGACTGAAAGCAAGAACAAAAAAAGAAAGAGTGATAATAGTAAGAAAGAAAGAAAGAAAGAATAGAAAGAAAGAATAGAAAGAAAGAAAGAAGTTGATAGAAGGAATTAGGGAAAGAGAATAGGACTAATAAAAATGTAGTAGGTGAACAAAAAATTAATAATGAAAAGAAAGAAAGAAAGAAAGAAAGGAAGAAAGAATGAAAGAAAGAAAGAAAAATATAACAATAACAAAAACCTTTTCCATGGAGTCGCTTGAGCAAAATTATTCGGGTTCAATTTATCTTGCAAGATGTACAAGTAGAACGCACAAAAAGAATATTATCATCATCAGTTATGTGTTGCCACCTTTAGGATATACATGATCACGGCTCTCCGTAACTTGAAACATTAAGCAAAGTTTGACACTTCATTCTAAAATAATGATCATTAATAAATAGAAAATTCTTACAATCTTTAATTTTTAGATTGTAAGAATTTTTTATTTATTAATGATCATTTAGTGATAAAAGTTTCTGTTATGGTGCCCTATCTATATTGGAATGAACACTTCCTCCTTCATAAATACTAACCTGCGAGACTTCCTAGAAGAGGCAGTCGAGATGCGGTGTAACTGGACAGTTCGGACGGACAATTCTATCTGCTGATTAATAACATTCCTATTTTATATAAACGCTCTGTTATTCCAATACACTGGTTCAAATTACCTTCTTATTTTCATGTCTTTCTTCTTAACAGGCCACAACAAATTAATTAACCCATAACTAACGGAAGAGATTGTTTCATACTTCTCGCATGTTTTCAAATAAAGAACCCAACTGAAATTAGAACTGGGTTCCCCGATTAACAATTTTGAGCCAATATACTAGCGTACAGCACCTAGAATCCCATCTCGTTACTGACCAGGCTCGACGTATCTCAAATTAAGTATTTGTACAAGAAGAAGAAGAAGAAACAGCTTACACACTGACCATCTGTTGTGGAGTACAACATAGAAGATTGTGCGCTGTAAGTACAAATGTCGATCCCATAGGTTCGATGTACTGGTGGGAACTTTGTATTATCACGTGGTAAAGCAGAGTAACTTACCAGGTCGCTGACTCATATTTTCTCCCTGACTACTGGCTACACTGTTACTTATATTAGGAGGGAGAATCCACTATCCCTAGACAAGTGAGTTCACCATTACACCAATAGAATTTCGAACCGAAACCTTTTTTTTTTTCACCGGGGTGGATTCCTCTCGTTTCATCAGTCATGCTCCTTCCGGATTTTCTAGTTATCTCTCTTTAACTCCTCTCTAAGTCTTTTATCCACGACTGCTGTGGCTAGGTATTGAATTCACAACACTTTGGGCCAAGTCACTTGATCTAACCAACACTTTTATTCACAGTATAATATTTCCTTGAGGACCTACATCGATACAAGCCCCAAAACGGCCGAAACGTTGCGAATATTGCAACTAAGATGAGGACAACAATCCGAACAACGTAAATAATATAAATTATTAGAATACCTCATCTTAGAAATATAGACAAATTGGAACTGAGACTAAGTTCCGAGAAAACAGCTATCATTTATTCTGCAACGATTCTTGATGACACCATGCCACAAGAACAGAATATTTATTAACTAGGTTAATTGTAAAACCGCCGTAATATATCTTCGCCTTAATATATTTTTATATATATATATATAAATACTTTCATGGTAATTGTTCTGATTAACTTTCCTGTATAGTACTTAGACTTTAGTCAATTAAGCGCAGTACGATATTGGCTGTGCGTTGTGGTGCAATGGGTATCGAATCGGAACGAGAAGTGGAGAGCCGAGTTCGAATTCTAGTTGAATTTGTTGCATTAACATACGCACAAATATCATTGGAAAAGGTAGGAACCCGTCACTTCTCCCGCCAGCTATGTATAGCAGGATAGATTGGGTTCTATAGCCTTGATTGGAGACCAGTCTACTGCAGAAAGTAATGACAGCTTACTGCGGGAAAATCTTCTGACGAGTCAGTCATCTCTTTGGATACATAATCACTCAAAATTGTATCTCGCATAGCACTTAACTGACTGAATAGTTTAGCAGCAAAATCTCAATTGTTTTTGCATGAATATACTTCCGCACAAATACCATTTGGAAAGGTATTAATCCGTCTCTTTCTTCCAGTGATGGGTTAAATAATAGGACAGACTGGGTTCTATAGCCTTAGCTAAAAACCAGTCTACCGAAGAAAACAACTGCAACCTACTGCGGGATAATCTTCGGTCCAGTCAATCATGTCCCTTTCGAGACATGATCGCCCAAGCGTGTATCACGTATGGCATTGAACTGACTGATACTTAACGTAACTTTCATTCCCTGTGCCTTTTCTATAAATATTGTCATGGTAATTGAACTAATGAACTTTCCTCTATGGTACGTAGACATTATGAATTTAAAGAAGAGAGTACTGGATTGCTATGTGATGTCAGGTCTTCATATGACAGTGAATGCTGGACAATATCATCGAAGATGAAGGAAAAACTTGAAGCAGCTGAAACTTGAAGATGTTGCGAATATCATGTATCGAGCATGTGAGCAATGATGAGGTTTTGGAAATGATGGAAACGAAAAGGAAATTACTATTGAGGATCACGAAGAGACAGCTGAAGTCCCTGGGATATACAATGAGGAAAGAGGGCTAGGACAACCTGATACTAACAGGCCAGATGGAGGGAAAAAACAGGGGAAAGCAGCGGATAACATATTTGAAGGACCTAATCAAGTGGTCGCCAGAATTTGTTATTGGAGGCCACAACCTGAACAACATAAGATATGCGGACGATACAGTGCTGATTGCGGACACGGAAAGGAAACTACAAGACCTCACACAGAAAGTAGCAGTGGAGAGTGACAAGAAGGGACTACAAATAAACTTTAAGAAAACTGAGTGCATGGTCATCAGCAAAAGATACAACCCAAAATGCCAAATACAGGTGGGGGATAACAGAATCAAACAAGTACAAGAATTTAAGTACCTAGGAAGTGTTCTAACAGGAGATGGAAAGTGCGACACGGAGATCCGAAGGCGAATTGGCATGGCAAAGGACGCGTTCCAGAAGATGAGCAAAATACAACACACAGGAAAATCTCAATAGAAACGAAGAAAAGAGTGCTAGACTGCTCCGTGATGTCAGTCCTTCAATACGGCTGTGAATGCTGGACAATATCATCGAAAATGAGGACAAAACTGGAAGCGGCCGAAATGTGGTTCTACAGAAGGATGCTACGGATATCGTGGACTGAGCATACAAGCAACGACGAGGTGTTGGAAAGAATGGCAACAAAAAGGAAATTGATGCTGAGCATCAGGAAGAGACAACTGAAGTTCCTGGGACATGCAATGAGGAAGGAGAGCCTGGAGAACCTGATACTGACTGGACAGATAGAAGGAAGGAGAGACAGAGGAAGGCAGCGGATAACATATTTGCAGGGCCTGATCAGGTGGATGACGGAACGGGAGTTGCGAGGTGTAACAGGAGCAAATATACTAAGAGCCACAAGGGATAGGGAGACATGGAGAGCCATGATCGCCTACGTCCTGAAGGGACAGGGCACATAGAAGAAGAAGAAGAATCAAGTGGATGATGGAACAAGGGTTGCATGGTGTAACAGGAGAAGGCGTGCTAAGAGCCGACAGAGATAGAGAGAAATGGAAAGCCATGATTGCCTCCGTCCTGATGGGACGGGGCACATAGAAGGAGACTAGATTGACAGAAATTAACGTTTCCGAGATTCATTGCGCCTTTTCTATAAATACATTCATGGTAATTGTTATTATGAAATTTTCCTTTGGAATACTGTTGCCATATATGGTCTGTCTGGTGGTTCTGTTTTATATTTAGAGATTCTCGTAAAAACTCAAAGATCAATCAGCAATGTTATTGATCCCAAACTCGTAATTCAGCTTCTATCTGTTTCCATCCAGCGTAATGGAGCTTCCCAGTGCTTTTTCTATAAATACTTTTCATGGTAATTTTTCTGATAAACTTTCCTAGAGTCGATGAATTCAAGCGTAGAACTAGATTAGAAGGAAGGTCTCATCATTTTTCAGTTCAGATGGCTACAGTTAAAGATATCCTAAAAGTTTCTTTTCTTGCTTGAGGAACTATCTTACTGCGACTTGCATTACAGCTAAGTTTGATTTTCAAAAATTTAAAAGAATTGTTAATCGTTATCTTCTGATTTCTTTCTTTTTTCTTTTTTCTTTTTTGTTCTTTTGTCATTCTGCTCCGATGAGCTTACCTCACTGGTGCCTCCTATATATAAATTTACTCGAGCCATAAGATTAGAAACTAGGTCCCACCCCTTTACTGTGAAACCAATAAATTGTAAACGCAAATTCTAATCCATCAGCTTCTTTTCTCGCATGTTCCATCTGTGCAATTCCCTTCCATTTACTTGCTTCTCTGACAGCTACAATCTCCAAGAATTTATATGTAAATCAATGGTCATCTCCTATCTCACTAACCTGCATCCTCTCGCTCATGTTCCTTTCTCCGTTAAATCCACTCTCATCAGTATTCTCATCCTTCTCTTACTCACTTTCTGACACCCCCTAGAACCTGTCACTCTTTCACATAACTTTCATTCTATGTAATCCCCTGCAAAGCAGTGGCAATAAAATGCCTTTTTTTTAATCATTTCACCCCAAGCAAGGCATTCCATTGCCACTATTGCGCATGGGGCTACATAGGGGAAAGTAAAGAGGAGGAGTGGTTAAGTGTAGGAAATGTCAGAAGGAAGGTGACAGATGGGTTAAGATACCAAGGATGAGGGTTGGGCAGATGGGAAGAGTGTTTGAAAGAATGGGAGCGAGTTAGTGTGTTCGGAGGTGTCTATTGAACTTACTTTTAAACTCCTGGAGATTGTAGCCGTCGGGGAAGCAATCATGGGGAAGGGAATTCCACAGTGGGGAAGTGCGAGAAAAGAAACTGTTGGAGTAAAAGTTGCAGTTGCATTTTATCGGTTTCACTGCCTTGCTTGGGGCGATATGATTATAAAAAAAAATTCTCTCTCTTTAATATTTTTTCTTATCATATTTTTTCAGAATCAGTAAACCTCGTAGATCTTAGTGGTTTTGTTGACTTCCTTGGGGTGAAATGATTAAAAACTATTAATAACTCCAGAACGAATACTAAATATAATGAAAATATGGTTTTCTGTCACGTTGATCCACACTGAACTGTGCAATCGATAGGCGGTTAACCCTAGAGACCAAAGAAAAATCAGTACTGGAAAAAGAAATAATATTTCCCACCGTCGAGGTGTGGCGTCCCTTTTTCTGTTCTATAAATACTTTCATGGCTTCTGCTCGGACAAACTGAAGTCACTGGTGCCTCCTCAACAGGTGTTTGCTCATGCAACCAGCTTGGCAACTGGATCCCACCCATTCGCAGTCAGGTTAGCTGGGTGCAGACGACAATTCTACTCCTGCAGCTTCTTCTCTCACACTTCCCGCCTGTGGAACCCGCTCCCATATTCTTGCTTTCATGACGGCTACAACCTCCGGAAATTTAAATGCACAGTCAATACTCGTCTATTAACCACTGGACTCTAGCTCTCTCTCCACCCACGTATATCCTTCCCTTTCTCTCCACCTATGTATCTGTCATCGCACCTGCATTCTCAGCTTTCTATTGCTCCTTTTTAACTAGTTTGTACTCTTCACTCTTTTCTAATTAATCTTTTTACAGTTATGTAGCCCCCCGCTCATCAGTGGCATTTCTGCCTTGCTTGGGGTGAAATGATTAAAAAAAAAGGTGCATATTATATGCGGTCATTTTATGATCTGTTTGTGTGTATAACGGTTTTCTTCAAATTTACATGTAATCTTATCGCTTCTGCTACAACCTTTAGTCGGAGAGAAGAAAGTCGTTGCTGTTTGCTAGATGGGGATTAAAAGAGGGCCGTCTGCAAATGCAGCATTCGTGATGTGAACAAAAGAAAAATAATTTCTCCGTGGTCGACACTCTTCCGGTAGAGCTGAGGACAAATTAAATAGAAAGGGAAAAGACCGATGTATTGAGTACTGCTGCCATGTCTAGTCGAGTAACCCTGCTATCCACCTAGGGGTCCTTACGCACAAATACCCTTCGAAAAGGTATTAATGCATCTCTTCCCTCCAATTATAACTTAAATAACGGGACAGATTGGGTTCTATAGCCTTGGCTGGCAACCAGTCTACCGCAGAAAGTAATGACAACCTACTGCGGGATAATCTTCTTCCTTGTCAGTTATGTCTTGTTTGAGACATGATCGCCCAAAGCGTGTATCACGTATGGCATTTAATTGACTGACTGAATATAATAGTTGGTAACATGATTAAGGATTCTAGTGGGCATAAAATGGGAGATCAGTTTTATATTGTTATGAAGTAATAAACTGATCCCCCATTAATTACTACTTAATGATATAATACATCTCTTCCCCATCCACCTTTGAGTCAAAGAACAGAACAGATTGGGTTCTATAGCCTTGGCTGGCAACCAATCTACCGCAGAAGTAATGACAACCTACTGGGGGATAATCTTCTTCCTCGTCAGTTATGTCTCTTTCGAGACATGATAGCCCAAAGCGTGTATCACGTATGGCATTTAACTGACCGACTGAATATAATAGTTGGAAAGATGATTAAGGCTTCTACTGGTCAAAAAGTGGGGGATCAGTTTTATATAGTTATGAAGTAATAAACTAATCTCCCACTAATTACTACTTAATAATATAATACATCTCTTCCTCATCTACTTATTAGTCAAATAATAGGACAGATTGAGTTCTATAGCCTTGGCTGACATCCAGTCTATCGCAGAAAGCAACGGCAAACTACTACGGGATAATCTTCTTCCGAGTCATTCATGTCTCTTTCGAGATATGATCGCCCGAGTGTGTATTACGTATGGAACTAAATTGATTGTGTTTATAGCATATAATCAGTTTTCTTAAAATTTACATGTAATTATATCGCTTCTGCTACAACCTTTAGTCGGAGAGGAGAAAGTTGTTGCTGTTTGCTAGATGGAAATTATTAGGAGGACCGTCTGCAAATGTCGCATTCGTGATGTGAATAAATGGGAAAGAAGTTCTCCGTGGTCGACACTCTTCCGGTAGAGCTGAGGGCAAATTAAATAGAAAGGGAAAAGACCGATGCATTGAGTACTGGAGCCATGTCTAGTCGAGTAAGCCTGCTATCCACCTAGGGGTCCTTACGCACAAATACCCTTCGAAAAGGTATTAATCCATCACTTCCCTCCAGTTATAAGTTAAATAACAGAACAGATTGGGTTCTATAGCCGTGGCTCGCAACCAGTCTACCACAGAAGTAATGACAACCTACTGGGGGTTATCTTCTTCCCTGTCAGTCATGTGTCGTTCGAGACATGATCGCCCAAAGCGTGTATCACGTATGGCATTTGATTGACTAACTGAATATAATAGTTGGTAACATGATTAAGGCTTCTGCTGAGCATAAAGTGGGGATCAGTTTTTTTATTGTTATTAAGTAATAAACTGATCCCCCACTAATTACTACTTAATAATATAATATACCTCTTCCCCATCCACCTTTGAGTCAAATAATAGGACAGATTGGGTTCTATAGCCTTGGCTGGCAACCAGTCTACCACCGAAAGTAATGACAACCTACTGCGGGATAATCTTCTTCCCTGTCATCATGTCTCGTTCGAGACATGATCGCCCAAGCGTGTATCACGGATGATATTTAATTGACTGACTGAATTCTAATGCAGTCATTTTATCATCGGTTTGTGTTTATAGCATATAATCAGTTTTCTTCAAATTTACATGTAATTATATCGCTTCTGCTACAACCTTTAGTCGAAGAGGAGAAAGTTGTTGCTGTTTGCTAGATGGAAATTATTAGGAGGACCGTCTGCAAATGTCGCATTCGTGATGTGAATAAATGGGAAAGAAGTTCTCCGTGGTCGCCAATCTTCCAGTAGAGCAGAGGGAGAAATTGCATGAAAAGTGAAAAGCCCGATAAGCTTTTCTACTTGTCAAAACACCGTGGAAAGTGTGGTAGTTGAACATAATAATCGTATCAATTTGTAGCTGAGCACTGTCAAGTTTCAAACAGACAAGAAAGCAAGCAAAACGAACTGGAGCTCATAAGAACAAGACGGTTATGACAACAGCTCTTTAAAAGACCGCTAAAAGGACCTGGAGAATTATGGAGGTTTATTCTCAAAACAACAGTAAAATCTACGTGTTATTATTAATCTGAAAGCCTGAATAATAATAATAATAGTAATAATAATAATAATAATAATAATAATAATAATAATAATAATAACCAAAATGCAGGTTTTGTGATAAACACCAAGAAACAATAGACCACCTAATCTCAGGCTGTTCTGTGCTTGCCCCAAACGAATATAAAAATCGCCACGATAGAGTTGGGCAATATTTACATTGGGCAATGTGCAAACATTATGGAAAAGCTGTAAACAAACACTGGTATGAACATCATCCAGCACCGGTTACAGAAATAGAAGATGTAACCATTCTATGGGATTACACCATCTACACAGACAGAAAAATTGAAGCAAACAGGCCAGACATTATTGTTAAAAACCAGAAGGAGAAAACTTGTCTATTAATTGATATGGCTTGTCCAGCGGATTGTAACATAGCAATCAAGGAATTTGAAAAACTGTCAAAATATAAAGACCTGGAAATTGAAATAGAAAAAATGTGGAAATTGAAAACAAGAGTTGTGCCAGTGATAGTAGGTGCACTTGGAATGATAAAAAATGGAACAAAACAACACATTGAAAGAATCCCTGGAAACCCCAGCTTAAGAGATATACAAAAAATTGTATTATTAAGTACAGCCCACACACTAAGGAAAACGTTATCTATGTAATGCTGGGGATGATAGGGAGGATAGAAAAACATGAAATGGAGTCATAACAACACGCCACTACCTGCCTTAGGTCTCCCCGCAGACTTGGTTGGTAGTGAGACCAAAGCAGAAATCGAAATATGATGAAAAATGACATAATAATAATAACCAAAATGAAGCCTCAATTTCTTATTATGTCCGGAAGAATATCCCCAACTACATGAATTCAGACAAGAAAAGAATACGCTATTTACATTGTTCGGGCTATCAGCTTTGTCTTTATTGGCATGATTACGACGTTTCGGCCGTTGTACGCTCCGGCCTTCTTCAGAGGATAAAAAAGTTTGGTAGCCATGTAGTTATCTCCTTTTAACTTAACTCTTTAAGTTATTAGTTCACAACTGCTGGAGCCTCGTATTAAAATCACAACTCTTTGGCGTCGCACATGGAATAGGAATAATATAACCCCAGTGATCATAATAAAGGTTTCGGTTCAAAATTCTTAGCACCTAAAGAAATCCGGGGCATTCTACTGCCAAAACTTCGTAAACATGGCAGTAAAGATGAGGACAATAGTCCGACCAATGTAAATAGTGTAAATACAAGTTGATCTCAGAGTTATAGAGACAGAAGACAAGGATAGGTTGGTAAGAGATAAAAAATTATCCACGTCATTAACATATTTGGATTGCTTGAGCGGAAAAAATATAAGTGATAACATAGCTTCTAAATGGCATTGATACATTCTTTTTAGACTTCATTTAATCCGAAACAAAATAAAACGACGCAAAAATGAAAGGAGTTACTGCGTTTGAAAGAAAATAAGAAGATCTTGGTAAGCAGAAAATAGAATAAAAGTGTTGTGGGATCTCCTCTTTTTCTATGATAATGGACTCAACTTGAGTATATATTAGGTTGTCCCAAATGTTCGTAAACACTTGCGAAATGTGTCTATATGGTCCACAACAATCGAGACAAGCGATGGTTCCAGAAAGAGCAAGAGACACCGTCGGTTCCAAAACAAGATTGAGTCAGTAAGAAAGTCATCTTGTGCGTTTGGTGGAACTTTGAAGGAATCGTGCATTTTGAGTTGGTTCTGAATGGTCGTGCCATCAGTGCCGAACTTTACTGTCAGCAACTTGAGCGGGTCTACGAAAAGTTGAAGTAAAAGTACCCGGCTCTGATCAACCGAAAGCGCGCTTTGATGCAGCAGGACAATGCCAAGCCACACACAGACAGGAAGACCAAAGACAAGTTTGAAGAGCTGGAAGGCGTTGAGGTTCTGCCACATCCAGCTTACAGTCCTGGCTGTGCTCCATCAGATTACGGCCTTTTCCGATTCAACTCGTTTGATGAAGTCGAGGAAGCGTGTCAAGAATTCTTTGATTCGAAGCCGGCTGAATGGTATATTGACCAGATCCGAAAGCTTGCAGATCGATGGCAGAAAGTCTCGGAAATGATGGCCTTTATTTTGAACCATTATTTTTGTTGCTTTTGCGAGTGAAATTTCAATTTTTTGCAAGTGTTTACGAACTTTTGGGACAACCTAATATATTCTCTGCCATAATGGGATCCGTAAGAGAACAGAAGAGAAAAGTACGAGTGCCGTAAGAGGTTCCTAAGTTACCGAGAGATAACGAAGTTACATAGAAAATACCGCGTCAGCAGTCATAGCAGCTCTGAGTTCCACTCAGCCAGAATAATATTCATGGATATACTATTTTCAGCAAGGCTTCACTTCAAAGACTTCTGTGTATATATATATATATATATATATATATATATATATATATATTCCTTACTAATCGTATTCCTGGATTACTAACCTACGTTCAAGTTTGCATCTTTACGTTTAATATAACTTATTTTTCTATCTCAAGTATCAGTTTTTGTTGTTTATTATTTTGTGTGGTTCTTCCCACGAAATCCACAACAAAAAGAATGGGTATCATTAAGATAGAAGATGGCGATTAAGATTAATTTTCTTTTTAAGATTGTTTGTTGTGGTGCGGTGAATACCGACTCGGAACGACAAATCGGGGTGCTGAGTTCCAATTCCAGCTGAATTCGTTGCATTCACTTACGCACAAATACCCCTGAGAAAAGTATTACTCCGTCTCTTCCATTCAGTCAGTGCTTACGGCCATATCACATTGAATATACCGGTTCTCGCTCGATCACCGAAGTTAAGCAACGTTGAGCCTGGTCAGTACTTAGAAGGGTGACCTCTTGGGAATACCAGGTGCTGTAAGCGTTTAGTGACAGATGTGCGTTGTGGTGCAGTGGATATCTGCTCGGAAAGAGAAATCAGTGAGCTGAGTTCGATTTCCAGTTGAATACCCTGCATTCACTTAAGCACTGGTACCCTTGGGAAAGGTACTAATCCGTCTCTTCCTTCAAGTTATGGGTTAAATAACAGGGTAGGACTTGGGGAATCTGCCCTTAAAAACAAATCCCAATGAATCTTGATACTCGAAAAGAAAGAAGAATTTCTAGACACAAAACTTATATAAAAACAACAAATAAATTGTTGAAAGAAAAAAGGGATTACCAGTAATAAATAAATAAATAAATAAACACTTTGTTGGCAATAAATGACCCCCTGAAGTTGAAATGCCATAAAAACAACCAACCAACCATCCAGTCATGGGTTAAATAATAGGACAGATTGGGTTCTAGAGCCTTGGCTGACAACCAGTCTACTGCAGGAAGCTATGGCAAACTAGTGCGTGATAATCTCGAAAGAGACATGATCGCCCAAATCGTGTATCACGTATGGCACTTAAATGACTAACTGACTGTAGCAGGGTAGCAAGAAATCGAAAAAGAGTTCCGCAGGCGAGAATTGCAGGAACAGATGCAATTAAATACAGAAATTTCTGCTACATCCCGCTATTTCAATTATAAAACGACGAGGCCTTGAAATAAGTGTGTGTACAGAAGAAATAAAAATAATCCTTAGGGATATAGATATATTACCTAATCCAGGCCTGAAGGAGAGATTGCGCATAAGTTCCATACGTGATACATGCTTGGACGATCATGTCTCGAAAGAGACATGACTGATTGAGCAGGTTTTTCCGGCAGCTGCCAACCTGTCCTGTTATTTAACCATAACTGAAGAGAAGAGACGGATACCGTTCCAAAGGATACTTGCATGTCAGTGAAGACAACAGATTCGGCTGGAATCCATTACACCACAAATAACTGCACAATAATTAAAGTGGTTAGACAGCAGAATAGATATGAAAGAATTGATCGAATTATGATTTTTATATATTTATTTATTTATTTTTGTTTAACGGCATATCAACTCCGTGTGAGTTATTTAATACCGGAGTTTAAATTTCTTGGGAAAGTTGAAGTAATAAACTATGAACTATCTCTTTTAAGCACATTACTGTCCTTTGTGCGTTGTGGTACAGTGGATATCGGCTCGGAACGAGAAAACGGAGAGCCGGGTTCGAATTCCAGTTGAATCCATTGTATTCACTTACGCGCAAATACCCTTGGGAAAGGTATTAATCCGTTTCTTCCTTCCAGTTATGGGTTAAATAGCAGGACAGATTGGGTTCTATAGCCTTGGTCGGCAACCAGTCTACCGCAGAAAGCAATGGCAACCTACTGCGGGATAATCTTCTGCCCAGTCAGTCATGTCTCTTTCGAGACATGATCGCCCAAGCGTGTATCACGTATGGCACTTAACTGACTGACTGTCCTTTGTATTGACATAAAGGCACTGCCGGGCTTAGCAACATCGCAGCCTCCCACCGCAGAATGCGCCATTCTACCCGCAGAATGTAACTTGCGCTACCCGCAGAATATAACTTGCGCTACCCGGTACATACTGAACCCACAATAAATGGTACTTAAAACAAAATAACATACTTTCGAAACGCAGATATTTCGCGACCGAAAAAAAAAACGGAATTGGGGTTTTGAAACTATATAATACGAACGTTTTCACAACTTCTAGCTACTTTATATGATTTCCTAGCTATTTTTATTGCCATTTTCAGTGCGTTTTGGGTCTCACTCTTCTACAAGTTTGTTCAAGGAATTTTCAAAAAATTTAAACCCAAATTTCAAAAGCACTTTGCTACAGAAATTTTGATATGCTGTCAAAATATTACTTGTATGTATGTTATGTGTTATTCAAAATAATTATTGTGTAACACCCTTGTCCGGGGCTGGCTCGTTAATTGTGACGCGTGTTCGCGTCGACGGTCGTGACGGCACTGGTTGTGACACTGCCACCCGGCTGGCTGGTTGGTTCGGTCGCTGTTGCTGGCTGTGATGATCTCGTCACAAAAGCTGGTTTTCAAGACGTCTATTGCAAAAATGTTCTTTCGAGATTCCTATCAAACTCGCATTATTCAAAATTAACTCTTTAAGTTAATCGGCGGCAGGCTTCATTAGACATTAACTCTTTAGCCATAAATTCTGTGGTAGGGGACTGGCCGTGGGTCATGGTTCCCCCAGTTGGAAACCCTTTTACACGGTCGTTACATTTCGACTCACCAACAACTAAACTGAAAAATTAAAAACATCAAATAGACTCTCAAAAAATTGATTTTTCTCGCCGAGTCCGGATTTTTATAACCATCCCCAATCCTCTCGGGGGATTTGGCCGACTCAAAGCTTTTGACCAATGAGACTGTTTTCCACCCACACGATTTGTGTGGTGGGGGGATTGGCTCGATGAATGAAGTATCAACAGTTCACTTCCTTTCGATTATATCATTTTTAGATTTTTAAATTTTCACAAATTTCTGTTCTCAGAGAATATCTATTGAGGAATCTAACCTCACTTGACCTCAAGTAATCCTGACATTTTATTATGACTGCAACCATTGAGTCAAATTTCCACCTAGCCGAAAATAATGCGTATCGTATGTGAAAAAGAAAGAAAACTATAATTAAAAAGAAATAAAATTATATTTCTCTCTTTCCCTCAAATTGTCAGCTAACCTATCTATTCCCTGAATTTTACAAGTACATGATAGTATTAAAATAGCTAATTTTTCTATTCCCCGGATTTTACAAGCATATGATAGTATTAAAATAGCTAATTTTTCTATTCCCCGGATTTTGCACGTATACGATAGTATTAAAATAGTTTTTTTTACATAAGCTCACATCGCGAATTACAATAAACCACAACCAATAATACTACTAATATTAATTTCTCTCTCTCCGTTGCATTAAACCAAACAAAAGAAAATATACCCGCCGGAGATAGTGTTGCATACCTCTGTATATCATTCTGTCAATTTAAGCATTAAAATGGCATCATAAATCCTAGAAACTATCTCAACACACAACTTTACAAGATCCACTTTTTCTGCTTTCTTTTTTTTTTTTTTCGGCCATGCATATTTAACAAAGAAAAAAAATTTACTTAAAAAAAAAGGGCTCTTCAAGCAATTGGAAAAGTTCATTTTTCAGCTTTGGTTCATTTTCTAGCTTTGGTTTATTTTCCACCTTTGGTTCCATCCTAGGGCAAATTCTGCATGAAGATAAATGGGCTGAAACGATAAAAGGGCTGAAATCCTGATCTTGATCAGACATGATAGGATATTGGGGTATTGAATTCCGATATCGATGGGTAATCGGAAAAATAATAAGTAGCACATGACCTGACCGGAAGCCTAAAGAATATTTTTGTGAAGTTTGGTGAAAATCGGATAAAAATTGTTGATTTTTATAAAGGACATACATACATACATAAATACATACATACATACATACAGACAGACAGACAGACACACACACACACACACACACACAAGCATATTGCCTTTTCTATATATAGATTGCACAGTTTAGGCTGCGTCTTTACTTACCACAAAGACATTTGACAAGGATTATGGTGTCTCTGTTGGAATATTTGATATAATCCAATTCTTTCAGGAATTAAAGTCACATTGAATGGGCATGCTTTAATTTTTCCAGTATTCTTACATTTTTCATTATGCTGGAGATAAAAAATGTAAAAATGGTCCATAATTTTTTAATTTCCAAGCACTTTCAGTCACTTCACTGGCCATTTTCAATGATGACATTTTTCCGATGTTGTTATTTTATCCTCTTGTTTTGACTGTAATGTAATTTTGGGTTTTTTTGAAAAAATTACAAAAATTCTGTTACACTCAAAACATGATAAAGTAACAACTTCAGAATATATATATATATATATATATATATATATATATATATATATATATATACTATAGGTAGAATTTAAAAAACAGTAGCTACTCTATCATATACGCATCGCTTATTCAGTAATGAATTGGAGCACTCTGGCTATTGGCGTATGATACATTATACGCTAAATGTCTGCCTCCTTCTACCGAGCACCCATAGCTCAGTGGTAGAATCGCCGACTGACGCGAATTCAGTCGGGTTTCAATACTGGGTTAAAAGCAATCGTATGTCTAAACGTACTGAAAAGCTGTGATACAGCAAAACAGATCTGTCTGCGGATGAATATATATATATATATATATACAAACATCTTGCCTTTTATATATATATAGATAGATACGACGTTCTGGAGAAGAACTAAGATTGAAATAATATTATACATGGAATATTTTTAAAATAATCGTCCGGTTTTTTGTGCTCCACCGAAATAACGACAGCATCATTTACCCTAAGATTTCTGTTTTTTTTTTTCGCGGATTTTTTTAGACATTATTTTGCTGTATTATTATTAGTAGTTGCTTTTTTTTTACAAAGAGGAAACAGAGACTCCGACGATTACCAACAGTTTAGTAAAAAACAGTCTCTATTAATTAAATCTGGTGTTGACAGTCACAGAGCAACTCAGAGTTTCTTCATTACTGTAAGTAAACATACAAAGTTACCAGCCTTCGTTGAAGTAGCATTGCCCAGCCTCACCCCACAAAAAAAAACAAAAAAAAAACACATATACATTTCCTTATTTTTACGAGTGGACCTATCTACCTAAGTAATTTGTTTGTTTTCTTTATGTTTAACGGCATATCAACTCCTTATGGGTCATTTGCTGCCGGAATTTTATTTTCTTGTGAGCTTTGAAATAATAAAAATGATATGTATGCTCTATCGCTTTCACAATTGAATACATGGTAGATGATAATCAGCTTTTGTGAATATACACGTTTGTGTGGGAAGAATTACTTGAGATGGGGTTATGGGTTTTTTTCTTTTCGAGTGCAGTTTTATGGAAGTCATATTTTTAAATACAGTTTCATGCCTTTAAGTAATTTTAAGATATTCTATGGATTTATGTGAGAAAAGAATTACCTCATGTTTGGTTGATTTTGTTTAGCGGCATGTAAACCTATATGTGTTTCTTAATGCTGAAATCTAAATATGTTGAACACAATTTTTTGGCTTCAACGACTGATAATATATATATATATATATATATATATATATATATAGCTAAGCTATAGACCCAACGAACCTACCAAGGTGTCACCTAACCGGAACTTCAGAGAAGCCAACATTCCCTGAAGATCCGGTTAGGTGAAACCTTGGTAGGTTCGTTGGCTCTTTAGGTTAGCTATTTACGTTGTTTGCTCTACTTGCGTATTGAGCGCTTTTTAGTTTTAGGTTACTCGTCGCAGGTTTTTTTCTTTAGGCTACGTACTTTGACTGATGTTCAAGTGCTTAGCTCGTTCTTTTTTTATTACCACTTTTTCCTTTCACGTATGTCCTCGGAGGGTTTTTCGAAATGAGTATAGCGATAAGTTTACATCTATATATATATATATATATATATATATATATATATATATAGGCATCCACACACAGATATGTTTCGCTATATCAGAGCTCATCAGTACGGTTGCTTTTAATACAGGATTGAAACCCAACCGAATTGGCGTCAGTCGGCGATTCTACCTCTGAGGTATAGGCGCTCGGAAACCCACCTTTCCTATTACTCTGAAGATGAGATTGTGATCTCGAAATATTAATGAATATTAATTAAGTAATATTTGAAAATCATATGTTAAAAACAGAAATAGAGTTTGTTTCCAATGAGAGAAATTGGTATAGAAAAAAAGTGCGAAAAGCCGTTTACGTTTTGTTTAAAGTGTAGATTTATTATTAATATTACTTGCTTTTTGTATGGTATATTAAGTGTCCATTAATATATCATACAAAAAGCAAGTAATAATTATAAAAATAGCAACAAGAAATCTACACTTTAAACAAAACGTAAACGGCTTTTCGCACTTTTCTTACACACACACACACACACACACACACACACACACACACACACACACACATATATATATATATATATATAGATGTGTATGTGAGTGTATGGGTACACACTAAAAATAACCGGTAAATTAATAAATCTGTCAGGTTAATGAATTAAATAATGCACTACTTCTTTAGTAATAGATATATATATATATATATATATATATATATATATATATATATATATTCAGAATTTGAACAGAACTCAGAATATGTGGAAATTAATTCGATCTTTCAACACATTGATAAATGATTAAAAAGAAGTGGAATGAAAAATAAATATCAGAACTCAATTCAAAATTGTGAATATCAGAACACAATTGAAAATAGGTAAGCTTCCAACAGCGTTGTGAATGGGTAATGCCATATTTTGCCGGTGAGAAGCAAACATAATGTTCGCAATTTATTGAATATGACATGTTTAAAAAATATTTACTTCCTAAATACATGATTTGTAAAATATATATATATATATATATATATATATATATATATATACGAACACCCACTTGCAATAACCAATAAAAATAATTCAACCACCTTTACAATAAAAAGAAAAAGGAAAAAGAAAAATTGGTAAAAAAAAACTAAGCCAATCACAAATAAAACCACTCCCAGAAAAATCATACCATGTTCTTTATAAACAAGGTAAAATCAGAACCCAACCACAAACCGGGATTGAACCGCTAAACGAGTGATAACAACGTATCGGTGTCCTCCTGAAACTTCGAAGACAGTTTGGAACTGTTCAGTTAAAGTGACAAACTTTTCGTACTTATAAACGCTATATCCACAAGCCGATATTGAGCACTTTACAACAAAAAAACCCCTGCTTGACAAAATACATTTTATCAGTAAAAACCACTGAAAAAACAACTATCTTGGCGCTAAATATTATCACAACTTAACTATACATACACTACCGGCCATAATTATTAGGACACACCTGTATTTAAAAAAAATGTTACCAAGTAAATAATTGTAAATGAAAATAGAATGGTTCTTTTGTAAATATTGAACAATAACACGTGCTTTAAATGAATTTATAAATATTTAATAATTACTTATATTGCAGCTTCATCAATGAAAGAGTGAAGAAAATTTAGGATGATTCGGACGAGTTCATCTTTGTTTCCTTGCCTTGTAAAATTTTGTAAATTCATAATAACAAAAGAACCATTCCATTTTCATTTAGCAAAACATACTAAAAATAGTATGAAATAAATCATTTCTTTAAAAATAAACTGGGGTGGCCTAATAATTAGTGTATATATATATATATATATAAACATGTAGGTAATATCAGACAGATTTTGGTCAACAATACGGTGATCCTTACTCATACACACAGTAAGAGGAACCTGCAGATATTGGAGGCCATGTACATCAAATCAAAACAACCAACACTGAATAAAATCAACTTTAAAACAGGAAATAACATATTACATTGCATTTGACTAGATGGTTTTGTTGTCATTTCGCGCTATCCCGCGGTGTGACGTCATAAAACCGCATCGCAAACTTAAGAACTGCGTTTATTATTTTTGGTAACTATTGCCGTTGCCAAGCGGAGTTTTATGTCAACACAAAATAAAATCGTCGGTGATGGTGGATTTTATAATATTTCAGTTTAAACTACCTCTCTGAAGATGGCTCATGTGAGCCGAAAGCTTAGAAGAAAACCAATAAATAATTATCCAAATGTTGGAGAATTTTTGTCTTTATTTTCAACCGAAATTAAAGCAAAAATACGACGTTTAGAACGGCTCATGATTAAACATAATAGACATTCATTGTCTCTTATATTTAATAGCATATGTCTGGAAAATATATATATATATATATATATATATATATTGTGTGTATATAGGCAGCCTTTTTCCTTGATACATATTTCATTAAATAATATAGACAAGTTTTATGCATTTATTTGATGGAAATTCTTTTCATATCCACTTATATCAGCTTAATAGCATTATTGCTGAAAGAAGAAAGAAAATCACAATATTGATACTTATTTTTTAATCCTGTCTGATCTTTCGGCTTACATATGCCATTATCAAAGATGACAATTATATTACAGTATATTAAACAGTTCGCGGACGAAAAATAATAATAGTCTGTTTTTGTTTACATGGAAGATTTTCAAAGCGACTACAAACACATGCATACGGGACGCTGGAAGCGAGAACCACCCCACAGATCTTGACGTCACTCATGACCACGCGAGAGCGAACACCAGAAGTATTAAGTATGGAAAGTCATTGGGATAACCAATGGCTTCTCTTATCAATTATAGTCATCTAAGTATATCTGTAGAGGTTTCGTTGTTTATATATATATATATATATATATATATATATATTCATTTAATGGATGAGATTACATCAAATGATACTTCGCCAAATACCGCTGAATACGTGGCAGGAATACATCACAACCAACGAAGTTCGCCTCCGAGAAAAGATGGAGAGCCTAGAAATCCTCATAACTGGCCCCCAACTACGATGGGCCGAATGCCAGACATCTGTTAACCCAAACAAATCTTTTTGACGGAGGTCGCATCTGGCAAGAGAACACGTCGATTTTCACGTCGTCGATTCAAGGATCAACTCAAAAACATCTTGCTGAGGACAGAAATTAAATTCGGTCATTTAGGAGACGGAAGCTACAGAAAGAACGAATCCAATCCACGAAAAAAAAGAAAATAGCATCCTTCAAAAATACCAGAAGAAAAATGGAAGCACCAAAAGGAGTTTATGATACATGCTAGAGCACACTGTCATTTTAACCCTCCAAACCAACCATATGGTGGCTGTGGAAGTCTCTTCACATCCAAACTTAAAACTCGTTTACAAATAGTTGGTTGGATGGCTGTTTTGTTTTTATGGCATATCAACCTCAGCGGCTCATTTAATGCCAACTAAATTTTATTTATTTATTGCTGGTAATACCTTTTTCTTTCAACAATTTATCGTTGTTTTTATATAGGTTTTGTGTCTAGTTATACTTTTTTCTTTTCGAGTATCATGATTCATTGGGATTGTTTTTAAGGCCAGGGTCCCCAAGTTCCACCTTGTTATTTAACCCATAACTGGAGGGAAGAGACAGATTAATACCTTTCCCAAGGGTACCATTGCTTAAGTGAATGCAGGGTCTTCAAGTGAAAAATTCGAACTCGGCTCACCGATTTCTCTTTCCGCGCCGATATCCACTGTACTACAACGCACATCCATCACTATACGCTTACAGCACCTGGTATTCCAAAGAGGTCACCCATCTAAGTACTGACCAGGCTCAACGTTGCTTAAATTCAATAATCGAGCAAGAACCTGTGTATTATACGTGACAGGCCGTAAACCCGTTTACAAATAGAAGACACAAAATCAGACCAAAGAAACCCCCTAGCTCTCCATTCTCTGAACCCTTCTGAAACAAGGGATAGACTTCTACTCCTGTTCAAAAGACTGAGGTGCGAACTACACAATACCTTGTTTCCTGTTTAGAATTAACTTTCCGGTTCCAGCTAAACTATTTTCATTTTCTTTCACTCCAAGTAGTCTCTTGCGTCTTACGAACATTAAAACTTTTGTCATACCAAATCCTAAACCGAAGACAAGGGAAAAACCTTTACTCCTGTTCAAAAGATCAGAGATGAGTGAGAACTAGACAATAAGCAAACATATCTACTCATACTGAGAAGAATATATAAAAAAAACACACACACATTTTACAAAATGCCTTTTGTAAGATTTAACATATACTTGTAAGAATCATCTTTTGTGTTTTATTTAAGGTATGGACTACCAAAGATCTCTTCAGCGAGACATTCGAAACTTCATTTGCTAATTTATATATCTGATTTTATAAAATCAAATTAAATCAATCCACCCCAAGCAAGGCGGTGATGCGGCTAAAAGAACCAAGGGCTACTGGGAGTAAAAAAAGAATGAAAAAACGAACAGGAAACCCAGTCTTAAACAATAAACAACGGATAAAACTCTACTCCTGTTTAAAAGACCGCGGAGGTGTGTAAGAAGAACAATAGGCGAACGTATTTATAAAATTGACAAACCTTATTGCTTGAAACGTAGGTTAATTGAAGAAAATGCTATATAATAGCTTATCTGCTTTGTGTATAGGACCCACTGGGATGCTTATCAAAACCATATGCTACATTTTTTCCACATTAAGTAAATGCTGGACACTTTCCCCATAAAATTAAATAAACACGTTTTGACACAACAAACGTGTGATTTTTTAGGCCAGTATTGAGATTACAAGTGAGGTAGCACATGGCAACAGATAAGTTTTTCCGGAGTAGGCTCAGCTAATATAAAAACTTTTACTAGTCATCAGAAAATGATAGCTGAAATTACTATCTCCTCTTCTGAATATATATATATATATATATATATATATATATATATATAGTGTATCGAGGCAGCAAATAATTTTCTAAGCATATACTGTTAAATATAAGAAAAAATGAGTATCAATTATGTTTAATCATGAGCCGTTCTAAACGTCGTATTTTGGTTTTAATTTCAGTTGAAAATAAAGACAAAAATTCTCCAACATTTGGATAATTTTTTATTAAGTTTGTTCTAAGCTTTCGGCTGACATGAGCCATCTTCAGGGTGATTATTAAGACGGTAACACAATAACATACACCATCAGCGACGATTTTATTTTGTGTTGACATAAAACTCCGCTAGGCAACGTCAATAGTTACCAAAAATAGCAAACGCAGTTCACAAATTTGCAATGCGGTTCTATGACGTCATACCGAGTGATAGCGCGAAATGACATCAGAACCATGTATTCTTAGAATTTTTGTCTTTATTTTCAGCTGAAATTCAAGCCAAAATTCGACGTTTAGAACGGCTCATGATTAAATATAATAGACATTCATTGTCTCTTATATTTAACAGTATATGTTTAGAATATGTATATATATATATTAGTCATCCACATACAAGCCTGTTTCGCTGTATCAAAGCTCATCAGTGTGGCTAGACACATACACTTGCTTCTGGCCGGGATCTAAACTCGACCGATTTGGTGTCAGTCGTAGTCGCTACTCTCCTTAGCCATCGACGCATGGAATCAGAGAAGGGAAATTTTAACGTGTTCTATATAAGCAGTGTATATATTGTTGTGGATCCGGGTGAGGAACCGCACAAAAAAAAATGAACAACAGAACAGATATGTGAGATAGAAAAATAGGTTATATTGAACTTAAATATATAAACTGGGACACAGGTTAGTAATCCAGGAATACGATTAATAAGGAATATATATATATATTCTTTACTAATCGTGAAGCCGTGCTGAAATAGTATATCCGTGTAATATTATTCTGGCTGAGTGGAGCTCAGAGGTACTATGTCAACTGACGCGGTATTCTCTGTATAACTTACGGATCAGTCCTGATGTCTCTCACGGATCTCATCGGTTCTGAGGCATCTCACTATAGCAGGAGTATATGTATACTCAAGTCGAGTACATTATCATAGAAAAAGAGATCCTACAACACCTTCTCCTAAGATTCTTTTTTGGGGGAAGTTAATTTTTTTTTCGCTTGTGTTCTATGATTCTCAAAGGATTCAAAGATTTTTTCCATCGCGTCATCTTTTTCTCCGGGTGACGAGCTTGGCTCCTCACTCCTTCTTTTCTGTATTTGGTTTATGTGTCTCCTATAGGTAAAATTTTATTCTTGCATTGTGTACATAGCATTTTCTAGTCTGCTTATTATTTTTTCAGGTTCCTAACATGCTATATTATTTTTGTGAAGTAAACTCTTTCACCTGGCTTGAATGATCTTTTGTAATGGGTGTAATATATAGTGGTAGAACATTCTGCTTTAGCTCGATTTTTGTTGTGAATTTGTTACATCATCCTATACCGCTTGAGAATACCTCTGGAAACTGTGTAATTTTTCTTTAATTTCGTTGTTTCTGTTAGCTCACACTATTTTTTTTACAAGAAGTAATGGGTAAATTCCATAAATCAAACTTCTGCATCCAGTCCGAGTCTACCAGATTTTTTGTGTTTTTCATAACGTATATTTTTAGTTTTTTGGTGTTTCCATGAAATTTCACTATCAAGATTATTTCACCTTCTAAATTGATCCGTTTTCCTATGCCAAGGTCGACCTATTCAGTTTTCTACATGTTTGTATGTTGATTATCGTAGAGTTTGAATCCGAATATAAATGTAGTTTGATCATCTTATTTACTCTTTATAGTTCTACATATTTCATCGTGTTGTGTTTGTTTTCATATTCCACTCTAGTAGATCTTACCCTAGTAGACTGTCTTTTGTTTCTGCATACAGCTACCTTGTGTCCCTTTTTTCCACAGGCTATACAGTTCTTGTATTTGAACCGACAATCTATAACCCAATGCAATCCACCACATCTGTAACATGCTGATTGGGTGGGGGGGCTTGTTTTTTATTTGATTTCTGTCACGAGTTGTCTTATATCTTGTAATTTTGTCATTCAATTCTTGTTTTACTTTTGGGGAGGGTGAAAAACGTAATTTTTTTAAACTCACGAATATGCGTGACTCCTGATTCTTCACTATCTTTACTGTCTTTTTTAATTCTCAGACATTGTTAGCAATCCTCTGATAGTTTTTGCAGCGTTAAACCTGGTTCATTTTGGAATTTGATAAGCATTCTTTGTCGCATTTCGCTGTCCTTAGCAGCGACTAATCCTTGGACCAATATAAGGCTTTTCAAATTATCTGGAGTTGGCTCTGCCAATTTAAAGTCGTCACAATGTTTGTTGATGATGACTGCGAATGTTTAATAGTCCTCGTTTCGCCTGTCAAAAGAATGAGGCATTTCCACCTTTTGTGAAACTGTGAAATCTTAGGACTGAATAACTCCGTGAGGCATGTCACGTTAAGTCTTTGTCTTCTTTAGCAGAATGTAGTCTACAAATTTTGTATAGTCTTCTGCATGTAATTTCCTGAGCAATAGCCTTAACTTTATTTTTTCTGTCCAGTTTTGATAATCAATATTAAAAATGTATATACATATATCCCTTCTCTCACGCTCAGGTGATTTACATTTTTTGTCTTAATAAACGATACTCAGTAGGAGGTACAACAATATATATGTTGCCACCATTTTAGAAGGTATATCGATATAAATATTTTCCCGTCCTTTTTGACGTCATGGGCTCATTAGTAATAATAATAATAATAATAATATGCAAATTTTAAGGAAAGGAAACAGAATGAAAGTAAAATATTTACCACCCTGACCCGGTTACAGAAATACGACCTGCAACGATTTTATGAGATTTTAGAAAATAGACACACAGTCAATTCTAATGGGCCAGATATCTTGATGAGAGGCCGGAAAAAGAAACTATGCCTTTTTATTGACATGGCTGTAACTGCAGATTGTAGTGTATCTTTGAATATCTTCAAAAACTATCGAAGTTCAAGAACCTTAAAAACAATATCTCAAAAATGTGACATGTAAGGACATCAAGAATTATAATTATAGTTAGAGGTCTCGGTCATATTTGAAAATTTTCCGATAGACTCATTGAGGTGATCCCTGGTAGCCCAAGCCTGAAAGAAATACAAAAGTTGTACTTCCAACTCCAACTCACACCTTATGAAAGGAACTGTCTATGTAAAATTGTGTGCGATCTTAGGTTTTTGTTTTGCTTTGGTTTGATTTTTAAAATGTTCAACAGAAAAGTTATAATGCTATTTTTGACGTGACGGACGTAGGAAGAAATCAGTAAGTATATACTAGATTATAATGGAAATATATATATATATATATATATATATATATATATATATATATATATATATAAACTTATTTATAAATGGAACTTTGTCTGTGTGTGTGTGTCCGTAACCTATAGATTCCAAAACGGCTAAACCGATTTTCTTGAAAATTTACAGTTGTACTATAAGCGTCTGCAAGTGTTCTTAGCTAGGTTTTTTGTCGAGATACCCCCGATAAATATCGAAAATCGATAATCGAAAAAATTGGTTTATAGAAGGAGTGATCCGATTTTAATCAAATTTAATACACTCATAGGCAAAGACATACGAAACGATATTCAGAAGTTTCAAGGTTGCAGTTCTTACAATAGTACAGAAAATCGATAATATATATATTCAAATGGTAAGATGCTTGTGTGTGTGTCTGTTT
The DNA here is from genome assembly GCA_037127315.1 of Ascarosepion bandense. Classification (NCBI taxonomy): domain Eukaryota; kingdom Metazoa; phylum Mollusca; class Cephalopoda; order Sepiida; family Sepiidae; genus Ascarosepion; species Ascarosepion bandense. Next base: position 2,883,303 of record JBBBDQ010001464.1, on the reverse strand, counting down.
ATCTGCCTCTATGTCTGTATTTTTTCAGCTCTTTTATTTTAGTTTTTGCTTCGGGTTTGGCTCTAAGTAGGTATAATTTTAGTTCGTAGTCTCAGCCATGATACCATTTACTTTATTTAGCCTTCAAAATTAAGTTTACGATGAAAAATTTTATTTGATATCGATAGCAGGAAATCAAAATTTGACTTACATCCATTCATTTTTCTTTCAGTCTACGGTTTCACTTTAACTGGAAACAACTATTGCTTTTTAGTCATTCGTGCCAACGTCCAAAGTGTCTGAGTTCCAGGACCATGGATTAGTTTTAAAGCTTTCATTACACCCGAGCAACGCCAGGCTATACAGCTAGTATATATATAATAGCACCTAATGAACCAGATGAACCTACCTAGGTTTCCCTGACGATCTTTTTAAGAGAACTCTAGGTAGGTTTGTCTGGCGCATTAGGTGATATTAAGTTCGCTCTATTCAGCGCTTTTTGTTAGAAATTAGATGTTAGATGGTGTCGGGTTTTTTTCTTTGGACTTCGTGCTGATTTTTTCCGAACACTTTTGACAGGCTTTCATATCCTAAGCTCATTCTTTTTTTTAAACCATTTTTTCCTATATATATATATATATATATATATATATATATATATATATATATATATTATAGTCATCCGCAGACAGATCTGTTTCGCTGTATCACAGCTCATCAGTACAGTTAGACTCCGATCGCTTTTTAACCCAGGATTGAAATCCGACAGAATTGGCGTCAGTCGGCGATTCTACCCCTGGGCTACAAGCGTTCGGTAGAAGGCAGACTTTTAGCGCGTATATCATTATACACGCCCAATAACCATAGTGCTCTAATTCATTATTGAATGAGCGATGCGTATATGCCGGAGTAGCTATATATAATTATGTTTAGTAGTAATATATATATATATATATATATATATATATATATATATATTCCCTCCTTTTTTTTTGGCTCTTCATTTTCGTTACTGCTCTTTATAATTTATAATTGCAAAGATTTTCTCCTGATGAGGGCCTGTCAATAAATTTCTTGTTTATAAAATAGTATATATATATATATATATATATATATATATATATATATATATATATATATTCGGGTGTCCAGTAAGTCCATGCAGAAGTTCAGTCGTTCATGTTTCAACACCTTAGAACACGTCAAATTTGGCGAAAGATATAATGTGATTACATTTTCAATTTGATCATCCTTCAAACTATCTCGTGGAAAAGAAAGTTTAAAATTAGTTTGTTTTTGCCAGTTTGGCATCCCGAGGAATATGGAAGACTATAAGTTGCATTTTGGACAATTGAGTTTTTCCTTACCGGAAAGACAAAAATGTCTCGCTGTCAAAAAAAAGTATGTGCTGTGAAGGTGCTTTAGCTAGTAAAACTAAACTGAATTGGGAATTTATTATTGTACCTTTATTGATGAAGAAAACTCAGGTAGATAACGACCAAATGAATAGAGTGATTAAGAATATTCCGAATTACACAATGCGGTAATGGGTAGAAACAATAAATTTATCAAAATCCAGTATCCATGAGCACTTGGTGAAGCTTGATTAGTTAAATCGTTACGATGTTCGGGTAACACATGATCTGAGGGAAAATAAACTTTTGGATTGCATTTCTGTCTGTGATTTGTTTGTATAAACACATTGAAAAGATACCTTCTTTTTTTTAAGCAAAATTTGACGGGTGATGAGAAACGGATCGTTTACAACAATATTCAGCAAAAAATGATCCTGGTGTAAGCCACATGAGCCAACTGTAGCCACCTCCAATACAGGTTTTCATCCTAAGAAGGTTGTGCTTTGCATCTAGTGGGATTCGAAATAAGTTCTGTACTATGAGTTTCTGGCCAAGTAACCAGTCAATTGATTCTGAAAAGTACAGCTCACAAATGGTCGAATTAAAGGCAGCAATTCAAGAAAAATGCCCAGAATTGGTAAAAGGGGAAAGGTTATGATTTCCATCATAATAATGCCAGCCCACATGTTTTTTTTGGCGACCCGACAAAAATTGTTTCAGTTTGGTTAGGATAGGTTACCCCACCATATACCCCGAACGTTGTTTCTCTGCATTTTCCCTTATTTAGTTCCTTGCAAAATAATTTCTGTCGTAAATTTATAATTCTTTGGATAACTTAAAAAAACATAAACATCTTAATGAGTTCTTTGCTTAGAAACCAGCTAAATTCTATGAAGACGGAATCTTTAAGTTGAAAAAAAAAAGATTAAGGCTGTGGAACATAACGGTTCATATTTAGTTAAACAAATAATTAATGGCGGAATTTTGTTTTGTGTATTAATTTCCTTTACGGGGCGCGAGGGTAAAATTTTTGATATTTTATCTATTTATTGACGCACAGGCGCGTTGTTTTTTTTTTTTATCTTATTGACAGTGCAATATAGTAGGTTCAGCTGGGCACCGTTTATACAAAAACGAGCACGATGACATAATTAACTCTGCCAGAAATTTGAAAATGACATTCATAACTGATTAGCATTCACGCTACAATCTCCAATACGAACAGTTTCGAGTGTTTCGGTGTCAATGTGACCTCAGAACTATTGTTCTGAGGTCACATTGAGTTGGAAGAGTTGGATGAGTTTAATAATGATTACGAAGTTCTTAGCGGTGATCACACATAATGGCAATGTTATGCCTGTATTCTTCTTCCCCACCGGGCCGCAGACTCAACACGGAGACCTACATCAAGGTGCATTGAGGAGGTAGTTCTACCCTAGGTAACAGTTTGGTTGCCGGATAACCTATGTCTGACAACATAACGCCCCAGACTGCAACCTCCTTGGTTATTATGTGCAAGGCGCACTTGAGCTGGAAACTAAAAAAAAGAATCCTTGTAACATTAAAGATGAAACGAAGTCAAGAATTATGGAAGCATTCACCAAATTAAACAAAGAGAGCGTCCAGAAGAGGTGCAGTAGATTCCTAAGTCGACAGGAGGCCGTCATTGAAGCCAATGGGAATTCTTTGAATAAATTTACTATCTAGTTTCTGTTGTGGGGTTCTCTCTTTTCATAAAGATGGACTCGTCCAGAGTATACTTATACTACTGCTATAGAAGGGAGACTGGAGAATATCGAGTTTTCACGTAGAGTTAACCCGAGAATACGTGAGTCCAGAGAGAGACTAGCAGTCAGTAAACAATAATTCATAGTAACTCTGTGCTCCACTCATCGAGAATATTATTACGCAGTCCCCGTCAGCTTCTAACGCGGACATACTCAATATACTACGGCTTCATTTCCAGAGATATATACATATACTTTTTACTAACCCACAGTCCTGGACTACTAATCTTCATTCAAGTCTGTATCCTTACTTTAATACACATATTTTTCTATCTTATTTTCTGGTCGTTGTTCTTTTATTTGTTCGGACCCCATTCTCGGGATCCACAACAATATCTCAAGATATTTTTGTGTAACGTTGGTAAATGTATCTGTTGGTAAATATATCTGTTAAATATATCTGTTGGTAAATATATCTGTTGGTAAATATATCTGTTGGTAAATATATCTGTTAAAATGAGATGTCAATTACATTTTCATTTTTTGCATAATTTAGGCGATAATTTATCCATCGCACCCCGTATTCACTCGTGAATAGAATGTTATTTCTCAATTTTATTAAATAGAACACAGTCATGGCTGTCAGACAATTTCTACGACTACATCACATGACTAGGGCTTACGGCCTATCACGTTGAATACACCGGTTTTCGCTCGATCACCGAAGTTAAGCAACGTTGAGCCTGGTCAGTACTAAGATGGGTGATCGCTTGGGACTATCAGGTGCTGTAAGCGTTTAGCAACGGATGTGTGTTGTCGTGCAGTGGATATCGGTTCGGAAAGAGAAATCGGTGAGCCGAGTTCCAGTTGAATACCCTGCATTCACTTAAGCACTGGTACCCTTGATAAAGGTATTAATCCGTCCGTTCTCTCCAGTTATGGGTTAAATAACAAGGGTAGGACTCGGGGGCCCTGCACTTAAGAAAAAAAACAACAATGAATATTGTATACTCGAAAAAAAAGTATTACTAGACACAAAACTTATTTATAAAAAAAAACAACAATAAATTGTTGAAAGAAAAAGGTATTGCCAGCAAAAAATAAATAAAATTTAGTTGACAATAAATGACCCGCCGAGGTTGATTTGCCATAAAACAAAACAACCATCCAACATCACAAGACTGCAACGCTCTTGATCATTATCTGTGCAGGGCAGTTGCATGAGAGACCAACAACACTCATTGTCACACCAAAGATGAACAGAAAGCAAGGATTACGGCAGAATTCATCAACTTAAACAAGTAGAAAATCCAGAAAAAATGCAGTAGATTCCTAGGTCGACAGAAGGCCGTCATTGAAGCCAATGGGAATTTTATTGAATAAATTTAGTCTTTAGTATCTCAAGATATCTTTATGTTATTTTGGTTAATGTATCTTAAAATGAGATGACCGTGTCATTTTCATTTGTGAAAAATATAGACGGTAGTTTATCCATCGCACTTATATATATATATATATATATATATATATATATATATATATACTGCGATGGATATATATATATATATATATATATATATATATATATATATAGTCATTCGCAGGCAGATCTGTTTCGCTGTATCACAGCTCATCAGTACGGTTAGACATCCGATTGCTTTTTAACCCAGGATTGAAACCCGACCGAATTGGCGTTAGTCAGCGATTCTACCTTGGAGCTATAGGTGTATAGGTGTCCGGCAGAAGGAGGCAGACTTTTCTAGCGTATGATGTATCAATACAATATAATATATATATATATATATATATATATATATATATATATATATATATATATATATATATATATATCCGTCAATATCGCTTACAACATTATTGACGTTGTGGTGCAGTGGATGTCGGCTCGGAGGGGGAAATCGGTGAGCCGAGTTCCAATTCCAGTCGAACAGTTTGCATTCACTTACGCACTGGTAACATTGGGAAAGGTATTAATTCGTTCCTTCCCTCCACTTATGGGTTAAACAACAGGGTTCTGTTGTTCATGCGATCTGTGGCAGACGTCTGCACCGATTGTTTGTTATCAGCAGTTCCAAAAAGTGTGGATGGTGCTACACATGCCTTCACCACTTTAAACAATTCTGTGTTAGACGCTCATACGTCGAAATCGACGAGAGAGTCCATAATATATATATATATATATATATATATATATATATATATATATATATATATATAAAGAAAATAAAATAAAGAAAGCAATGCAAAACGAAATCCAACCAAAACAAGACGCTTCTGCCCCAGGATATCACGTTCTGCTCGTTATTTATTAACATTCGTGCAGTTTTTATGTTGACTTTCTACACAAGGACTGTTATTGCAATCTGCTATCCGCTATCGAGTAACGGTTGATACATAGCGAGGCGCGTTTTGCTTGGCAAAAAGCCACAAACCTTGAGAAGGCAAGCAATGACATCGAACAGCCTACTTTAGTAAAGGATCCGCGATACGATCTGGCATGCCATCAGTTTCGTTTTTTTTGTTTTGTTTTTTTTCGCGTTTACTAAGTTCATGTCGTACAGGGAAATATTAAATGGACACCCAGAAAGGAGAGAAACACACTCCACTAATATAAACTATCAGCCTATAAGACAATTACACGCGCCATGCAATAATTTTAACATGCTTAATACTATCAGGTGATTGCCATATATATATATATATATATATATATTGTGTATTTAGGCAGCATTTTTTCGTTAATGCATGTTTCATATATATAGAAAAGTTTTGTAAATTTTTTCATATTCTCTGATAAGCTTAGTAGCATTATCATTAAATGCTGAATAAATGCTGATAGGTTCAGCCCGTATTTCGAGGAATTTTCGTGATAGGTGCTGTCTATATTTACTGGAAAAAATTTCAATATTAAAATACCCCCATCAACACCGGCAACTGAATCTTAGGAGGGAATTCATCAGTAAGTACCGCCACAAGGCAAATTATATATATATATATATTGTGTATTTAGGCAGTATTTTTTCATTAATGCATGTTTCATATATATAGAAAAGTTTAGTCTATTTATTATATGTAAATTTTTTCATATTCTCTGATAAGCTTAGTAGCATTATTATTAAATGCTGAATAAATGCTGATAGGTTCAGCCCGTATTTCGAGGAATTTTCGTGATAGGTGCTGTCTATATTTACTGGAAAAAATTTCAATATTAAAATACCACCATCAACACCGGCAACTGAATCTTAGGAGGGAATTCATCAGTAAGTGCCGCCACAAGGCAAATTATTCGAATACTTAATTTTAGAATTTAAATCGCCGTTAACTAGACGTTAGAATATAAATTAAAAGGATTCAATTTAAGTTTTAATCTTAATTTTACCCTAACGTTAACCTTAAAAAGTATTTTAACCCCACTACCTTCCTATCCCAAGCTCCTTTAATTGCCTATCTGTAGAAAATATGGATTGTTTTACTAAACCCATTTTCCTTGGTTAACACAAACACACACACACACACATACACACAGACACACACACACACACACACACACACACATATATATATATATATATATATATATATATATATATGTTTATATATATTTTCTCTAATATTTTCTTCTCTAATATTTTTTTCTCTAATAATTTTTAAACTGATAACTTCCTGTACTTGGCATTTAACTCGCTTCTACCTAAAAGGGTTAATCAAAAAATGTTTTTAAAATCTTATATTGAAAACCATTCCTTCTCGCCTAAATACACCTCTTCAAACAGCCCAAAATCTTAACTTTAAAAAGTAATTTGACTCATTTAGTTGTCTATCTTGATAAAAAATGAACTCCTATTCCTCTCTTTCCTAAATATACCATTTCAACACCCTGTAACCCCGCTACTACCAGCTCTGTCCTTTTCCACTTTGTGACTGTTGTTAACCTAAAACCCCTCCACACTCTAACCCAGGGCCTTCACCATTTGGAAAAAAACAATGTCGCTGACGTGATATAGAGTCTCTATTAGAGATCCTATGTCGAAATGTACATCCGACACCTTTGAATTTTGAAAATTTTCTCTAATTTATATTGGCTCTGTATTCTTAATACATTGAGCTCTCTGTCTGCATCACTTTTTAATGTTAAAAATTTTTAATATTGATTAGGATCAGGTTCTTGGAATTTACCTTCCTACTTTTCCACTTCGGATTAAAGAAAAACAAATATATATATATATATATATATATATATATATATATATATATATATATATATATATAAACAAATGTTTTTGAGATACAAATTTTGTGTAATATTTTAAAAACATAATTTGGAATCAGTCTGTGTATATTTACGGAAAACTTTTATTTGCCGCCAGAAAGATTTTGGGAAGTTTCGATATTTGTTAGGGGATATTTTATTTTAACTTTCCCTCGCAGATTATTTACACGCCATTTTTCTTCCCCATTATAAATATACATATTTATATGTATGTTTATTTTAACGTGTTTCCCTCCCTTTTTGTTTTTTTGCTCTTCATTTTCGTTTCTGTTCTTTATAATTTATAATTGCAACGATTTTCTCCTGATGAGATGTTTGAAGAAAGGGCCTTAGCGACTGTCAACAAATTTCTTGTTTATAAAATAGTATAATATATATATATATATATATATATATATATATATATATATATATATAATTGAAACCTAATCTGAACAAAATAAAGTATGAAATCTCCAAAAATATCCTTAAATGCCTATAACTAATAACAGAAACTTTGCTTTATTTCAATGGCTTCTCATATTTAATATTTCTTGTTTTCACTCTCCCTTGGTCATGTGTGACGTCATGAGCTGTGGTGCGATATTCGCTTTCAGCGTCTTGTATACACGAGTTTGTCGTTGTTTGAAAACCGTCAATGTCAACAAAATCAGACTGTCATTATTGTACGTGAATTGCTATACGATAATCTTATTTGAAATCTTTGTAAATGGCTTATGCATGCCGAAAGCTTGGAATGGATTATAAAATAAATTATGTATCAATGTTTTGATTTTCTTTCATTAGTTAATGATAATGCTATTAAACTGATCAGAAAATATGAATCAAATTTCCATAAAATAAATAGGTAAAACTTGTCTATATTATTTAATGAAACATGCATCAATATATATATATATATATATATATATATATATATATATATATATATATAATATTGAGAAAAACTCAACAAATCTTTAGACGGTTATAAATCAGTATTTATTTCGACAGTGTAAATTTATTCCGTTGTATTTTTCAGACCGTTGACAAAAAACTTGATTTGTAAAACTTGTACCACTTAATCATTTTCTTAGCAAAAAAAAAAAGAAGATTTTTGTAATCTCAAACTATTTTACACCTTTAATTAACCTGCAAAGGGTTCATAAACTGTAGAAATAGAATCAATCAATCATGTTCTTAACAAATCGCGTAATGAAAGACAGTTTGAACGGATTCTAGATCATTTTACATTAATGCGACGTTCCCCAGGGTGTTCTAAATTTGAACACATGTGGTTTCTGATATTCATCAACAACCTTTCCGATCTGATCATTTACCAACTCTGAAAATAATCAGTGGATATATCAATCAATCAATTAACATTCGTAATCGTTCGGGAATCGGGGTTTCAATGTGATGTATAGGTAAGATTCAGTTATAAGGAATTTAATATAGGACATAAAGAAACTGACCGTAGAACAGTTTCGGTTAGATTCCGTTTTGCCCCCAAATACAAGTTGCTGCAAAACGAAAATATTAAATAAGAATTTGCTATTCGGTCTTAAAGAGCCTCGTCAAATCGGGACATTATATGGATTCCATACATAACGTCAAACTCGTTTAAAGTTTGAGTTTGAGTTTAATAGCATAGCAACATCTGTGGGTTATTTAATTAAAAAAGGTGGGGTTTTAAGGTATTTTTTAAGATTTGGTTATAATTAGAAGGTTAACTTATTCAGATTTTGATCATTTTCTTATTTTTTATATATTTTCTTAGAAAACTGAAGATGTCTTTTAGTTTTGTATTCAAAAAATATATTGCCGGTAAAATAATCTTTTCCTTAAAAAATGTATTATGGCAATAATTTGTTTTTCCTTCAAAAATGTGTTTTGGAAATATGTTTTTTTCCTTCAAAAATGTATTGCTGGTAATATTTCTTCTTCAAAAATTTATATTTTATCTATAAAAGTCTATTTTTATGTATATATTTTATACAAGTCTATTTTAAAACTTTGTTTTGACCTCACTTGGGGGGTAAGAATTTGGCCATAGCTAGAGCCCTAACAGGTGCTACCACTCAGGGTCAAATTGGACATGGGAACAACAGCAATTAAGACGTGGTTCCATGCTCCTTACAACTACACAATTAGAGGCCTTGTTGCCTGATGCAGTTTACCGTCATACCTAGGACCAACTCGTTTAGAAACATATAAGCTTTCAGCGGTATGTAGCAGGTTTCTAAAATTACTTTTTTTAGATCAATGATAAAAAACCTTTTTTGAGAAGGAAAAAACCTGTAGGTGTGAGTCAGGATCATAGTGCATCTAACATCATCTACTTGATCAACAGAATCATCAAGAGCTTTAGTAATTTACAGATACCACATCACTGTAGCTCTTTCAACAATAGTTACAAATAAAATAAATAGCACTCGTGCCTTGAAGACAGAATATTGACAATTAAGACTTTGACGTTCCACAATACTTTGAAAAACGTTAGAAAGGAAAGCCACATCAGTATTTGAAAGGGTGATAACAACTAGTGAAAATTTGCTGGAAAATTGTTTAAAGAGAGATTTTATATATTTCAACAGAATGTATCAGTTCATTAGGTCTATAAAAGCCGAATATGTCTTTATTATCAGCACCGTTATATAGTAAGACATTCTATGCCTAGGCAGGTGAATATTAATTTGACAGTTTCAAAAGAGTTTCTTTCTACTAGAGAGAGAAATAGAAAGGTAGATAATGAGAGAGAAAGAAAGAGAGATAGCGTATCAGTGACATGTGTATTAAATTAAAAAATACTAATCTGAAGTTCTGATATTAATATGTTATATTAATTTTTAATTAGTTATGTTTTTTCTTAAGGTGTATGAAAGACAGAATCGACAAGAAGTTTCGCTGCAATTTAAACACCTGCCATTAATCTGTAATTAGATTTTTCAGGTGTTTTAAAATTTACTGTAATAAAATTTGTACTAATGAAAGAAAAGGCATATGAACATACGCACACGGAGACAATCATAGGAACACACACACACACACACACACACACACACACACACACACACACACACACACACGTACAGAGTGCGACGGATAAATTGCCGTCTAAATTAGGCAAGGCTAAAAATAACACTGACAACTCATTTTAACTTATACTAGCAGTATAGCTCGGCGTTGCTCGGGTGTAATGAAAGCTTTAAAACTAATCCATGGTCCTGGAGCTCAGACACTTTGGACGTTGGCACTAAAAACTAAAAAGCAATAGTTGTTTCAAGTTAAAGCGAAACCGTAGACTGAAAGAAAAAATGAATGGGTGTAAGTCAAGATTTGAAATTTGGTGAGAAACGGATAAAAATTGTGGATTTATATAATGGACATACAGACAGATAAACAGACACACACACAAACATCTTACTTTATATATATACATATTATCGATTTTCTGCACTATTGTAAGAGCTGCAATCTTGAAACTTCTGAATATCGTTTCTTATGTCTTTGTCTATGAGTGTATCAAATTTGATTAAAATCGGACCACTCCTTCTATAACCTATTTTTTTCGATTATCGATTTTCGATATTTATCGGAGGTACCTCGACACAGAATCTAGCTAAGAACACTCGCAGACGCTTCTAGTACAACTGTCTTAATTTTCAAGAAAATCGGTTCATCCGTTTCGGAGTTTATAGGTAATGGATACACACACACACACACACACACACACACACACACACACACACACACAATGTTCCATTTATAAAATAAGTTTAGATATTTACCAAAATTGCAGAAGATCCTAAAGAGTACATTTACTCAATATAATTGCCATTTGCTTCAACCTCAGCTTCCAGAAGACGTCGGAATCTCTTGCAACTATTCTGGTCATACTCCTTGTTTAATTTATTTAATTCTGCCATGATTGTTACCGTCAATTCATCTTTGGTGTTACAAAGAGTTTGTTACTACCTCTAGCAACTCCAACTCACACATAACAAACAATGGGTTGCAGTCTAGGAAGTTATGTGGCCAGATATATGGGGGGATGTAGTCGAAGAAATTGTCTGACAGCCATGACAGTCTTTACTTCTTGTGTGACATGGTGCAAAGCCATTTTGCCGACATAGGATCTCCTAACAACAACCCTCCTTACCCAGAACAGCACTAACTCTTCAAGGAACTTGCTGTAGGCCTCCATGTAGGCATGTAGATGAATAAACGCATAACGTCACCGTCACTAATGATCACACCTAACACCTTCGTAATCACCATTAAACTCATCCAATCTTTTTGGAATCCTCTGCACTATCCCCAGATTGTCACCCAAACACTCTGAAATGGTCGTATTAGAGCCTCCGGTATAAATAGCAATCAGTGCAGCATGCCTTTTTTCAAATGTCGGTTGTTAATAAACTTAACGCACCCAAAATGCTAGGAACTTGGTAACCTTCCACTGAAAGCTAACTCCTTAGTATTCGGATAACTGCCGACTAATATCAACTGCCTAGTAGTTCTACTGAACTCCAAGAGAACTCTAAAGAACTCCTATGATCTTCCCAAGAACTTCTCCCGTTAACTTCCTGTTAACTCTTATTAACATAGGAGGGAGAGTCCATTATCTGATGAATGGGTGTGTTTCCCCATAACATATGGCCTGTGTGTTGTTTGAATTCTACAAAAAAAAACAGAGATTCTTTTGGTCCAGCTTCTCTATCCGGACTTTATCTAATGCGCCGAGCACCAGAAATGAAACGGCGATATTATCTGTTTAAACGAGCCTAAAATAGAACATCGTAATATGTACTTTGTTGCTGAAGATACTAAAATCCACACATAGGTCACAAAACTGGTTTGCTTCACCGTGCATACCACTGTGGAGTGGAAGCAGGACACCACTTATTCAACAGGGGTACGTTGAAAAAGCTAGCTAAATCCGAGTCACGGTCATTTGTAGCCAATTCCACGAACAGGATAAATCTTTACATTTTCTGTTTAATTTAAAACTGCAATGTTTTTGTCTGCGATGCCATTTAAAGAAAAGAGAATATTAAAATGTTTCCGCAGTCTGCGTATGATTACATTACTTTATTTTCAGTTCATTGACAGCTTAATATTTGTTCTCAGGAAATAGGAGTACTTCTGCCTCCACACACTCATATGCACACACACACACACACACACACACACATATATATATATATATATATATATATATATATATATATATATATATATAGTACTGTGCAACAGTATTAGGACAAAAACTATTTTATCTTTTATGAGGTATATTGACAGAAAATAAACAATTTAAATAAAGTAATTTTCTTTGATTTACTCAACAAATGTTTTAACAAGAAAAAATACTTGTTACAAAACAAATTTAACATTTCGTATAATAGCCTTTTGCTTTGATCACAGCTTTCATTCTGTCAGGCATTGACATCACAAGCTTCTTCGATGTATCTAATGGTATCTCCTGCCAAGCAGCTTGTATTTGCTCCCAGACTGTGTCTTGCAAAGTAACATTGGATTTATCGATTTTTTTATCCAAAATATCCCATAGATATTCAATAGGATTGAGATCAGTGCTTTGTGAGAGCCAATTCAAATTCAGAAGCCTTCCTTCCTCTTTCTTTTTAGCTAAATAATTCTTACAAAGGTTTGGCTTTTCACTTTGTATTTGAATTTCAGTGAGGTTTTAAGGAAAATCACCCCTGTCTTAATACTTCTGCACACTATCGGTAGTGTGCAAAAGTGTTAGGACAAGGGTGATTTAAACTTTGTTTTGATGCCTCATAAAAGATAAAATAGTTCTTGTCCTAGTACTTTTGCACAGTACTGTAGATAGATAGATAGATAGATAGATAGATAGATAGATAGATAGATAGTACTAAAATATTTAATAACCATACATGTGCATTTGACTCTGAATACAAGCTGATATATACAATATAATTTTATCTGCACGCACACACCCAAACCTATCCACCCACCCAGCTATATATATATATATATATATATATATATATATATGCAGCGCTGTATGGATATATTTATTGGACTCAACAAATGGTGCATGAGTAATAGATGGGCCGAACTGCACTATAGTACTTCGGCAGGTGTGCCGATAATCGACGCTTATTTAACGACCACACATGCGCAAAACTCATAAAAAGTAACTCACAACCGGAAGTGCCAGTCGGTAACGCCGACCGGCCATATTTTGACATCTTTATAAAACGGGATTTGTTCTTTATTTTTCAAACTTCTATTCTCCCACACTTTGTGTTTTTTGGTATATTTTTTATTTTTATTTTTTCTCTCGTTTTCTTTAAACCTAATCAGTTCTGACGTGAACGAAGTCTAATATTTAATTGCAGAAGTAAAGGCAAGTATTCCCAAAAAACAATCGATGTGTGCATTTGTATTTATGTTCGTTCGTCTTTATATACGTATGATATGTCTGCCGTATGGCAATAGCTAGATAACCAGAGTCTTAAAATTTTATTGAAAACGGGCATTTTAATATAGGAACACCAAGGAGCAGGTAATGACCCTTTATTAAACTAATTCAGCTTAAGCGCAGGAAAAGTTATATTTATTGTAATTGATAGTTAAAAGCGATAGAGGATATGGGATGTCTTTATTTGATTACGACAGTCATTTTGATCGTTACTCTATGTTATGACCTTGTGCTTGACGTGATCTTGCAGATTAAAATACAAATATATGACTAGATATCACGAATAGAAAATAATGATAAAATCATGATGTTGATGTTCCACACTATTTTAAACAGAAGTTTAGGAAGCAGGCACGATTTACCCAGGAAAGACTAGAGCACCTCGTCGTGGTGTAATGGTTAGTAAGATTGTCTCGCTAGAACCTATTACAACTGAGTAGTGAGTTTATTCCTCGCTGGGTACCCCATAATTTTGACCTTGTGCCACATCTAATCGGCGCAGTACACAACGGAGTTGCCTAACACCAGAACATTTAGAAAATTGTGTAAAACTCAAAGTAACAAAGTATGCTGGTGATATTGAGCAATTGGCTAAGACCATGCAAAGGCAGGTATCCCATTAATAATAAAAATTATAAAAAAAACCTTTAAAAACAATTCATTTCTATTAATGTGGATTAAATGTTATTGTATATTTTACGATATAAAATTATATATATTGTAGAACAGGTATATTGACCTTGACTTGTATAAAAATATGCATGCTGTTGGTGCACCGAATAATTTTAAAATCATAAGTCGGCACATACTTAAGAAAATGTTGTCAAACCTTGAACTATGGTGGATAATATTATTTTAGCCTTATATGCGTCACTTGTAAGAATATAGTGTAGCGAGCATAAAGATCAGAACGATGTAACGAAAAAGTCTAAATATAAAATAAAGGATATAAATTTAAATATATAATTCCAAAATATAAAGCTCAATAAACATATTTTCATAAAGTTATAAGAATAATTATATAACATTCGAAAAAAATAGAGTTCACTCAATCAGTTAAGTGCCATACGTGTGTGGTAGACTGGTTGCTAGCCAAGGATAAAGAACTCAATCCGTCTTATTATTTAGCCCATAACTGTGGGAAAGAGACGGATTAAAACCTTTCCCAAGTGTATTTGTGCTTAAATAAATGCAAGGAATTCTACTGGAATTCGAACTCGGCTTCCCGAGTTGTCGCTCCGAGTCGGTATCCACTGCACCACAACGCACATCCATCGTTCTGATCTTTTCGCTCGCTACTCTACATTCACGTAATCATTACAAATATATTTAATATATTTAAACGATATAGAGAAAGAAAAAGGACGATTGATGAATAAAAAATATGTTCAGTGATTCGTGATTATAAATGGCCGTGTGATGCTGAATATATTGCCAGTACTAATCAGTGCATAGGTTGGCGAATAGAACTGATAAGCACGTATTTACTAAGAACCGTAGAAAGTTGTAAGTCAATTTGCATACGCTTGTCTATATATCTAGTCTGGCTATTATAGAACGCCTAATAAGTAATCTAACTCATGCCTAGTCATTTTTTCTCAGACACCAACAGAACTAATTCAGAATACGATAAGAGAGTTTTAGAGATCCTGTATATTAAATCTAAGCAAACTTTCCTTTATAAAAATATTTTTTGCTGATTTGTAATGCAATTGTCAATAATTCACAAGGTTAATTTTCAAATATCGTTTTTCTCCATGACCATAATTTTAGCTGTTGTTCATATATTCATATTTTATCATCGATTGATCTCTAAAAAACGGTTATCTGCTTTTTTGTTATTGATGTTTCGTTTTGTGATATTTGAAATGTCAATTTTTAAAGCAATAATTTAAATATTAGACAGTGCCAAAATAGACAACGGGCTATAAGATACGCTACAGACAATTCCCTAAATGGTACAGAAAACAAAAGAATTTTAAGCTAATATTAATATCTTCCGCTAACCACATAGTTTGTAACTGTAATATAGGGTTAATGCGAATTAAGCCAAAATCTCGTTTACGGAAACGCCACAAACATCCAGATCTCAGTGGGTATGCTGAGCCTCAATGTGAACCCTATTCTTCATAAACAGACCAGAAGTAAAGTGCTTAATGGATTGAATATTCTTCTTCTTCTATGTGCCATGTCACTTCAGGACGTAGGCGATCATGGCCTTCCACGTCTCCCTATACCTGGTGGCTCTTAGCACGCTTTTTCCTGTTACCCTACACAAACCCCGCTCTGCCATCCACCTGTTCAGTCCCTTCAAATATGTTATCCGCTGCTTTCTCCTCTCTCACTTTCCTGTCATTTTACCTGTGAGTATCAAACTCTCCAACACTTCTTTCTTCATCCAATGTCTCAAAAACTTCAGCTGTCTCTTCGTGATTCTCAGTATTAATTTCCTTTTCGTTTTCATACTTTCTAAAATTTCATCATTGCTCGCATGTTCGATCCATGGTATTTGCAGTAGAACCACATTTCAGTTGCTTTAAGATTTTCCTTCATCTTTGATGATATTGTTCAGCATTCACTGCTATATTGAAGGACAGAATCATATAGTAATCCACTACTCACTTCTTTGTTTCTAGTGAAATTTTCCTCTCTTAATGTTGTGGAGTAGTTTTCGCACTGAAGGTTATAATCGTGCTATGTCGGATGCTAATCGATTTAACGCACCCAAAATGTTAGGAACTTGGTAATCATCCACTGTAAGCTGACTCCTTAGTATTCGTCTAACTACCGACTAATATCAAATGCTTAGTAGTTCTATTGAACTCCAATAGAACTCTAAAGAACTCCCATGAACTTCTCAAGAACTTCTTCTTAACTCTTATTAATATAGGAGGGAGAGTCCATTATTTGAGGAATAGGCCTGTTTCACCATCACACTTAATACACTACATAGCTTCTGGAATGCGTCCTTGGTCATTCTAATTCACCTTCGGATTTCAGTGCCGAACATTTAATCTTCGGTCAGAATACTTCCCAACTATTTATATTTTTGTACTTGCTTGAATTTATTATCTACAACCTGTAATTGGCATTTAAGGCTTCCCTGTTTGCTGATGACCATACAGTAATTTAAAGCATGATCTATGGATGTGCGTTGTGGTGCAGTGGATATCGACTCGGAACGAAAAATCGGGTAGTCGCGTTCGAATTGCAGCTGAATTCTTTGCATTCACTTACGCGCAAATAACCTTGGGAAAGGTATTATCCGTTTCTTCCTTCCAGTTATGGGTTAAATAACAGGACAGATTGGGTTTTATAGCCTTGGCTGCAACCAGTCTACTGCAGAAAGCAATGGCAAACTACTGCGGGATAATCTTCTGCCCAGTCAGTCATGTCTCTTTCAAGGCATGACTGCCTAAGCATGTATCACGTATGGCACTTAACTGACTGACTAAATATAATAACTGGAATCATAATTAAGGCATCTACTGGTCATGAAGTGGGGGATCAGCTTTATATTCTTATGAAGTAATAAAATGATCCCACACTAATTACTTCTTAATAATATAATACATTTCTTCTCCCAACTGCCTATAAATCAAATAATAGAAGAGATTGGGTTCTATAGCCTTGGATGGCAACCAGTCTACCGCAGAAGGCAATGGCAACCTACAGCGGGATAATCTTCCGCCCAGTCAGTCATGTTTCTTTCAAGGCATAATTGCCTAAACGTGTATCACGTATGGCACTTAACTGACTGACTGATCTGTGAAGTGAGAACTGAAAAGCTTTGCTTGAATGTATGGTGCAGAAGGAATTATAATCTTGTATGGCAGTAGATTGCTGATTACCTTGTCTAGTTATCTTTAACTAATTTTGACAGCACTCAAGTGCCAAGAGATGTTAGAACACAGCTTGGTCTTAAATCTATCATTGAGTAGACGAGAAAGAAAAAAAAAACCGGTCTTTTATTAATCTAACGCTTGTTGCTATTCTAGAAAGACATCTGCTTCGTACTACGCCGATAATTTTTTTTTTTTGTAATAAAATGGTTTGCCTTGTCTCTAGACATTAATCCAACAATAGAAAAGTTACTTCTTCGTTTATGTGCCATGTCCATTCAGGACGTAGGTGAGTATAGATTTCCACATCTCCCTATCCCTGGTGCTCTTAACACGCTTTCTACCGTTGTACTATGCAACACTTATTTCGTCATCCACCAGATCAGGTCCTTCAAATATGTTATCCACTGCTTTCACCTTTCTCTTTTCCCCTCTATCTGGCCTGTTAGTATCAGGTTCTCCAAGCCCCTCTTCTCCATTGCGTTCCCCAGAAACTTTAGCTGTCTCTTCCTGGTGCTCAGTATTAATTTTCTTTTCGTTTATATCATTTCCAAAACCTCATCATTGCTCATATGCATCCTTCTTTAGAGCCACATTTCAGTTGCTTCCTTCATCTTTGATGATATTGTCCAGTATTCGTTGCTATATTGATGAACTGATAACCTCATAGCAATCCAGTACTCTCTTCTTTGTTTCTAGCGAAATCGTCCTGTTTCTTAATACTTTACTCAACTTCTGGAATGCTTTTTTCGCCATGCCAATTCGTCTTCGGATCTCAGTGTCGAACTTTTCGTCTTCTGTTATAACACTTCCCAGGTATTTAAATTTCTGTACCTGCTTAGTTTTAGAGTCCCTCACCTGTCATTGGCATTTTAAGCTGTCTTTTTCCTGATGACCTTAAAAGTTTGGAGACACTTGCAACACTTAATATTCTTGAGGAATTACAAAAGATTAGAATGAAAGCGTGTCATTGATACATTTAATCTGCACATTCCAAAATGACTTACTGTTATGTTGAAATACACCTATTCCTTATATAATGGACTCACTCTTCGATATTAATAAGAGTTAACAGGAAGTTAACTTGAGAAGTTCTTCGGAAGTACATAGGATTTCTTAGAAGTTCTAGAGTGTTCTATAGAGTTCTATTGGAGTTCAGTAGAACTACCAGGCAGTTGACATTAGTCGGCAGTTAGTTGAATACTAAGGAGTCAGCTTACAAGAGGAAGATTACCAAGTTCCTAACATTCTGGATGCGTTAAGTCGATTAGCAACTGACACAGCACGATTATAACCCTCAGTGCGAAACCTACTCCACAACACTTACCCAGAGACAGATTTTCGCTAAATATTCGTTTGTTATCATGATTATTTTATTAATTATATTACCTACACACTCCATAAGAAATTAACATAAATTTAGTTGATATTAGTATGAAAATTAGCAAAAACGCTTTAAAAAGTGTACTATCCCTATAAAATTTAATGCACAATTTAATTTTACTTCAGCTACAGAAGAAGATAATATCAACAGTGGTACCAAAAATACACCGAAAAAATATCTGCAGATTTAAAGGAAATGATTAATGAATAGGATAACGACCTCAAATTAAACAAAACTCTTTGACTGTTACCGATGAGTCGTTTATCACAATTTTAATCATGAAAACATCTTTTAGCAAAAATGCATATAATTCATTCGGACTAATGCCTTGAAAATGATATGATCAATGAGACTCTTCAAATTAATATTATTTTAATCATTTCACCCCAAGCAAGGAAAGGAAATCTCTAAGATTCAAAATGGTTACAGAGTGCAAAAGAATATGACGAAAAGAAATGTAACAGCGGAAATGACTTAACCACATGTTGAATATGTCTAAAAGTTAAAAAAAAAACTGAATGCTTTCGGAGACATATGTTTCATCTTTTCAACTTTATTTTATTGGGGCCTCAATTTTCATTCAACATGAAAGATTCCACCACATACAAGCGGGAAAATAAATGAACTGTAATTTTTACGACAAAAGATAACGATTCATAATTTTAATTTCTGAGGAACAATGTTGACTGGAAAGCAAGAGACGAGAGAACAATAGAAAAAAAACTGTTAGCATTGAACGTACCGTTACAATTAGTTATTTCAATCATAAAATGGTGAGACCTAACTGCCAATCTAGTAGTACATTTGTAAAATCGTGAACATTAAATAAACTTTATCATGAAAATATTTATAGTAAAAAAAAACAAGGATGCTACGTTAAGGTGTTGGAAATCTGATGAATCCCAGATGCCAAATCCGGACAAATGACATGAGGATTCTTCTTTGAATTTTAACCAATAGTCTCCAAATACATAGCAGAAGCACCAGAACAGATATGGCAGAAATATTCGTTGCACTGGTATATGGTCGACTTGCAAATATGTAAGACAGATTATGGCGATAAAAATATTTACCACGACGCAGTGAATCAATATACCTATCAATTGATTCAATATAATCTAGCGGTTCTCAAACTGAGGTCCGCGGTCCCCTAGGTGGCCGGGAAGGGGTTTCGAGGGGACCGCGAATTGGCTAATCAGTTGAAATTATTGGCTATTTGAGATTGATACCAAGTCATAATGGCAGCGTTGTTACTGAAAAGGGAGATTATATTTTATCATCTCCATATCTCTCATATTTACCTCCTTTTTTCTTTTGTAAACATTATTTTTATTTCTTGAATTATCTTCTTTAGTTCTATTTTTGCTTTTGCTTATGTTTTACGAGCAGTATAACCCGGAGTTGCTCGGGTGTAATGAAAGCTTTAAAACTAATCCAGGGTCCTGAAGCTCAGACTCTTTGGACGTTGGCCCGAACGACTAAAAGCAATAGTTGTTTCTAGTTGAAGCGAAACCGTAGATTGAAAGAAAAATGAATGGATGTAAGTCAAATTTTGATTTCCTGGTTTCGATATCAAATAAGTTTTTTTCGTCGTAAACTGAATTTTGAAGGCTAAATAAGTCTTCTGAGTAAATGGTATAATTACAATACCCCCTCTCAGAAATATACGCAAATATTTAATGTGTTTTTATGTAACAGACAAAATTCGTTAGAAGTTATTTAAAACAATAAGAGATTTAATTTATATAACAAGAACGTACAACAGGAATCAGTAATTTACTCTAACATTCAGTTAAATGCCATACGTGATACACGTCTCGAAAGCGACATGACTGACTAGGCAGAGGATTATCCCGCAGTAGGTTGTCATTGATTTCTGCGGTAGACTGGTTGCCAGCCAAGCCTCTTCTATTATTTGACTTATGGGTAGTTGGGAAGAAATGTATTATATTATTACGTAGTAATTAGTGGGGGATCAGTTTATTACTTCATAACAATATAAAACTGATCCTCCACTTTATGACCAGTAGATGCCTTAATCATGATTCCAATTATTATATTTAGTCAGTCAGTTAAGTGCCATACGTGAAACACCCTTGGGCGATCAGGTCTCAAAAGAGACATGACTGACTGGGCAGAGGATTATCACGAAGGAGGTTGCCATTGCTATCTGCGGCAGACTGTTTACCATCCAAGGATATAGAACCCAATTTACTATATAGACACACGTAATTGTTGGGAGAAATATCGAGGTTTTTAAATAAAACATTATGGGAACACAAAAACCATCTTTTACAAAACAACACATTCAGTGCATTATTCAGTCAGTTAAGTGCCATACGTGATACGCGCTTTGGGTGATCATGTCTCTATCGAGACATGACTGACTGGGTAGAAGATTATCCTGCAGTAGTTTGCCATTGCTTTCTGCGGTAGACTGTTTGTCGACCAAGGCTATAGAACCCAATCTGTTCTGTTATTTAATACATAACTGGATGGGAGAGACGGATTAATACATTTCCCAAGGATATCTGCGCGTAAGTGAATACAATGAATTCAGCTGGAATTCGAACTCGACTCCCCGATTTCTCGTTCCGCGCCGATATCCAATGCACTACAACGCACATGCATTATTCAATCAGTCAGTTAAGTGCCATGCGTGATACACGCTTGGGCGATTATGTCTCTTTCGAGACATACTGACTGGGCAGAAGATTATCCCACAGTAGGTTGCCATTGCTTTCTGTGGTAGACTGGTTGCCGACCAAAGCTATAGAACCCAATCTGTCCTGTTATTTAACCCATAACTGGAAGGAATAAACGGATTAATACTTTCCCCGAGGGTATTTGTGCGTAAGTGAATGCAATGAATTCAGCTGGAATTCGAACTCGGCTCCCCGATTTTTCGTTCCGAGCTGATATCCAATGCGCCACAACGCACATCCTTTATTCACGTCATTATTCACCCAAACTAAAATGCTAATTGAATTAAAAATAAGAAAGCAATGTACTAAAACGAAAATATATAGAAAATCCATTGATTGCTGAAAAACTGACAATAGATTTGCATCCAGGTACTTAAAATATTTCACCCTCCTTAGTATACCTTCTATTTTCTCCTCTTTGTGGTGGGACACTAAAAAGACGATAAAAAGTCGAAACCGTAAAGAGACTGAACGAAATCGGCTAGACTGTGCTTAGACACTCAGGCGACAAAGAAATATTTAAAACCTAAAAAATGAAACACAAATTTTATCTGCCGTAAAACCTCACACTCAAAGCATTAGTCATTTACCGTAATGTATCTGATCATAATTTCACTTTTAGAAAAATGTTGCTTTAATTAAAAATTTACAGAAATCCCTTACAAAAATGCACAATCCCCTATAAATAAGTTCTTAAAATATTTATACATTCAGACCATTGAAAAATAAATAAATGTTAATCACTCAAAATATTTAAAAACGATTTTTGACAGAGGAATTGAACATGATATCTTTTAAACCGAAAATAGAATAATGCATATAACAAATCAAAACTTGTTTCTCTCTCTGTGTGTGTGTGTGTGTGTGTGTGTGTGTGTGTGTGTGTGTGTGTGTGTCCGTTACCTATAGACTCCAAAACGGCTGAACCGATTTTCTTGAAAATTTACACAGTTGTACTATAAGCGTCTGCGGGTGTTCTTAGCTAGGTTTTGTGTCGAGGTACCCTCGATAAATATCGATAATCGAAAAAATCGGGTTATAGAAGGAGTGGTCCGATTTTAATCAAATATGATAAACTCATAGACAAAGACATAAGAAACGATATTCAGAAGTTTCAAGGTTGCAGTTCTTACAATAGTGCAGAAAATCGATAATATATATTTATAACAGACAAGACCTTTGTGTGTGTGTCTGTTTATCTGCGTGTATGTCTGTATTTTTTTTCAGCCTTTTTCTTTTAGTTTTTGCTTTAGGTATAATTGTAGTTCTTAGTCTCAGCCATGACACCATTTACTCAGAGGATTTATTTCGCCTTCAAAATTCAGTTTACGACGAAAAAAGCTTATTTGATATCGATACCAGGAAATCAAAATTTGACTTACATCCATTTATTTCTCTTTCAGTCTACGGTTTCGCTTTAACTGGAAACAATTAATTGCTTTTTAGTCTTTCGTGCCAACGTCCAAAGAGTCTGAGCTCCAGGACCATGGATTAGTTTTAAAGCTTTCATTGCACCCGAGCAATGCCGAGCTATACTGCTAGTCACACATATACACAATACAGACACACGGAATAAGAAATGCATACATTAAATTACATGACTGCATAAAACAAATTTTAGGAGGGAATATATACACACACAAATAGAAGGATATGAATAAACACACACAAAACAAGCACACAGACAGGCTATATACATATATTAAATCATACAAATGCACAAAACAATTATAAGAAAAAATATATGCATTGTGTATATGTATAATTCGTTGTGTGTATTCTTAATGTATTACTGGCTGAAATGATAGAATATTAACTTCCTCTGTCAAAAACTGTTTTTAAAATATTCTGAATGAAATTAACATTTATTAATTTTTCAACGGTCTGAATGAGGGAGAAAAAATTTTTTAAAGATGTTTTATAAAAGAATTTAATTTTTTTTATTTTCTACAAATTTTTATTTTAGCTAATATTTGTGACTGTAAGTGTATTATCTGTTTCTTTTTCTAGTTCTATCCTATTTTCCTCATAATCCTCTTTGTCCTTTTATAAGTTTATGTCTGTCTGCTAATTTTTTGTATGTCTGTTCGTATCCTCCTTTTTTATGTATGCATATGTTCTCTAGGTCGGGAATACTAAAATCAATCAGGTACAAAAAATTAAATACCTGGGAAGTGTTATAGCAGAAGACGGAAAGTGCGACACAGAGATCCGAAGGCGAATTGGCATGGCGAAGGATGCATTCCAGAAGCTGAGTAAAGTATTAAGAAACAGGAAAATTTCGCTAGAAACAAAGAAGAGAGTGCTGGGTTGCTATGTGTTGTAAGTTCTTCAATATGGCAACAAATACTGGACAATATCATCAAAGATTAAGGAAAAACTTGAAGCAAACTGAAATGTGGTTCTACGGAAGGATGCTGTGAATATCATGAATCGAGCATGTGCGCAATGATGAGGTTTTGGAAATGATATAAACGAAAAGAAAATTACTACTGACTATCAAGAAGAGACAGCTGAAGTTCCTGGGACATGCAATGAGGAAGAAGGGCTTGGGAAACCTGATACTAACAGGCCAGATAGAGGGAAAAAGAGACAGGGGAAAGCAACGGATAACATATTTGAAGGATCTAATCAGGTGGATGACAGAACGAAGGTTGCATGGTCTAACAGGAGAAGGCTTGCTCAGGAATAGGGAGACGTAGAAAGCCATGATTACCTACGTCCTGAAAGGACAGGGCACATAGAAGAAGAAGTATATTCTCTGTTAATAACTTTTGTGTATTTTTGTGATTTAAAGTATGTATATATCCTGTCTGTGTGAATGTTTTGTGTATGTCTATGCCTATCTTTCTTTTTTTTGGTGTGTATATTCCCTCCAAATATTGTTTTATGTATATGTGTGATTTGATGGATGTATTCTCAGTTTATTGTCGGTTTATTTAATGCATTGTTTGCTTCCTATGTTAAAAAAACTTTTTTAGAATATTTTGTGTAAAATTAACATTTATTAAATTTTTAACGATCTGAACCAGGCATTTGAAAAGTGTTTTAAACTGCCGAAATAAATTTAGGATTTAAAACCGTTTAATCATGCGTTTAATGATCTTCTCATTGACTTTTCCATTTTTTATTTAATTAATATTTTATATTAACTAGATAAAATTTTTTTGTATATTTCTCTCCGTCTTTTACTGGTTTGTCATTCTCTCTCTCTCTCTCTCTCTCTCTCTCTCTCACTCTCTCTCTCTCTCACACACACACACATATATATATGGATATGAATACATATATATATATATATATATATATATATATGGATAGAATAAGTAAAGAACAAGTGTTTTTAATCTAACCTGTTTCACTTTAACAAGCTTCTTCCAAGATTTTTTTCAAACGAATGATTTAAAAATCTTTTTTTAAAAATACAAGAGACAATATGACGATTGAGGTATAATTTCGTTTATCGGATACGTACCACGTGTAATAAAGCAATGGAGAAATATTAAATGTAGAGGAGAAATTTGTGTCTGTTTAAGTGTGTGTGAAACGTGTAATATAACATTAGATGTTTATTTTGAATGTAAGTATATGTAAGCAAAAATAATGCGTGTCAAGCGTATTTAAACTAAGAAAAATTAAGTTTGTGTATATGTCGGTGATTGTTGAATCTTTCTTTGAAGGTTATTTCTGTTGCTCCAATGTAAATCTTTTTTTTTGTGTTAATGTTATTTGTCACGGTGGCTTTATATATTATGTTGTCGATTAGACATTTATTGTTAAGTGGACTGTTGTCGTTCTTTCGTCAGTTGCATTTGTTCGTATTGTTTGTAGTGTAGAGTTAGTTGATGCTGTTGTTTGATTTTGTTGAGTATTTTCTTATGTTTTTGTTTATGATTTTTTCCATATTCTCTACGCAGCTGAACTGATTTAAACTGAACTTTTTTATGATTTTTGATAGCTTGTTGTGTTTGGAGAAATATTTGTGCGAAATCCTACGACAGCACTATATAAACAACAAGAGGAAAATATTTATCAATATTATAGAAAAACATTTCCTGTAATACATGTTGAATATTATTCGCCCAGTTCTCATAGGTCAGTCATGTATCACCAAAAGAGTTAAAGGAAAACAAATTCTAGATCCCTAGCTCCCCTCGTTTGTGCACATTTGTAGTCGTAGCCACATAACAAATTTCATCCAATGAAGTCCTGAAGAACGAAACACGTCACAAGTAAACATTTTCAACTATGTCACACACACACACACACACACACACACACACACACACACACACACACACACACACACACACACACACACACACACACACATATATATATATATATATTTAGTATATCGAGGCAGCAAGTAATTTTCTAAACATATTCTATTAAATATAAGAGACAATGAATGTCTATTATGTATAATCATGAGCCGGTCTAAACGTCGTATTTTTTCTTTAATTTCAGTTGAAAATAAAGAGAAAAATTCTTCAGCATTTGGATAATTATTTATTGGTTTTCTTCTAAGCTTTCGGCTCGCATGAGCCATCTTCAGAGAGGTAGTTTAAACTGAAATATTATAAAATCCACCATCACCGACGATTTTATTTTGTGTTGACATAAAACTCCGCTTGGCAACGGCAATAGTTACCAAAAATAATAAACGCAGTTCTTAAGTTTGCGATGCGGTTTTATGACGTGACACCGCGGGATAGCGCGAAATGACAACAAAACCATGTAGTCAAATGCAATGTAATATGTTATTTCCTGTATTAAAGTTGATTTATATATATATAAAGAGCTTTGTGCCCACAGAAGAAACATATAGATCTGAACAAAGCAGACGTCATAGTGCACCTTACTCCTTAGAAACCTTTCGGCCAACACTTAATCGAAGCAATAAGCTGGTAAAATTCAAATAATAGTCAAGGACACATTAATATGACCTTTGTGAAAGGAAAGCTGGAACATGATTAAAAACAAATTTTAATGAAAAAGTTGGCGATTGGACAACATTTGCTCGACAGATACGAAGACACGTGGTTCACGATTCTTCACAGCGCTAGTTCGTCTTACCATCTTCGTGTTCTTGAGGCTGCATACCTAAAGATCTACCAGGCCAGTCTGTGCAGACAAAAGGAGCACTTTGTTCGCTCCTTACGTTTGTTAGAGGGTTTGTGAGTGTCCTTTTTTTCTTTTTTAATACTCTTGTGGAACTTTATGTTTACACCCTCCTTACATTATAATTATTTTTTATTAAAATTTGTTTTTAATCATGTTCCAACTTTCCCTCACAAACTTTATATTAATGTGTCTTTGATGGTGATGTGCGTTGTGGTGCATTGGATATCGGCTCGGAACGAAAAATCGGGGAGCCGAGTTCGAATTCCAGCTGAATTCATCGCATTCACTTACGCGCCAAATACCATTGGGAAAGGTATTAATCCGGCTATTCCTTCCAGTTATGGGTTAAATAACAGGATAGATTGGGTTCTATAGCCTTGGTCGGCAACCAGTCTACCGCAGAAATCAATGTCAACCTACTGCGGGATAATCTTCTGCTCAGTCAGTCATATCTCTTTCGAGAGTCATGATCGCCCAAGCGTGTATCACGTATGGCACATAACTGTCTGATTGATACCTTCGATAATGTGTTGCCAGAAGGGTTCCTAAGTTGTAAGGTGTACTATGACATGTACTTTGTTCCGATATATATATATATATATATATATATATATATATATATATATATATATATACGCTAAAAATCTGCCTACTTCCACCGAACGCCCATAGCCCAGGGGTAGAGTCGCCGACTGACGCCATTTCGGTCGGGTTTCAATCCTGGGTAAAAAAAGCAATCGGAGTCCAACCGTACTGATGAGCTGCGATACGGCGAAACAGATCTGTCTGCGGATGATAATATATATATATATATTATTATTATTATTAATAAAAGTTTCATTGAATAATATAGACAAGTTCTGTGTATTCATTTTGTGTAAGATCCTTTCGTTTTATCTTATTAGTTTGATAGTGTTGTCATTAAAAGACGACAAGAAATCGAAGTAATTGTTGATTTTTTATCAGGTCTGAGCTTTCGGCTTACATAAGCCATTATCAAAGGATGAACATTTAATATACAGTGAACATAGAATATTTAAATTATTAACAGAGTGGAGTTATACAGAGAAAATTAAACAGGTCCATTTTTTTGCGTCGCACATGGCCGCAGGCCGAGAAGGAATGGTGGTAGTGGATTTTTGGTCAAATGAGAGTATAGTGACATGAGGGGATTGTTCTGGGAACTGCTATTACTATGGATGTAGGGGGTAAGTATAATAACTATGACCGTCGATTATAGGCATTGAAGTATTTTTAATGGAGGTGTCGAAATTTATATATATACTGTAGTCATCTGTAGACAGATCTGTTTCGCTGTATCACAGCTCATCAGTACGATTAGACTCCGATCGCTTCCTAACCCAGGATTGAAACCCGACCGAATTGGCGTCAGTCGGCAATTCTACCTCTGCGCTACGAGCGTTCGTTAGAAGAAGGCATACATTTTAGCGCGTATATCATTATACATGCCCAATAGCCAGAGTGCTCTCATTCGTTATCGAACGAGCGATGCGTATATGCCGGAGTAGCTACTTTTTTTCAAAGTCTTCCACTCTTCCAGAGTGCTCAATCAGGGTGTGATACATATATATATATATATAGTCATCCGCAGACAGATCTGTTTCGCTGTATTACAGCTCATCAGTACGGCTTAGACTCCGGTAGCTTCCTAACCCAGGATTGAAACGCGACGGAATCGGCGTCAGTCGGTGATTCTACCCCTAGGCCACGAGCGTCCGGTAGAAGAAGGCAGGCTTTTTAGCGCGTATAAACACGCCCAATAGCTAGAGTGCTGCAATTCATTATCGAATGTGCGGTGCGTAATATATATATATATATATATATATATATATATATATATATATATATTTGTCCCAGTCATTATTTATTGAAACTCAAATCTCTTTATAAATTTTTCAATGTTTTTTTCAATATTGATGGTAGCAGTTTTCTTTTGTTTCTTTGGGAAAAATGTATTTTAGCTTACTTGACAGTCAACCGCCCCTTCCTCCTTGTGCCCTTTTTTCCTTTTTGCCTTTCGTTACACCTACCACTTCTATCCCTCTGACATGGCTAAATTTTAACTTTTAAACTCTTGACTCAGGTATCAGGGAGGGGTATATCTTCTTATATGTGACATAGGGTATCTGTCTGCTTTCCTCTTATTACTTCCTTAAATTAAAACATTGTTAATTACACCCCATTATATTTTCCTGTGGACGGATGATTTTGTTTTACAACGACCACAATAAAATCTTTTAATACATTTGAATTTCCCCAAATTAAATTTTCGTTTCGCTATTGCTGAAGAAGCGAGGATTTCCTCGTAGAAATAGCTATTCAACGGATTTAAATATCGGATATTTTGCTTTATTATATATATATATATATATATATATATATATATATATATATATATTATGGACTCTCCCGTCGATTTCGACGTATGAGCGTCTAACTTCGTTAGACTACCACACAAATAATTATTTAAAGTGGTGAAGGCTTGTGTAACATCATCCACACTTTTAGAACTGCTGATAACAAACAATCGGTGCAGAAGTATGCCACAGGTCGCATGAACACCAGACCACAGTTATTTAACCCATAACTGGAGGGAAGGGACGAATTAATACCTATCCCAAGTGTACCAGTGCGTAAGTGAATGGAAAGTGTTCGACTGGAATTGGAACTCGGCTCACTGATTTCCCCCTCCGAGCCGACATCCACTACACAACAACGCACATTCGTCAATAACGCTTACAGCACCTGGTATTTCCAAGCGGTCACCCATCTAAGTACTGACGAGGCTCAACGTTGTTTATATTCCGTTTTCGGTCATATCACATTGAATACACCGGTTCTCGCTCGATCACAGAAGTTAAGCAACGTTGAGCCTGGTCAATACTTAGATGGGTGGCCGCTTGCGATTACCAGGTGCTGTAAGCGTTATTAACGGATGTGGGTTGTCGTGCAGTGGATGTCGGCTCGAAGGAAAAAATCAGTGAGCCGAGTTCCAATTCCAGGCTAACACTTTCCATTCACTTACGCACTGGTACCATTTGGAAAGGTATTAATCCTTCCTTTCCCTCCAATTATGGGTTAAATAACTGAGATCTGCTGTTCATGCAATCTGTGGCGAACTTCTGCACCGACTGTTTGTTATCAGCAGTTGCAAAAAGTGTGGATGGTGCTACATAAGTCTTCACCATTCAAAACAATTCCTTGTGTGGCAGTCTAATTGATTTAGACACTCATACGTCGAAATCGACGGGAGAGTCCATAATATATATATATATATATATATATATATATATATATATATATATATATTATGAACTTAAGAACTGCGTTTATTACTTTTGGTAACTATTGCTGTTGCCAAGCGGAGTTTTATGTCAACACAAAATAAAATCGTCGGTGATAGTGGATTTTATAATATTTCAGTTTAAACAACCTCTCTGAAGATGGCTCATGTGAGCCGAAAGCTTAGAAAAAAACCAATAAATAATTATCCAAATGTAGAAAAAAAAAGCAAAAATACGACGTTTAGAACGGCTCATGATTAAACATAGTAGACATTCATTGTCTCTTATATTTAATAGCATATGTTTAGAATATATATATATATATATATATATATATTCAAACGTTATTACAGTGGATGAACTTATTTGAAATAGATACAACATTTTTATTTATATTATATTTTAAACACTGTGCATTAATCATATGGGCCTGAGCATTCGGGAAATCTAATGAACCATGTACAAAACTGCATCCAGTTACAAGACACTAACCCAAAATAGAAGATAACATTTACCGATAAATGTCAGTGGTTAATGATATTATTGTCTAAAGTGACAATAAACAAAATTCTGAATTCATGGAGAAAGCTGAAGATGTTTAGGAAAAAAAGACCTAAGCAAAAATTTAAAAAAAGGGGTGGATAAAAATCTACGTCGGAAATCATTGTTTAAAAAAAGAGTTTGATATATAATATATACTAGCATCATAGCCCGGCGTTGCCCGTGCAACTCAGAACATTTTAGTAGTAGGAGAAAATGGCAATGAGAGGAGTAGATGGAAAAATGTACTAAACTGCATCCATTTATCTGACTTGCTTTACCGTTTACAGACAGCTCTGTATTAAGGGGTGACTTCCATTTTTATAAAAATAAAACAAACATTCTATGGAGATTGGAAATGATAATGTAGAAAATAAGAGGAAACAGGTAACGGTTAGTGATTAGTAAGTAATAATGAATAATCTTATCTGAAACGTCCATCTAATTTTCCAAGATAGCATTCGGCGTATATAAATGTACATTTATTTTTAAAGTTATGATTAATTTTTGAGAATGAGATCAGTTATTCTTGTCAGAATTCCCCCTGGATCACTTCAACAAAGAGGGCACATGTTTGAGAGGTTAAAGCCGTACAGGGCGAAATTCTGTTAATAGTATTGTCGACACACGTCCAAGATCATAGCTGCACATTTATTTCTAAATCACCGTTTTTTTTTTATCATTTCACCCCAAGCAAAGCATTCGACTGCCACTATTGCGCATGGAGTTATATAGAGAAAGGTAAAGAGAAATAGTGGTTAGATATAGGAAATGTCAGAAGGAGGGTGATAGATGGGTAAGGAAACCGAAGCTGGGGGTTGGATAGATGGGAAGAGTGTTTGATAGAATGGATGCGAGTTAGTATGTTAGTAGGTGTCTATTGACCTTACATTTAAACTCCTGGAGATTGTAGCCGTCGAGGAAGCAATCATGTGGAAGGGAATTCCACAGTCGGGAAGTGCGAGAAAAGAAACTGTTGGAGAAGAAACTGCGGTTGCATTTTATCGGTTTCACTGTAAAAATGTGGGATCTAGTTGCTAATCTAGTATCTCGTGCAAATTCGTACCTAGGGGGCACCAGTGATCTAAGTTCATCGGAGCAGAAGCCGTGAAAGTATTTATAGAAGTAGATAAGATCTCTGGAGATTTTCGTTTCGGGTTTTTTTCTCATGTTACTTTTGAACATTTTGGCGATTGCTCCAGCTTAGTTTTGATACCTCAAACAAACCCCTTCTGAGAAATGATGTTCGCCGGCTTGTCTTTTTCCTTTTCTATCTTGCTAACACGAATAGGAAATTAAACCAGAACTTCTGACAGGTTAAAAGACATTTATGACTCTGTTTTTATATACAGTTTTGTGGCCTGTCTGGGCTATAAAATTACTTTGTCTGGCACGTAAGGTTAGTTTATTTTACTTTATTTTATTTTATTTTTCGTTGTGGAGAGTAACATGACGGGAACTGAACAGGCTGATATTTAGGAGAGAAAAGAAAATTCCTTCTCGTATAACTGGTAAAATATGGTTATTACTCTCTCGTGTTCCAGCTTATGCCCACGCACAAATACATACGTATATATGAACAGGAGTAAATATGTGCATACTAAACACACACACACACACACACATTAATTCATTTGTTTGAACATCATTTTAATCATCATCTTACCCTCTTACACCCAATGGTGTGTAGGGCAGTAACTTTTTGTTACTGTTTCCGTAACAAACTGATTTTTATAGGGCAGGGTTGTTTGTCCTGCGCCCAACCCCAAATCTGGAGGACCGGTCGAACATTCTTGTTCCTTACGTTTACAACACCTGGTATTCCCAAACGGTCACCCATCTAAATACTGACCAGGCTCGATATTGCTTAACTTCGGTGATCGGACGAGAACCGGTGTATACAATACGATATAGCCATAAACTAATTGCTTTAATAACTACTCCTTTTTGAGTAGAGACTCTGTTTCTTTTTTTTATAATTAAACATTATATTTATTTATATTTACGGGCCTGAATACTCTAAAACTCTTGTTAAAGAAATTATGAGCCCTCTGGCAGGATTCGAACCTACGTTCCCTGACGTGTATGGGTGGCTCGATCACGTAAGCCATACAGTCAAACAAAGCACGAAATAATGATTTCTGCTCTGATGAACTTAGATCACTAGTGCTCCCTAGGTATGAATTTGCATGAGATACTAGATTAGCAACTAGGTCCCACCCTTTTACAGTGAAACCGATGAAATGTAACCGCAATTTCTACTCCAACAGCTTCTTTACTCGCACTTCCCGCCTGTGGAATTCCCTTCCGCATGCTTGCTTCCTCGGCTGCTACAACCTCCAAGAGTTTAAATGTAAGGTCAATAGACACCTAACATACTAACTCGCATCCATTCTCTCAAACACTCTTCCTATGTATCTCCTTACTCGTCTATCACCCTTTTTCTGACGTCCCCTATATCCAACCGCTCTATGTAACCCCATGCGCAATAGTGGCAGTGGAATGTCTTGCTTAGGGTGATATGATTTTTAAAAAAAAACACTCATTTTTATTTTTTATTTTTCGGAGAATTCATATTTGCTCTATTTTCGTATCCTAATGTAACGGATTTCCTTAAAAATTAATATCCTAACAGATTTCGTAAAACTTTACAAACAACTTGACTTTGTTTATATTTGTTTATATAACAGCTTGAATTCTTCGTGGAATCGACACGCCCAAAGTTAGAATTGCTTTCAGTGGAAATTTTATTTATTCTTCAACTAAAACAATCTTCAATTCGTTCAATGATGATGGCAGAGGACATCAACTCTTTACTTGTTTTTCTAACATGAACTTGTAGGGGCCTCTGTGATGCTTGTCAATTTGACCTTGTACCAAACAGCCGAATTCTCCACAATTTAAATATCAGAAGGGTAAAGGTTGGATTTTGAAATATGAAAGTATAAAATATTTTGTTTCTACATTAAAGTAATTTTTCAGTAACAGAATAACAAAGTTGTAAGAAGAAAAATAAAATGTTCATTGATAAAATGCATGGAGTTAAAATTGTTAAAAAAGAAATGTAGAGTTCATAGTAGCAGAATGTGTGTATGTAAACAGCTTAAAAGGTTGCTAATAAAAGTCTGTTATTTTTTTCTTTTTATGGCCGGAGAAAAAGTGAAAAGGAAAGTCAACGTAATGAAGGAGATTGCACTCATCGGAGTCAGTTGAAGTATCTTCTTCTTCTTGATTTCTTTGGCGGCGTGAAGTGAAAAAAGAAGAAAGGAAAATTAGAAGTAGAATGAATGTATGTCTGCGAGACGTGACAGCGTCATCTTGAATTTTTTCCTTACATTGTGACGAGATGCTATCATATGCTGCTCCCATTCTGAGTGAGCGGAATGTGGTCAAGTTGTGGATTTTACTCATTTGACCGGCTCCAGTAGGCATTTTCATTTTTTAGATGGTAAAAAAGTAGACTAGCATCATAGATTAATTTGCTATTTCCTATCCAATCAGGATTCAGAATTTTAGTATTCACATTGACTTGTGAAATTTGCCTTGGTCTGGGTTTTTGCAAAATTTTGCGGAGGTGTTTTTTTACGTTGTGTGTTTTAGTTAACTATTGGAAGATATAGGATTTGTATCCTATAAACTATAAATGTTCAATGATTTTGACGGACGAACAGACAGAAATGGACGTTTGTTTATTTAGAAGATTGTTTGAGGATTCACACCTAATTTGTAATATGAAACCACAGAAGACTGACTTTTTTTATATATGCACGAGATGAAGATCAAGAAAATTATATTTATATCTTGCGCAAAACTTCAAAGAGTCTGTCGAAAATCTTAGGCTGGCATAGCAGCGGAATATTCACAAGACACTAACCCAAAATAGAAGATAAAATTTACCGATAAATATCATTGGAAAATAATATTCATGTCTAAAGTGACAAAAACCAATTAAAATTAAAAAAGGGTTGGTTAAAATCCACATCGGAAATCATTGTTTAAAAAAAAAAGAGTTTGATATATAATAAATACTTGCATCATAACCCGCCATTGCCCGCCATAATAGACATTCATTGTCTCTTATATTTAATAGCATATGTTTAGAATATATATATATATATATATATATATATATATATATTCAAACGTTATTATAGTGGATGAACTTATTTGAAATAGATACAACATTTTTATTTATATTACATTTTAAACACTGTGCATTAATCATATGGGCCTGAGCATTCGTGAAATCTAATGAACCATGTACAAAACTGCATCCATTTACAAGACACTAACCCAAAATAGAAGATAAAATTTACCGATAAATGTCAATGTTTAATGATATTATTGTCTAAAGTGACAAAAACCAAAATTCTGAATTCATGGAGAAAGCTGAAGGTATTTAGGAAAAAAGACCTAAGCAAAAATAAAAAAAAAGGGGTGGGTAAAAATCTACATCAGAAATCATTGTTTAAAAAAAAGAGTTTGATATATAATAAATACTTGCATCATATCCCGCCATTGCCCGTGCAACTCAGAACATTTTAGCAGTAGGAGAAGATGCTAATGAGAGGAGTAGATGGAAAGCATTTATTGAAAGTTGGAAAGGAGAACTGAGTCTGTTAAATGTTTATAATATAAAATGGATAAATTCCTTTAAAACTCGGTTATATATAAAAAAAAAATAAGTATATAAAAAATTGTTGTTTAAAAATTGTTCAAAAATTCCATTAAAAAAGCTATTTTCATTTGTTTTGCGTAAACGTGATTTAATATTTTGTGTGACATTGTAAACAGCAGTGCGTTTGTTTTTGTTTCAAAATTACGGGAGAAAATATTTACAATTTTTTGTTGACTAACAAAAAAATAAAAATTATTATGTTTTACTGAAATTAGAAATATAAAAACTATTACGCTCTCAGTTCAGAAATTTTCGAAGAATATTTAAAAATGTAGAAATTTAATTTTAGAGGAAAAAGTTACATAAATGCCACACGAATTACAGACAGTTGATATCCTGCATGAAGTATTTAACGAAAAATATCTTTTATATTTAATTTTATCTTCTGAAGTATGAAATATTAATCCAGAAAAAAACTTAAATAATTAATTTAGCCACTCTCATTATTATTATTTTTTTTTTTTTTTACATATTTTGTTTTTGTTTGAAAAAACATTCTTTTTCAAAATATTTCTTTTTTTTCAAAATTACGGGGAAAAATATGCAAATTCTTTTATTGACCAAATGAATTTTTAAAACGTCGGATAAAAAAATAAATATAAAGGTTCATTTTTTTAGTCGCGTTTGACACGTGTGATTTGATTTCTGTGACGTAATCTAGCAACCCTCTTAGATCTTAGATGTTTTACAGAGCATATGTAAACAATCGTCACCATTGGCCAAAAATTCTGAAAGGGAAAATTGCTGAACTTAAACTCAAAACGTGTATCGACCTGGCTTCCCTGTAGATATGTGTCCCTAGAGAGTTTGAATGGCCTAGCTTAAAAAACGTGTGCATAGTTAAACAGTCACACACAGACTCACAGATTGCCTTTTGTATATATATATATAGATTTTGTAATTGATTATTAACACGTGACAGTATGAGTAAAAAATCCTTTAATTCTCTCAGTCTGACTCTCTATCTCTGTGCGGATACAAACACACGCGCACATATATGAGTGTGGTTGTATTTGCGTGCTTAGTGGATGCGATTCGAATTTGATTGATGATATCTCTTGATTCATGGAAATATGAAGATTTCATAAGCCTTCAAGATATCAATGGATATTAAACAAGTTTTGTAGCTCAAGTTTTTTTTTTTTTAGTGAAGAACGCTTTCAGTGCAAGTGTCACTGTTTGAACTTCCAATAAATGTGTCCCAAACGAAGAACTGGTCAGCTCCTTGAGTGTAAATCAAGTTGCAGAGCTTTTCTTCACGAAAACAGAAAAAAGAAATGTTTTTACGAATACCAGGGATGTGTAACTCTAAATAGTCATATATATATATATATATATATATATATATATATATATAGAGAGAGAGAGAGAGAGAGAAAGAAAGAGATATAATTGTTTAATTACTTAGTGTTTGGTCATAATAAAATAAGACCAGTACTCATCTGTATTAAAAAGTGTTCAATACAATTATATTGTAGAACTTTTCAATAGTCTTAATTTGTAAACTATTTATTATGCGACCTAGGTTTCTACCGTGTGGTGTCTTCAGGTGATTTGTAATAACTTTGCAATAATTATTTATTGCAAATTACCTGAAGACACCACACGGTAGAAAGCTAGGTCGCGTTATAACTCGTTTACAAATGAAAAAAAATATATATATAGGTGTGTGTGTGTGTGTGTGTGTGTGTGTGTGTGTGTGTGTGTGTTTGTGTGTGTGTGTGCATTTTCAAAACATTTAACAAATGTAAAACGTTCCATTGAAACTAGATAAGATTAGGCGTTTTGCCTTTCTAGGCTTCATCAGATCCAAAAGTAAAAGAAAGAGATCTGGGCGTGTATGTATGAATAATCAATCATAGAAGTGTTTTTCCCATGTGTTGGCGTTTCTCGTGATTAAAGTACTATTATTCCTTGTTTAAACATACGCACAAATATATACACATATTTCTTTCTTACTTTTTTGGGAATGATGAAGCCCTGAAGGCGGAAAGCCTAATCAGACTTTATCTAAATTAAATATTTTCCATTTGACAATTTTCTTAATGTATATATATATATATATATATATATATATATATATATATATATATATTTCAATCCTGGGTTAGGAAACGAACGAAGTCTAGCCGTACTGATGAGCTGTAATACAGCGAAACAGATCTGTCTGCGGATGACTATAGTATTTACGCTGTGACTAGTGTGACTGAGCACTCTGGAAGAGTGGGAGGCTTTGTAAACAGTAGCTACCCCGGCATATACGCATTGCTCATTCGATAATGAATTGGAGCACTCTAGCTATTGGGCGTGTTTATACGCGCTAAAAAGCTCGTGGCCTAGGAGTAGAATCGCCGACTGACGCCGATTCGGTCGGGTTTCAATCCTGGGTTATGAAGCGAACGGAGTCTAAGCCGTACTTATGAGCTGTAATATAGTGAAACAGATCTGTCTGCAGATGACTATAGTATATATATATATATATGAATTAATGAAAGAACAGAAATTATGACTAACTATTAGGTTCATACAACCATGAATAAAAACGTTACAATTTCTGGTTACGTGAGCGTTCAAAATAATCTCCATTACGTGAGCGTTCTCAAAAGAACGATAAACGATGAAATCAAGTATTGCAAATCGCCTGAAAACACCACTCATGGTAGAATCCTAGGTCGCGTAATAATTCGTTTACAAATGAAGAATATACAAAAGTTCTACAATATAATTTTATTGAACCCTTTTTCATACAGATGTGTACTGGTCTAATTTTATTATGACCAAAAACTATATATATATATATAAGAGAGAGAGAGAGAGAGAGAGAGAGAGAGAGAGAAATTAATATAGAAAGGTAAAACTTAAAATAAGCTTAAATGTAGAATTTAATGAAGTGTCGATGACAAAATCTCCAGATAGTAAATATTATATAATAATATCATCAATATCAAAATACGCTACTCAGAGTTTCATGTAGCAAATATCATCAGCCGGTTATATATATATATATATATATATATATATATATATATATATAGCATGCTGCAACTCAATACCTATAAAGATTCGGTGTTAAAGCACCATCATCAGGCAGTAAAATGTGGTTAATATATATATATAGCATGCTATTATTGTTATTATTACTATTATTATAAGAATTACAACACACACACACACACACACACGCATATATATATATATACACACGCTAAAAAAAAGCGAAAAAATGGCATTTCCATCCTTATATATATATTTATATATATATAAATATATATAAGGATGGAAATGCCATTAATTTCCAAACACGGTCAACAATTTGTTGCTGTTTTGATAACTGATATTATTGCGAGTTGGCTTTTTTAAATTTTGCTACCGTTTTTATTGGGACGTGCGTTGTGGATGCAAATCGGTGGAGCAGAGTTCGAATTCTAGTTGAATTCCTAGCATTCACTTACGCGGAAATACCCTTCGGAAATATATTAGTCCGTCTCTTCCCTCCAGTTACGGGGTAAATAATAGAACAGATTGGATTCTATAGCCTTGGTTGGCAACCAGTCTACAGCAGAAAGCAATGGTAACCTACTGCGGGATAATCTTCTGCCCAGTGAGTCAGATCTCTTTTGAGACATGATCGCCCAAAGCGTGTATCACGTATTGCAAATAACTGACTGACTGAACATAATAGTTGAAAACATGATTAGGGCTTCTACTAGGCATAAAGTGGGGGATCAGACTTATATTGTTTTGAAGTAATAAACTGAACCCCTACAAATTACTACTTAATAATATAATACATCTCTTCCCCATCTACCTATGAAACAAATAATAGGACAGATTGGGTTATATGGTTTTGGTCGCCAACCAGTCTATCCCAGAAAACAATGGTATCCTTCTGCGGAATAATCTTCTGCCCAGTGAGTCATATCTCTTTTGAGACATGATCGCTTAATCGTGTATCACGTGTGGCACTTCACTGACTGACCGTTTCCATTATTTAACTGATTTCATCTGCTTGTGGTGTGTATAGTTATGATACCAGATATGCAAGTAAGTCTTTTTGATAAGCATGCAATTGTATTGCAATATATACTGATACACCACACACACACACACGCACACACACACATTCATATATATATATACAGTGAATTTAGACAGTACTCCCTCTCTTATGGAAGTTTTGTAAAAAATGACAGACAAAGTGATGGGCTTAAGTTTTTATATAAGTTTTCTTTTCTTCAGTACATTAATTATATAAAAATATCTGAACGTATAATTAATTCTATATTCCTTGTTGGCTGCAGATTCTTGCAATTTAAGATTATACTTTTAGGCGTTAATCCTTTTTTATACATGCTTTGCTAAAGCGATAGACAAAGTGCTTTGGTCAATTTTTAAAAAAAATTATTGTTATCTCATTATTTTTTATTCATAAACTAAACATTATGTCAGGATTCATCATCGGAGGCCACAATTTAAACAACCTAAGGTACGCAGAAGATACAGTGCTAATAGCAGACACAGAAAGAAAACTACAAGACCTCCTACCGAAGGTAGCTAAAGAGAGTGTCAAGAAAGAACTACAAATAAACTGCAAGAAAACCGAATGCATGTTCATCAGCAAAAAGGGCAGCCCAAATTGCCAAATACAGGTGAGCGACTCTAAAATCAAGCAGGTACAGAAATTTAAATACCTGGGAAGTGTTTCTAACAGAAGACGGAAAGTGCGACACTGAGAAACGAAGGCGAATTGGCATAGCGAAAAAAGCATTCCAGAAGTTGAGTAAAATATTAAGAAACAGGACAACTTCGCTAGAAACAAAGAAGATAGTACTGGATTGCTACGTGTTGTCAGATATTCAATATGGCAGTGGATGCTGGAAAATATCATCAAAAATGAAGGAAAACCTGGACGTAGCTGAAATGTGGTTCTAAAGAAGGATGCTACGGATATCATGGACCGAGCATGTGAGCAATGACGAGGTTTTCGAAAGGATGGAAACGAAAAGGAAATTAATACTGAGCATCACGAAGAGACAGCTGAAGTTCCTGGGACATGCAATGAGGAAGGAGGGTTTGGAGAACTTGATACTAACAGGCCAGATAAAGGGGAAAAGAGACAGGTGAAAGCAGCGGATAGCATATTTGAAGGACCTGATCAGGTGGATGACGGAACGAGGGTTGCATAGTGCAACAAGAGAAAGCATGTTAAGAGCACCAGGGATAGGGAGATGTGGAAAGCTATGACCACCTACGTCCTGAAAGGACATGACACATAAAAGAAGAAGAAATTATATAATAACGTGCGCATATTCTATTTAATCTACATTCTTCATCGGTTGTCGGGTCATGTAATTCAAAAATGATGTATTTTGGCAGCAATCCCTGTTTTATTCATGTTTGTTTTAAATGAGAGAAAGTGCTGTGTTTTTTTTATATATAATTTTCTATGTGATCTTATAATTTTATTATTTTAGTACATAAATAATATAAAATATTTCTAAACAATTTATTTATCCTAATTTTCTTGTTGGCTTCAAATTCATGTAAATTTATTATTGTGTATATAGGCAGCAATTCCTCTTTTATGCCAGACTAGCAGTCTAGTCCGGCGTTGCTCGGGTGTAATGAAAGCTTTAAAACTAATCCATAGTCCTGGTGCTCAGACTCAGCCTAAAGAATATGTGTGAAATTTTGTGAGAATCGGATAAAAATTGTTGATTTGTATAAAGGACATACAGACACATAAACACACAAACCTCTTGCTTTTTATATATATTATAGATTTTCTGTACTACTGTCAGAACTGCAACCTTGAAACTTCTGAATATCGTTTCTTCTGTCTTTGTCTATGAGTGTATCAAATTTGATTAAAATCGGACCAATCCTTCTATAACTCGATTTTTTCGATTATCGATTTTCGATATTAATCGGGAGTAAATCGACACAAATCCTAGCTAAGAACACTCGCAGACGCTTATAGTGCAACTGTGTAAATTTTCAAGAAAATCGGTTCAGCCGTTTGGGAGTCTATAGGTAACGGACACACACACATACACACACACACACACACACACACACACACACGCACACACACACACACACACACAAAGTTCCATTTATAAATAAGTTTAGATTCTTATAAATAAACAATGTAAAAAACAAATAGTGGTTTAATTTTTTGTTCGGAATTCTCTAAAAAATATATAAATCCAATTTCGGATTGGGTACGACGATAAACTACATCTGGCAGCAAGTCCTCTGATTGATTTTGAGAACTATGGAACCACCTTATAATTGCTGTTGTTTCCAGATAAACTCTGAGCCAGAGTGGTAGCAATTTTTAGAGTTCAAGCTATGGGCAAATAGTGAACTTCCAAATAAAAGCAAAACACTATGAAAGTATAAAAAATTATTCCTCTACACAAAATCTAGCTAAGGAGACTCGCAGACACTTATAGTACAACTGTGTAAATTTTCAAAAAAATCGGTTCAGCCGTTTCGGAGTCTATAGTTAACGGACACACACAGACAGACAAAGTTCCATTTATAAATAAGTTTAGATTTAGATTCTGTAAAAATGACAGACAAGTTGTTATTAAAAAATTATCTGAATCTTTTATTTATCCTACATTCTTTGTCGGTTGCGAGTCATGAAATTTAAAAAGAGTGCATTTAGGCAGCAATCCCTCTTTTATGAATATATTGCTTTTAAATATCAATATATTGTTTTTCATATAATTTTACATATGATT
Organism: Ascarosepion bandense; assembly: GCA_037127315.1. Classification (NCBI taxonomy): domain Eukaryota; kingdom Metazoa; phylum Mollusca; class Cephalopoda; order Sepiida; family Sepiidae; genus Ascarosepion; species Ascarosepion bandense. Next base: position 2,841,170 of record JBBBDQ010001464.1, on the reverse strand, counting down.
TTATATTTTAATACATAAATATTGGGACGCACGCGCCTATTCGGCTATAATGAACTATTCCATTACTATGTAAAGTAATGGTGGCATCTACGTAGGAGAGTGTGCCGAGCACCTGATCGACAAGTCAGTCGTAGACTTCCGGTGACGACCCGGAAGTACCCATTGCTTAATACTACGTCTTACGACGGTTGAGACGATTAACCCTTATTCTTGTATTGAATACTAATAACCTTTGTAAATACTATTTGCACGGAATACAACAATTAACCTATTCCTGTTGTCGAGTTATTTATTCTTACTCACGACATAACAATAAATTATATAAAATTTGTCCAAATTATTTATTTATCCTGATACTCTTATAGTATATGGAAGTGGGAAGTGCGAGAAAAGAAGCTGTTGGAGTAGAATTGTCGGCTGCTTTTGGTTGATTTACCTGTATAAGGGTGGGACATTTTTGCCAGTCTGGTTGCACGACAAAATTCTTGTGGAGGAAACACCAGTGACCTAATTCATTAAAAATGACAGATCACATGTTGTGGTTAAGTAATTTTACATGTTATCTTGTAATTTTTACTTTTCACTACACAGGATAGATAAAAAAAATATCTGAATGTTTTATTTGTTCTACTTCCCTTGTTGGCAGCCGGGTCATGTGATTTAAAATTTGTTTATTTAGGCAGTTAGAAATGAAGAAGTAGCAGTACTTCTTCTATACTAGCCTGTCTTTTTGAACGACAATTGCATTAAAATTGTGATTGGTGCCTGAATACACAATTCTTAAATTACATGACCAGGCGACCAATAAAGAACGTAGGGTGAATGAAATATTACGATATTTTATATATAGTTTATGGGCTGAAAAGAAAAAAAAATAAGATCACGTAAAAAAAAAACAGAACATTTTCTGCCATTTTACACACACACACACACACACACACACACACACATACATACATATATATATATATATATATATATATATATGTGTGTGTGTGTTAGTGTATTTACATATAAATTCAATATATTATATTAGGAGAATATCCATTTCGACAGGATTTTAAAAACTTATTTCCTAAACTCCCAGTAACAGAAATTATAAAAAGTTTTTGGTATGACCGGAAATAAAACTTTGGTTAGAAAAAAGGAAAGAAACAAAAATAAGGGGAGAGGGTGGAATGTGTAGATTTAATGCGTAGGTAATAGAAGTTGAAAGGAAATAGATCAGACGATAGGGACTACAGTTCAAGGGTAAATGCTAAGAATAACCTTTAAGGGATCTTGCATATAAACTTAACCAACATCAAGTAACTTTATGTAAAAAATTAATTTAACAATGGAATTGAAAGCATATCAGGGAACGTTGATTTTACACATTTTTTCCCAAATTGAATTTGGACAACTCTTTATAATAATTAATGAGAAAAAACCCCTCAACACATTTTAGATTATATGCTTTAAATCTCTCTTGATGTGATGCTTTGTGGGCATTCCACTTTCTCACCGGCGGGATGTGGCTTCCCTCTGTTTATTCTATAAATATTTTCATGGGTTCTGCCCTTACGAACTTAGGTCACTGGTGTCTCCTCCATAAGAATTTACTCGGGCAACCAGATTGGCAACAAGGTCCCACCCTTTTACCGTTAGATCAACCAAATGCAGGCGACAATTCTACTCCAACAGCTTCTTTTCTTACGCTTCCTGCCTGTGGAACTCCCTTTCTTTTGCTTGCTTTCTTGACAGCTGCAACTTAAAGGAATTTAAATGCAAAGTCAATTCCCATCTCTTATCTACTTAACTCTAGCCCTCTCTACATCACTCCGTGTATATTGTTTTTTCTTTTCTCTCTACATTCGTGACTGTCTTTACTCCGGTGTTCACATCCTTCCCTTGACCTTTCTCTTTCACTCCCTGTAGCTGGTTCGTCTTTGTCTTCACTCTTTTCTAAATATTTCTCTCTTATGTAGGCCCCTGCACATCTGTGGCGGTTCGGCTTTGCTTGGGGTTTAATGATTTAAAAAAAAAAGAGATGCTTCCAAGAAGAGGAAACATGTCTCATTTATTACGTCTTTCTTCAGATATTTTAATAAAATAATAAGAAGAAAATATTACCCTAGGAAATAATAATAAATAAAACTATAATCTCAGTTTATATTTTATTTTAAAAAAATTCAATTAATATCCTTTTTCACGTTATATTTCTAAAAGTCTGGCTTACGGCCATATCACGTTGAATACACCGGTTTTCGCTCGATCAGCGAAGTTAAGCAACGTTGAGCCTGGTCAGTACTTAGATGAGTAACCGCTTAGGAATAGCAGGTGCTGTAAGCGTTTAGTAACTCATGTGCGTTGTGGTGCAGTGGATATCGGCTCGGAAAGAGAAATCGGGGAGCTGATTTCGAATTCCAGTTGAATTCCCTGCATTCACTTAAGCACTGGTACCCTTGGAAAGTTATTAATCAGTCCCTTCCATCCAGTTATGGGTTAAATAACAAGGGTAGAATTGGGGACCCTGCCCTTAAAAACAAATCCCAATGAATCTTGATACTCGAAAAGGAAAAAAGTATTGCTAGAAACAAAAACTTATATAAAAGAAAGCAATAAACTGTTGAAAGAAAAAGGTATTACCAACAATAAATAGATAAAAATTTAGTTGGCAATAAATGACCCGCCGAGGTGTTGATGTGCCATAAAACAAAACAATCAACCAATCTTCCTGCGTAATTAGAAACAAAACACGCTGTTGATATGACAATATAAAGGTAAATCATCATCCTCGGAATTTGAATCCAGTTCATTAAAAATTTAAAAAAATCGAACTAATGTTTTTTGTCTTTTATTTTTCCACAAAATAAAGTAGGTACCTCCAGTCATTTACAGTATCTAATTTTTAAACTGAATTTTTAAAAATTAAAAAGTTTTCTTGAAACTTTTATTTATTTATTTTTTTATTTGTATCACCCCGAGCAAGGCGGTAACGCCACTGATGTGCAGGGGGCTACGTAATAGTGAAAAGATTGGAAAAGAGAAGGCCGGAAACCACATCCTAAACAGGGAATAAGGGATGAGCCTCTTAACCTGTTTAATATACGTGGGTGGAGTGTGAACTGGGCGATAGATAGAACTATCTACTCCAATTGAAAAAAAAAAGACAAAGTGAGAAGATTGGAAAAGAGAAGATAGATGTGTGTGGAATGTGAACCGGGTAGTTTTAATTTAAAGGTAAATGATTAAATTTACTATTTCTAGTAAGCGATATACTCTGGTTTATTTAAAACAGAAACTATATTGATTGGAATATAAAAGTTGAATTTTTTTAATTTTTTAATTTTGCCGCCAATTTTGAACGATCGACACATATGTAAACAAAAGTTAATTCTCAGTTTTAAAAGTCTTGCAAAAATAATATATACATCTGTGACACATTATTTTTGGTAAATTATCAAATTTTTTGTTTAAACTAATCTGATTTACCCAAGTATTATTTATTTATAGTGTGAAATTTAGAATAAAACTATTTCTTAATCACATATTTTAATTTTTTGACCTGTGCGCCATGTATCAAACATGTTGACAGGTTGTTGATTAAAGATAAGATAAAAGTGTATGACGTTCAGAAGTAATAAAATTGCAGAAATTGTTTTTTTCGATTAAGGGAGGAAGCTCAGACTTTTAATTCATTTGCACATAGAAATTACCATACGTACACAAAGAAAAACTTCAAATGCACAAAAAAATATTTTAAAAGTATGAAGGCCTAACGAGTTGTATTAAACGTTTCAATTTTCGATAGGCAATATAATATTCATTTATTAACTTAAAAATCTAACCGCAACAAATCTTTGAAGTATTTTAAAAAATATTTTTGAAACTTTATAAATTATTATAATTAAAAAAAAAAATTAAAACAATTCTTTTAAAATTTCATTAGTAATCGAAAATTATTTTTCTTCATTCTATAATGTCCTTAATTGTTATTATTTATTCAAGTAATTACAAGCTTCGTTTTTATTAAGTTTGGGGACTTTTCTATTTATACTATACTTTTTTTTCGCGATTTTGAAGAGGTACATAAAATAAGTATCGCCATTTTTATGTATTATGAATTGTTTTACTGAATTCTTTTTTGGAAAGAATATTAAACTAAAAACAAAATTATTTGATCTTAACATAAACTGAAATTTTAACACTTCAACATTGTCTTTTTTTTTAAATACACGTAAATAATATATTTTAGATCAAAAATTTATAAAGCAAGTTATTTCTGATGACATTTATATGCGCATTATTTTATCTGTTTGCCTCTTGTAGTATTAAAAAAAAAATTAAGTTTTTAAAGGATTTATATTCATTTTATTTCTTAGCATGGAATAATCCAGCCTGCTTATTTACTTCAGTTAAAACCGCAATAATCTCAGCGATATTATTTAATTTGATTTTAACATCAAATGCTTTTTGATCTGCTTTTATGATATTGGGCCCCAATTATCTAGACCTGTCCAATATATATATATATATATATATATATATAAATTTTGTACCAGATGGAAGGTATAATGTAAGGTCTGATGATATGAGCAAATTAAACTCATTGAAATGAGCTATAGTTTATAACCAATTGAAATGACGTGTTGAGTTTTCCTTTATAAACTATATATATATATATATATATATATATATATATATATATATATATAATGATATTAGCTATAGTAATAACAATACCAATAGTAACAGAACTAATTCTACCGAAACTATTATTAATTAAGCTATAATTTGAATCGTCTTGTAAAATCAACTCGTCAGGGAAATTGTCTCTTTCTCTCTCTCTCTCTCTCTCTCTCTCTATATATATATATATATATATATATATATATATATATGTCTGAGTATGCCTATATATATATATATATATATATATAAATTTTGTACCAGATGGAAGGTATAATGTAAGGTCTGATGATATGAGCAAATTAAACTCATTGAAATGAGCTATAGTTTATAACCAATTGAAATGACGTGTTGAGTTTTCCTTTATAAATTATATATATATATATATATATATATATATATATATATATTAACTATAGTAATAACAATACCAATAGTAACAGAACTAATTCTACCGAAACTATTATTAATTAAGCTATAATTTCCATCGTCTTGTAAAACCAACTCGTCAGGGAAATTGTCTCTTTCTTTCTCTCTCTCTCTCTCTCTCTCTCTATATATATATATATATATATATATATATATATGATATATCCCGAAAAGGAATACAGTATAAATGATCAGTTGAAGAATGGAACTCCACACCAGGAATAAGAAATACAGATTTATTGTACTAAGGTACAATTAACAATAATACACAAAGAGGCAAGCCACGGGTTGAAGCGGAATAGACTATTGAATAGTGAATGCCTTAGCTAAGAACTTTTCCGTCGTACCGCTCTTTACCGTCTTTTATAATGTAGAGCATTCTATTCTCGGGGATGGCAGGATATATATACTACGTGTCACGTGATTCCAACAGCGCAGTATCTTTATTTACTTAAGAATGAGGTCGAGCATATTAACTTCCTGGCGATCCGTGTTCAAACATTAGTGTCGGTAGTGACACATTCCTATATAACATATACGAACCAAGCTTTGAGAAAAAGGATAAATTAAAACAACAAAGAGAAATGCTAAATTACAAAAGATCAAAGAATAATTTCTTTTTACTCGATGCCGTTTTTGCCTTCAACCAGAACACATATCATATCATATCACATATCTCCAATAACAAAAGTTATATCACCCACATCATCCACGATGTCCATTCCTCAAAAACATTTAAGAACCCCCATTAAAAAAAGAAAACACTGATTAGCATACCAAACCCATTTCTTGGTCATATGCCGTTTACCTCATCTAAAAATTTGAACAACGCCAGAAGGCAAAGAGGTCCATCGGCTGAATCAAATGAAAAAAAAATCTAACCGCATGTATAATTTAGGGGAAGACGTGTGCCATGTGTCTAGGGAACAGGTGGAAAATACATTAACGCGAACCCACAAAATAAAGATTTAAGGTATCTTCTGTATTTCAAAGAATCCCATTCAAAAGACGTTGAGAACCACAAAAAATTCTTTAACGCCAAAAGGGTGTTAACTGTAGTGCGATCGGGAAAAGATCCCAACAAATATCGTCTATGCTAGTAGAGGTAATTGATGACTTCGAAACAATCTCTCCTCTGCCATTTATAGAGAAAGGTAATTTAAATAAATTAAATCTGTCTAGTTCAGTAGTTCAGATCTCTTTTGTTCAGCCATCTCTGTATAAAGCTATGAAATTAGTTCCTCTGGTACATTTGTGGCTTGACCCTTGATGGCATGAACAAAAGTAAGGCTCATTAGAACAGGCTGTCCTTGTCCTATCTGCGGCCATGTTTAATGCAGATCACCAAACTTAACTGGACTGATCACGGCTCTCTTATTGTAGGCCTGAGGTAGGAGAGTCGAAGGCGATCGCTTGCGATCTTCAGCGTCTCAGTGTGGATGTATGTCGTGTACAGGAGATCCGTTTTGATGGAGGATGGAAAAGTGTTTCCTGCTTGGTTGGTAAGTCTTTCGATTCGGTGTGTGTTCTTTTATTCGCAGATTTACGTGATGAATGTAACGATAAAGGGTAAGTATTTTCATCTCATTGGGATTTATGCGCTTAGTGACCATACGGCGCGGATGTGCGTTGTGGTGCAGTGGATATCGGCTCGGAACGACAAATCGGGATGCCGAGTTCGAATTCCAGTTGAATTCATTGCATTCACTTACGCACAAATATCCTTGGAAAAGGTATTAATCCGTCTCTTCCTTCCAGTTATGGGTTTAAATAACAGGACAGATTGGGTTCTATAGCCTTGGTCGGCAGACAGTCTACCGCAGAAAGCAATGGCAACCTACTGTGGGATAATCTTCTGCCCAGTCAGTCATGTCTCTTTCGAGACATGATCGCCCAAGCGTGTTTCACGTATGGCACTTAACTGACCATACGGCGCGACCTTATTTGTTTCAACGAATCGTTAGTTTTGTAACAACGTTTCGTCTGGTAGATATTGTAATAACCTCGACCTAGATCGTATAGTAGATAGCTTGGGTACTAACTATCCAGATGTCACGCCATTTCGGAACTTCATTAACAAGTTCGAATGTGTTGATAAGTACTGTAATGAGCGCCCTCGAGTGTGAACTTGGACTAGATAAGGGCGGATCAATGATTAGCAATGATGTGTGTTCTATTTTCTTCTTCTATGTGCCCTCTCGCTTCAGGTCGTTGGCGATCATGGCTTTCCCCATCTCCCTATTCCTGGTGGAATTTAGCAGGCCTTCTCCTGTTACAACATGCAACCCTCGTTCCATCATCCACCTGATTAGGTCCTTCAAATATGTTATCCGTTGCTTTTCCCTGTCTCTTTTTCCTTGTATCTTGCCTGTTAGTATCAGGTTCTCCAAGCCCTTCTTCCTCATTGCGTGTCCCAGGAACTTCAGCTGTCTCTTCCTGATGCTCAGTATTAATTTCCTTTTTGTTTCCATCATTTCTAAGACCTCATCATTGCTCACATGCTTGATCCATGATATCCGTAGCATCCTTCTGTAGAACCACATTTCAGCTGCGTCCAGGTTTTCCTTCATTGTTGATGATATTGTCCAGCATCCACTGCCATAATGAAGAACTGACAACCCATAGCAATCTAGTACTCTATTCTTTGTTTCTAGTAAAATTGTCCTGTTTCTTAATACTTTACTCAACCTCTGGAATGCTTCCTTCACCATGCCAATTCGCCTTCGGATCTCTGTGTCGCACTTTCCGTCCTCTGTTATAACACCAGGTATTTAAATTTTTGTACCTACTTGATTCTGGTATCCCCGCTAGAAATGTTGCATTTTGAAAAGTCTTTTTAACAGTATTCAAGGTATATATTAAGTGAATTTTGTATTATTAGTAGTAAATAATCAGGCCTTTACAAATAAATATATAATACTGCTTGATTATAAACAGAATATCTACTTAAATACGAGTATCGATAAAAATAATGTTCAAAAAAATCATTTCATAATAATTAATATGTGCTGTTTAATAATTTTTAACTTATTTTCGTACAGAAATATTCTTGAAGCATAGAAGCCCTTGATTATGAACATGACAAAACATGATATTCGTTTACTTTTCTTGCATGATTTCAAAATATGGCACAGTGCCTCCGAATCTTCTGTCAATATTAACAGAGTATGGGTATATATGTCCACAAGTCATCGGACACTACAAAACTCTGTATTGGTGAGGAGTTTCTTGAAAGTGAAGGCGGTAGTGGACGGTCATGCAGTCCTGAACGAACAACGGCAAGCAGTTGTTGGGCAAAACCCACGTCTAAGTGTCAGAAAAATATCTCAGACGTTTGGTGTTTGCACTACAACAGTCTGACTTCATTTGAAGAGTATTGGCAAGGTGAAAAAGCTCGAGAAATGGGTTCTTCATGATCTCACTGAAAATAAAAAAAATTAGACGTTTTGAAACATGCTCGACTCTCTGTAGCACCAATGACTTCTTTCTTGATCGAATAGTCACTTTTGATGAAAGGTGAATCCTTAATGATAACCGAAAATGTTTAGGTCAACGGCTTGATCGTTTTGAGTTCCACAAACATTTCTCAAAGTCAAAGCTGCATAAGCAAAAGACTATATTGATTGCTTGGTCGTCTGCAATTTGTGTTATCTACTACAGCTTTCTTGAAGCCACTCAGACCTTAATGAAGACTTTTAGTGAAATTAAGCAACTGAAAAGTATGATCGCCTCGAAAAATATTAGACCTGAATTAGTGAACTGATGTGGTCAGTTCTGCAACATGATAATGCGTCTCCACATGTTGCAAGAACGACGTTGCAAAAACATCCTTGATATAAGAGAGTTTACCACAGTCTCCATATTTTCCTGATCTTTCATCCACTGATTATTATTTTTAAGCATTTAAGCACATTTTAAATGGTAAAAACTTTAGATCCAAACCAGAGATGAAATCAGCTTTCAAAGAATTCGTTGCCTCACAGTCAATAACTTTTCGTCAAAGAGAAATAAATAATCTAGACGATCGATGGCGAAGGCGAATAGATATCCACGTCTCGTATTATGACTAATTTCAACATTTCTATAGTTACTACTTCTTAGAAAATAAAATTACGTTTCTGAAATTGGCCATTATTTTTGTAACAACCTAATAGCTACCTCAACCGATTTTTAGTTAAGAGCGTCGATGAAGGGATCTTAGATATTCCAGTTTTTTTTCTATCGGATTATAGGCTCGTCCGGGTTTGTGTAAACTTAGATACTTCTCAGGTCACGATAGCTGTCTACTAATGCTACTGCAGGAATTGATGTGGCTGAGGTTGGCAATAAGTGGTGGAATTTATTGAAATCTAATGTTAAGTCGTTTACTGTTAAGTATAGTCGTCGACTCAATCTAATTTTGCAATAAGCACAAACGACATGTCAAACACAATTTTATTAGGTGATTAGATCTCATCTCATGATAGAGGGGAAGTAGCCTTAGCTATGACGGAACTGGCTTCCTTGTTTACCAGAAAGGATCAAGCTCTTGTAGTTACAACTAAGTTAAAAAGAATGTCTTTTGATCTGTTCACCAGAGAGCCCCTCTGATCTTTCTCGGTTCGCTGCCTATTTTCTGAAAAGCTTTGACGTTTCATGGTGGGGATGGGATAGTTTGCTTTCGGTTTTTGACGATATTAAATACAGAGTTTAAAATTGTAATCAAGCTGCTAACCAGTCTGTCCTGTCTAAAATGACTGGGTCTGAGCAGATTTGTGCTGTGAAGGGCAAGCCTATGCAGGACAAGCTTCGTTTTGTACGCTTGATCATTAAGTAAATTGACAGTCAAGCCCAGATGATCCGTTTAGAATATTCCATGTCATTCGATAAGGTTGACTATCGTTTACTGGAGACTGTCATTTCGCACCTGGATCCGGATTCTGTACGCATCACTCGATGCGCTGTTCGAAGTGATTATGGTAGGAGTGGAGCCTTTCGTAAAGTTACGCTCCATTCAGCAAGGTTATCCGCTGTTGTATTTGCTTTACGGTCTTGCGTTTGAGCCTTTCTTTTGCGAATAAAACGCTAATCTGGTCTCACGCGGAATACATTTACCTGGCGATAACAACACGGGAAGATACTCTGTCTATGCCGATGACGCTTCGGTTTTTGTGTCGAGCAGAGCCAAGATAAGCAAGAAATCAGAGGGTAAGAGAAGCGGACAAGGGCTAAGATATGTATGTTGGCTTGCGTTTGAAAGGAAGGAAGGGAGCATTTCCTCTGGACGGACAAGCCGGGCAGGTACTCGGCGTAAGGTTCGCTCTCGATCTCTTGCTGAAAACGCATTAGTTGGATGTGCGAAAGAAGGTCGTGGGTGCAGTTAGTTTTTAGTCCGTAGAACTCTTTCTTTAGAGGGGAAGGCGGGCGGAAGTACGTTTCGTACGTCTACCAAATACTCCTTCGTCGACTCTTCGTGCTTCCACTCTCGTATGCCATACAAATTGATGTGGATTCCAGGTGAGGAACCGCACAAAAATAATGAACAACAAACATGTAATTGAGATTGAAAAATAAGTTATATTAAACGTAAAGATACAGACTGGAACTCGGGTTAGTAATCCAGAAATACGATCAGTAAGGAATATATATATATATATATATATATATATATATATATATATATATATATATATATAAGTCTTTGAAGTGAAGACGTGCTGCATTTAGTGTATCCATGTAATACTATTCTGGCTGAGTGGAGTTTAGAGCTACTATGACTATTGACGTGGTCTTCTCTGTGAAACTTCCGTATCGTTCGGTATCTTACGGTAACCTACGGATCTCATACGTTGTCTAACGGATCAATCCACCCTTCCACTGGGGCAAAATGTGGTACAAGGCATTTTTAAAGTGGATGATCCAGGCCATATAGCCCAGCCAAAAATATATGTCTGACTTTACCCAATCGTGACTCTACCCTTTGGCATAGCCACGACTGTGTTTATGCTCTCCGCCCAAAGGCAGAGAGTGAACAGTGTCAAATTCGGAGATCAACTCGGACGGATCTGACGTATGTCACTATGGCTGGAGTATATGTATACTCAAGTCTAGTCCATTATCATAGAAAAAGGGGAGATCCCACAACACAAATGAACTTAATTTGGGTTTTGTTCTTCTTTCTGTGGCGAAGCTAGACTTATAACGGATGTTGAGAGATCTGTTAGCTCCACTTTTCTGAAGACGGTCTCAGTATGCCTACCTTTGGGATTCGTCAACATATGCTTCGCATTGCTTTCCTAGATCAGATGTGTTCGCAAGCGGATGGGAATGGCGAATTCTGGAAGGATGAAGCCAGTAAGAAATTCTAATTCCTAAGAAGTGCGCAATCGTGCGACTGAGGGCCTCCCCGACGTCCAGACGTTGTACCGTAGGGCTAAATATCAGGTATTATTTCAAGATGGTCTGATTGGCGAGCTCAGTTTAATAAAGCAAGACGCTTTCTCCATATGGCTTTGTGCGCCTGAATTAAAATGTCTCCCTAATGATGAGGTTTTAATGGCGATGTAAAGGGCTCTCTGTGATCGCTGCGGTGGGTCGGTGGAAAGTCTAGTTCATGCTTTCTTCCACTGTAAGGCTGTAGCCCGTTATGCAAGTTTATTGCAAACATCATGGTTCGCATGCTACGTCGGAAGTTGACCTTGAGGCCAGTTCTCTTTGTAGCAATATGGTACCGTCGTTAACTAAGGCTGAGCACTCTGTGATCTTGTTCTTGCTAGGTCTTATGCAAGTTGTCATATGAAGGAATTCTATGAAGACGAGAAGTTTACCTGTTCCCAACTGATCTTGTGCTTTAATTATCAGTTTAAAGTCAAGATCGGGACCTGAAAGACGATGATTCCATCCACTAAAACTTGGCAAAAGTAAGTGAGTCTTGCGCGTATCTGTCGAGTGAAAAGAGCCGACTTAAAGTGGTATTTTGATGCCAGTTAAGCATCAGGATATTGGGGACTATGTTTTTAATCTTGGCGACCCCACCAAAAATGCATTATTTTAGGTTTGTTTATATTTTACGCAAAGTTAAGTATACTTATTGGCCATTTTTATTTTTGCCGTCACCTTCTTTAATTTATTACCATGCCCTCCCTCATTAGATGTTCAGAAATATTTGTCCCCAGGTGAATACAGCCTTACGGCCTGTCACGTTGAATACACCGATTCTCGCTCGATCACCGAAGTTAAGCAACGCTGAGCCTGGTCAGTACTTAGATGGGTGACCGCTTGGGAATACCAGGTGCTGTAAGCGTTTAGTGACGGATGCGCGTGCTTACGGCCATATCATGTTGAATACAGCGATTCTCGCTCGATAACCGAAGTTAAGCAACGTTGAGCCTGGTCAGTACTTAGATGGGTGACCACTTGGGAATACCAGGTGCTGTAAGCGTATAGTGACGGATGTGCGTTGTGGTGCAGTGGATATCGGCTCGGAAAGAGAAATCGGTGAGCCGAGTTCGAATTCCAGTTAAATACCCTACTTTCACTTAAGCACTGTTACCCTTGGGAAAGTTATTAATCCGTCCCTTCCCTCCAGTTATGGGTTAAATAACAAGGGTAGTACTTGAGAACCCTGCCCTTAAAAACAGATCCCAATGAATCTTGATACCCGAAAAGAAAAAATGTATTACTAGACACAAAAACAGATATAAACAACTATAAATTGTTGAAAGAAAAAAAGGTATTAAGGCAATAAATAAATAAAGTTTAGCTGGCAATAATTGACCCGCCGAGGTTGATTTGCCATAAAAGCAAAACACCCAACCAACAACCCTGGTGAATACGGAGTACATTTCCTTTTTTCAAGTGTCTTTTTCGTATTTCTTTTTGTGTATTGATGAGTGTGTAATTGTGTGTATTGTTGGTTGAATAAAGTGTTTTAATTCATCCAAGCCACGCATAATTTTCCTCCAGTTAACTAATATTTATGTTGCAATTAAAGATTGTGAGTATTTTTATCACTAACCCCATTTTGATTAGTCTCTTATATATATATATATATATATATATATATATATATATATAAATTTATCGTAAATAATCAGGCCCGTAGAAATAAATATATAATACTGTTTCATTAAAAAAGAATATCTACTTAAATACGAGTATCGATAAAAAATAATGTTCAGACAATTCATTTCAAATTGTCGTTGCTTATAACCAAGTTTCGTTATATATATATATATATATATATATATATATATATATGCGTCTTGGTGCATCGGAACGTGAAATCGGAGAGCCGAGTTCGAATTCCATTTGAATTCGTTGCACTCATTTACGAGCAAATACCCATGGGAAAGGTATTCATCCATCGCTCCTCGCTTCAGCTATGAGATAAATAGCAGAACAAACTGAGTTCTATAGTCTTGGTTGGCAATCATTTTATCGCAGAATAATATTAGCAAGCTACCTCGGGAAAATCTTTTGCCAATCAGTCATGTCTCTTTCGATACATGATCACCCAAGTGTGTATCACGTATGGCACTTAACTGGCTGAAAGGTAGTAATACGCATAATTATTCAAGGGGTTTTCATTTTTAAAAGTTATCTTATTCTTCACTTCTCACAGACAAATTGTCCATCCTGACAAGCACCACACTACCGTAGATTTCGCACTTTGCAACGATTTCGTCTCAAAAAAAGAAAATCTCACTTGTAAGGAACAAAATTTCAAGTATTTACATTATTCCGATTATTGTCTTGATCTTTGTTGCCTTTTTTATACAAGAGCTCATATTGCAATTTTGACACTAATGAAAAAATATACCAGAGAAAACCATTAACATCAAAAATCTTAGAGAAAACCATTAACATAAAAAATTGCAATATGAACTCTGGTAAAAAGGGTTACTTGACATTAGGTTTATAAGTCCCAGAAATACAGTTGTTCTTGTCCTTAAGGACACATGTCCTAATGGATATAAACATTGCTTAGTTCCTGACTTGACTCTTAGAGTTGAGAGTTCAATACATGTGAGCTGGAGAAGAAGTAACTTGCTGTCTTAGAGGGAGATAACTCATGACTTCCAATCGTGGCATTACTACTACGATGATATACCACAGTGATTGTAATAAAGGGTTCGGTTTGAAATTCCTAGCACCTGAAGAAGGCCGGAGCATACAACGGCCGAAATGTCGTACAAATGGAACAAAGATAAGGACAATAGTCCGAATGATGTAAGTACTGTAAATACTACCTCATCTCAGAAATATAGACAAATACAAAATTTCAAGATGATACAAAATTTCAAGATGATTAGGCAATCCAAGAGATTTTGACGACGCAGCTGCTCGCTATCCCCCACCCAACACCAAAAAAAAGGGTAACCATCAAGGGAAACGACGCCAAATAAAGTGTATAGATTTAGAAGTGGGCTATTTCGAAAGAGATTAAATCCCGAATTGATTGTTGGAGTTTTCTTTTTATAGTACCAGCCATGATACTTTTTGATTAGATCTCGTATTCTCAAGTAACTTTTTAACGTGCCCAAATCTAATTTTTCCTTCAAGTAACCTACATCAAATTCGACTTCAAATAAAATACTGTCTCTATATCTGGATTGGAGCTGTTTAATCTCGACTTTCCTGTTTTGATGTATATGCCGTTTGCATGACGGTAAACTGCATCCGGCAGCAAGGTCTCTGATTGGGAGGTTGTGAGGAGCATGGAATCACCTCTTAATTGCTGATGTTCCTACGTCCACCCTGGCCCGGAGTAGTAGCACCTGTTAGGGTCCCTGCTATGGGCAAATAGTTAACCCACAAACTGGGGTCAAAACAATATGAAAGTATAAAAATACAGTTTTATATAAATATATACATAAAAATAGACTTTTATAGAAAAATATATATTTTTGAAAGAAAAATTTTACCAACAATACATTTTTAAGAAAAAAAAATATTACGATAACACATTTTTGAAGGAAAAAAAATTATTACCAGCAATACATTTTTGAATACAAAACTCAAAAACAGTTTTCTAAAATAAAAAAAATTAAAAAATAATTTTTCATCCAAACGTGAGTAAATCAACCTTACTATAAACGAACTTTTAAAAAATACCTTAAAATCCTACCTTTCTGGCATTAAATTTGATATGACGTTAAACAAAACTCACTCACTCATTCACTCACTCACTCACTCACTCACTCACTCACTCACTCATATGCCGTGTAGTTTCAGGACGTTGGAGATCACAACATTACCCAACCTTCTACACGTTTTAGCGGTTAGCAATTTTTTTCACTTTGCCATTACTTAGATCATTGGTGCCCCCTAAATACGAATTTGAACGAGATTCTAGATTAGCAACTAGATCCCACCCTTTTACAGTGAAACCGATAAAATGCAACCCATAACTTCTACTCCAACAGTTTCTTTCCTCGCACTTCCCGACTGTGGAATTCCCTTCCACACGATTGCTTCCCCGACGGCTACAATCTCCAGGAGTTTAAATGTAAGGTCAATAGACACCTCCTAACACACTAACCTGCTCCCATTCTATCAAACACTCTTCCCATCTGCCCAACCCTCATCCTCGGTATCCTTATTCATCTGTCACCTTCCTCCTGACATTCCCTATGCCTAACCACGCCTTCTCTTTACCTTCCCCTATGTAGCCCCATGCGCAATAGTGGCAGTGGATTCCCTTGCTTGGGGTGAGATGATTAAAAAAAAAAATTAGTCACAACCCCCAGTTCTAAGATCCATAATAGTTCGTTGGGTAGATGGCCAAGCGGGCTCCAGCTGTCCGCTTTTGCTTTCGATATGTTCTGTGACGCTGCAAATTTTCTGAGCCATCCATCCTTATTATCAGAAATCTTAGTTGTCTTTTTTAATCTGACTATAAGCGGCCTTTTCGTTTATAATTTCCTTAAGTCATTTTCGGTGCTTACGAACTTTATCCGTCCGTGTATGGAGTCCATCCGTCCGTGCATGGAGTACTGCTGCCATTTATGGTCAGGTGCCCCTGCCGTTCTCCTCAGTGTTCTTGACAAGCTCCAAAGGAGAGTCTGTAATGTGATAGGTACTGATCTGGCGACTCGTCTGCAGCCACTTTCCCATCGTCGAAATGTGGCCTCCCTCTGTCTCTTCTATAAATACTTTCATGGCTTCTGCTCGGATGAGCTTAAGTCACTGATGCCTCCTCAACAGGTGTTTACTCGTGCAACCAGACTGGCAACTGGGTCTCACCCATTCACAGTCAGGTTAGCCAAATGCAGACGACAATTCTACTCCTGCAGCTTCCTCTCTCGCACTTCCCACCTGTGGAACTTACACCCGTATTCTTGCTTTCCTGACGGCTACAACCTCCAGAAATTTAAATGCAAAGTCAATACTCATCTACTAACCACTGGACTCTAGCTCTCTCCCCTCCCCTGTATAACCTTCCCTTTCTCTCCGCCCATGTACCTGTCATCGCACCTGCTTTCTCAGCTTTCTATTGTTCCTTTCTAACTAGCTTGTACTCCTCACTCTTTTCTAATTAATCTTTTTACATTTATGTAACCCCCTGCACATCAGTGCCGTTTCTGCCTTGCTCGGGCTGAAATGATTAAAAAAAAAAAAAAAGAAAAAAAAAGTAATATTATCTTCTTCCTTGTGTTGGATCAAATCTTTCTTGCTCCGAGTTTCTTTACAATATTACTCAGCATTCCTGTCGGACTGTTATTACATAGCAGTTCAACACTCTTTTCTTTAACTCTAACGAAATTTTCCGGCTTTTTATTACTTTGCTTAAATGTCAGTAGGGAACCTTTGCTAATCCAACGCGTGTTCGAATTTCAGTTTTCTACTCCCTTTTTAGAGGCAAGGTGGAGTAATAGATACCGACTTGGATTTAGGAACTGGAGATCCGAGTTCGAATTCCAGTCGAATTTATTACATTCGTTTAGGTGCTAACAAATTATGATTCCATCTCTTCACCCCTAGTTATAAATAAATAGTAGAATAGACTAGGTTCTATAGCCTTGGATGGCAACCAGTCTAAGTAAAGGAATAACACAAAAATTAAAAACCAATCTATATTCTCCTTCCACAGATACGGGTTAAATAACAGGACAGACAAGGTTCTATAGCCTTCGATAGCAACCGCTCTAAAAAAATACTCTGAATTCAAAACCAGCCCATAGTATCTTTCAGTCAGTCAGTCAGTCAAGTGCCATAAGTGATACACGCTTTGGGCGATCATGTCTCGAAAGTGACATGACAGACTGAGCAGAATATTATTCCACAGTAGGTTGCCATTACTTTCTGCGGTAGACTGGTTGCCATCCAAGGCTATAGAACCCAGTCTCTTCTATTATTTGACTTATAGGTAGTTGGGGAAGAAAATTATTATATTATTACGTAGTAATTAGTGGGGGATCAGTTTATTACTTCGTAACAATATAAAACTGATTACCCACTTTATGACCAGTAGATGACTTAATCATGATTCCAATTATTATATTTAGTCAGTCAGTTAAGTGCCATACGTTATACACGCTTGGGCGATCATGTCTCGAAAGTTACATGACTGACTTGGCAGAAGATTATCCCGCAATAGGTTGCCATTGCTTTCTGCGGTTGACTGGTTGCCAGCCAAGGCTATAGACCCTAATCAGTTCTGTTATTTAACCCATGACTAGAGGGAAGAGACGGATTAATACCTTTCTCAAGGGTATTTGTGCGTAAGTGAATGTCATGAATTCAGCTGGAATTCAAACTCGGCTCCCCGATTTGTCGTTCCGAATCGGTATCCTTTGCACCACAACGGAAATCCCGTCATGTATGGCACTTAAAAGACTAACCACTTTGGTAAAACACTTCACGTGTGATCTGGACAACTTTAATTCATAAATTGATCATGAGCATTTACGCTGACAACGACACATTCCGTTTTCTTACAACAAATGGTTCGTCTTTATACTCGCTTGTTTTTATTAATTTGTCTAATATGTCCGGCAGTTTTTTTTTTCTGAATCAAGAGACTCAGCCGCGTATGAAATATAGTTAAGAGGTCCCTATCAGTAATAAAGCCTATTATTGTTTTCCATCTCTGTACACATCAAGGTATCCAAACGACGTTGAGGGTTACAGTAAAGGGTAGTTTATGTGGATATGAGAGGAAAATAACTGACTTGACCAGGGTAAGTTTGGTGTGATCAGGGAAACATCCTTTTGG
Organism: Ascarosepion bandense; assembly: GCA_037127315.1. Taxonomy (NCBI): domain Eukaryota; kingdom Metazoa; phylum Mollusca; class Cephalopoda; order Sepiida; family Sepiidae; genus Ascarosepion; species Ascarosepion bandense. Next base: position 2,822,872 of record JBBBDQ010001464.1, on the reverse strand, counting down.
GAGTCCGTTCCACAGAGCAATGATTCGCGATGAGAAACTGTAGGAGTGGAAATTACTTCTCGCCAATGGAATACGGAAGGAATTATGAGGGAGTTGCTACTATGTAAGTCATATAGCGGGTCCTAGCGGAAGCAACATATATAGATCTTCCGAACAGTTTCTACTGAAGTAGCGATAAAGCAGTAAGAGACTCGTCACATCCCCTCCTCTCTCTCTCTCTCTGTGTGTGTGTGTGTGTGTGTGTGTGTGTGTGTAAGACAGAGAGAGATAGAGACAGGCGTTGGATAGTGAAAAACAATTCTTCTCCAACAACTTTCTGTTGTTCCTTTCTAACTAGTTTGTACTCCTCACTCTTTTCTAATTAATCTTTTTACACTTATGTAGCCCCCTGCACATCAGTGGCGTTTCCGCCTTGCTCTGGGTGAAATGATAAAAAAAAAAAAAAAAAAAAAACAAGGACTCAGAGATACTTTTGAACTCTATAAAGACTAGAAAGTGATGAGTGTTAAGCTCTTACCCATATATGACAACAGTGCTCCGTCTTAGGCCTGATCTGTGGATAGACTCGCTATGGAGGTTGAAAAAATCCAGTGAGAAGACACAGCCGTCATTATATCACGTTGACTACACATCCGTCATTATATCATGTTGACTACACATCCGTCATTATATCATGTTGACTACACATCCGTCATTATATCACGTTGACTACACATCCGTCATTATATCATGTTGACTACACATCCGTCATTATATCACGTTGACTACACATCCGTCATTATATCACGTTGACTACACATCCGTCATTATATCATGTTGACTACACATCCGTCATTATATCACGTTGACTACACATCCGTCATTATATCACGTTGACTACACATCCGTCATTATATCATGTTGACTACACATCCGTCATTATATCATGTTGACTACACATCCGTCATTATATCATGTTGACTACACATCCGTCATTATATCATGTTGACGACACATCCGTCATTATATCACGTTGACTACACATCCGTCATTATATCATGTTGACTACACATCCGTCATTATATCATGTTGACTACACATCCGTCATTATATCATGTTGACGACACATCCTTTCAAAAGCATCTCTGAGTCCTTGTTGGACAAGAATTTGAACTTATATCACGTTGATGACACATTCGTGGCCATATCAAGTGGAACACACATTCATGATTATATCACGTGATATTCACATCCGTGATTATATCACGTTCAAGACTTATCCATGGTTATATAACGTTGAAGATACATCCGTGGTTATATCCCGTTGAATACCTATTCATGGTTATATCCCGTTGAAGAAACATCCGTGATTATATCACTTTGAAGACACATCCGTGATTATATCACGCTGAAGCCACCTAAGATTTTATCATGTTGAAGACATCCATGGTTACACCACGTTCAAGACACATCAATGATTATATAACGTTGAAGGTACATACGTGATAATATCACGTTGAAGATACATCCATAAGTTATATCTCGTTGAAGACACATTAGTGATTATATCACGTTGAGTACATATCCATTGTTATGCGACGTTGAAGACACATATATTTTGAAGTGTGGAATAAATAAATAAATAAAATACTCATAAAATAATTATTATTTACATTGTTTGGATTGTTGTCCTCATATATATTGCTATTATCACGACGTTTTGACCGTTGTACGCTCCGATCTTGTTCAGGTGACTGGAATTTTGAACTGAACTCTTTATTTTGATCACAGGGGTAATACCACTTCTGCATGTTTTACCTATTTCTATTTAACTCAATGCTTTACGTTTTTGTTCGTCACTACTCTCGCCGGGTTTTGAACGTACCAATTTTTAGTTAAGTCACTGGATTCAACCAACGGTTTTATACACTAGGCCATGTGCCCTTAAAAACAAAATTCCAGTTACCTGAAGACGGTTGAAGCGTACTACGTCATTAATATGACAATAAAGATGAGAACACCAGTTCGAACAAATAATCTAAATTCCTCGTCATAGAAATATAGTCAAACATAAATTTAAATGACGGAAACTTAAGTGACCAGAGATTGATTCAAGAAAAAGTGAGGAAGCCGTAAGTCTTATTTATAATCATATCGCCCCAAGTAAGGCTTTTTACTGCCACTGTTTTGCATGGCGGTTACATAGAATAAAAATTATGAGAAAGGTTATAGGGGGTATCAGGAAGTGGGTAAGAGAAGGATGAGAATACTGATGAGAATGGAGTGGACGGAGAAAGGAGCATGAAAGAGAGAGGATACAGGTTAGTGAGATAGGAGATGACTATTGACCTTACATTTAAATTCTTGGAGAATGTAGCTGTCTGGGAAGCAAGTAATTATATCGGCTCAAGCAAGGTAAATTACTGCCACGTTTTTGCAGGAGGTTACATAGGAGGAAAGTTATGAGAAAAAGTGACAGGTTATAGGAGGCTTCAGGAAGAGGGTAAGAGAAGGATGAGAATACTGATGATAGTGGAGTGGACGGAGAAAGGAGCGTGATAGAGAGATGATGCAGGTTAGTGAGATAGGAGATGACTATTGACTTTATATTTAAATTCTTGGTGAAGCTGCCGGGAAAGCAAGTAAATGGAAGTGAATTCCACAAGCGGGAAGTGCGAGAAAAGAAGCTGTGGAGTAGAGTTTGCTTTTACAATTTATTGGTTTCACAATAAAAGGGTGAAATTAATCAGAAACAGGAACATAAATATTCACAAGACACATTCCTTGAAATCGGATGTATTTACATTAAAAGTATGTTATTGGAAACAAAAATAAAATAAAATATAAACAAATATAAATTTCGGAGCTAAATTTACCGATTGTATGAAACGACTGCTTCAGGTATTTTAAAGATTTCTCTAAAATTATAGAATGCAATTATTTTGTCGGGAAAAAGAGCCGAAGTGTTAACAAGAGGAAACATCCATGTGCGAAGTATAGCAAGTCCGAAATTGTTTGTAAGCAAAATTTGTAAAATTTCTTCTTCTTCTTTCATGTGCGATGTACTTTCAGGACGGAGGCAATCATGGCTTTCCTCATCTCCTTATCCCTGGTGGCTCTTAGCACGCTTTCACCTGGTGCACCATGCAACCCTCGTTCCGTCATCCACCTGATCAGATCCTTCAAATATATTATCCGCTGCTTTCACCTGTCTCATTTTCCTTCTATCTGGCCTGTTAGTATCAGGTTCTCCAAACCCTTCTTCCTCATTGCATGCCCCAGGAACTTTAGCTGTATCTTTCTGATGTACAGTATTAATTTCCTTTTCGTTTCCATCCTTTCCGAAACATCATCATTGCTCACGTGCTCGATCCATGATATCCGCAGCATCCTTCAAGGTTTTTTTCTTTTTTGGTGATATTTTCCAGGATTCACTGCCATACTGAATAAATGACATCACATAGCAATCCAGTATTCTCTTCCTTGTTTTTAGTAAAATTTTCCTGTTTCTTAATACTTTACTCAACTTCTGGAATGCTTCATTCATTATGCCACTTCGCCTTCGGATCTTTGTGTAGCACTTTCCGTCTTTTGTTAGAACACTTCCCAGGTATTTAAATTTTTGTATCTGCTTGAGTTTAGTGTCCCTCACCTGTATTTGTCAAATTTATTTAGTCAAAATATCAGTCAATGCGTTTTGACGACGTGTGACCATAACCGACTGGAGATTGAATAGCCAATGGACCCGAAGAAAATATACACCACGAATATTATCTTGCTACCGAAATACCAGCCAATTAATTTTTCTTTTCCGTCACTAATTTTGACTTGTTTGTAATCTTGTATATATATAAATAAATATATATGTGAATATATATCGTTGCGGCTTTAAATCTGGTTTTCATCATATACCATCCCTCATATGTCTAAATCATGCTCATCTAGTTGTAATAAGCTTTGGTTAATCTGAGATCAACAACACAACGTGGGCGGAATCGGCCAAATGTCAGGGAGGTTTACTGGACTTAGCTAGGAGTCATGTTATATATATAAATGTTATGTTATATAAATTTCATAATACATATATATATATATATATATATATATATATATATATATATAAAGATAAATATTTCCTTGACTGAGGACACCAATGTGGTCGAATCCTAGGTAGAGAGGACATAGTATGTATTTAATTCTATATCATACAGTTGGCTCTGCATATTCAGTAGTTGGTTTTGATTGTGTCTTGAGAAGGTTTTCAAGCAACAACTCTTTTTCTGTTATGTAAATAAATTTGCTTTTTATTTAAATTTCTTTTACATTGAGACACCAAAATTTCTGTATTTCTAAAGTTTTATCTCGTCATCAGCAACATTCAATAACTTTGGTGTAAACATGTTATATATCGTCGTACGACGACAAAACAACAAACACGCATATATAAAAATATAAGGTTATAATTTTATTAATGACGACGAACCGTGTGGAATAGAGAACAGGAGAGTGAGAGCGCACATAGAATGGGTTGACGGGAGTGTAGTCTTGCCTGTGGTGTTTCTCTGCTTCCACTGGCCGTTCTCTGCTGGCGAATCCGTGTGTCGAGGTCTTTATATAGTCTTCTAGAACCGGAACTTTCCTTCCGGTCCTGCCTCGCCCACGCAACGCCCACGTAATTCCCAGAGACACCTGTTCTGTTTGCCTCCGTAGTCATTTCCGCCGCTGTCGGAAATAAGGTCAAACGACATCCGCTCCGGCCTCGACAGGATGTATTTCACAAACACCCGCCCTGCCGTTCGCCGACCCCTCCACCGACGGGAAACACCATCGCTTGCATCACAAGTTATATATAACTGATAACCGAGTGGTGAGTCTTTTTCATTTTTGAACGTAATCAGGCCGGTTGAAAAGGATATGCACTTTAACAAATAGAGACGTCTATCTGAAGATGCACGTGTATCAAATAAGTATGATTTATATAGTAAAAATGGATCTATTATCATCCAGACACAAACACACACACACAAACACACACACACACACACACACACACACACACACACACACACATATATATATATATATATATATATATATGTATGTATGTGTGTATATGTGTATGTTTGTATATGTGTGTGTTTGGTTATATGAAGATTAGCGAATAGAAAACTGACCCGGCAGATCACTAGTGCTATAGAGAATTGTATCCTCTGATCGGTGACCCACATCATTGGTATTTAACTGGATAGATAGATAGATAGATAGATAGATAGATAGATAGATAGATAGATAGATAGAAAACTGATTAAGATATATATATATAGTCATCCGCAGACAGGTCTGTTTCGCTATATCACAGCTCATCAGAACGGATAGACTCCGATTACTTTTAACCTAGGATTAAATCCTACCGAAATAGCGTCAGTCGGCGATTCTACCTCTGGGCTATGGGCGTTCGGTAGAAGGAGGCAGACTTTTTAGCGTGTATATTATCATTATACACGCCCAATAGCCACAGTGCTCTAATTCATTTACTGAATGAGCGATGCGTACATGCCAGAGAAGCTACTGTTTTTCAAAGTTTACCATTCTTTCAGAGTGCTCAATCAGAGTGAGAGAACGTAGATAGATAGATAGATAGATAGATAGATAGATAGATAGATAGAAAAAACTGATTAAGATAGATAGATAGATAGATAGATAGATAGATAGAAAAAACTGATTAAGATAGATAGATAGATAGATAGATAGATAGATAGATAGATAGATAGATATATAGATAGATAGAAACAAAATTGTTTAACATAGATAGATAGATAGATAGATAGAGAGATAGAAAACTGATTAAGATAGATAGATAGATAGATGACATTTTTATTGTGTATAAGTTGACATGAGGATAATACGAATGCATGCTTTTGAATCTAAAATTAAGAAATAAATTTAATCTTTCCCGATGTTCAAGAATAGAAACGAACCAATATTCAGCCATTGCGTGTTTCTTTTTCTAATTTCTTTTTCAAAACTTATTTTCGAATTTTCAGAAAAAAGCTGCTAACTAGACATTGACGGTAATACATTTTAAAGTGAGAATGAATGTACCGTGATTTTCTATTTTATTATATTTCTTTATATTCATTAAATATTAAAATAATTAAGAAACATTGCATTTCACTTAGAATGAAAAAAAAAGCAAATATTAATGACATAAAGAATATTGATAGAAACAACTGATATCAAATCTTCACATGCCGTGTCTCTTCGGGAGAAGTCCAGCACTATTTTCTAATGGGATTTTTCCTGTCTCTCAGTAATCTGGTTATTTGGTAAACAATTTTTATCAAATTCTGTTAACATTGTGTTTTATTACCTAGTGTGTGAACTTAGTGTATTACCGATCTTGCTTTTTCAAATAAGAGGTCTTTTATAAACTCTAAAGAATGTCTGAAAACGTGTACGACCCTGTATCATTTGGCAAAGTACGCCACAAAGACTTCATAGTAACGCTCAGCAACCTAGACAGACTTGGGAAAGACATTAGGGCAATCAAGGACCTCTTTAGGCAGCACAGGAAACGAGTTTATTAGATATACAAAGACAGAAACGGGGTAAAAACAATGATGGATCTATTCATCTCGTACAACGAGACAATTTAGAGAGCCCTAAAAGTCACGCCAACTTCAATTCATCTAAGACCAAGCTGTTGTCTGTCAACCATTACAGACAACCTCTTCTGCCTCCCATAAGCATGGACCAAGTGATTCTCCCTGAGAGTAATACACTACGCCTCCTCTGACTTACCCTGTCCTCAGACCTCAAATGGAACCACTATAGTGAATCCATAGCAAAATCTACTGCTAAGAAGATTGGGTCACTATGTCGATCCAGGATGTTTTTTCACCTGAATCCATCCTGCATATATACAAGTCAACCATCCGTCCGTGCATGGAGTACTGCTGCCATTTATGGTCAGGTGCCCCTGCCGTTCTCCTCAGTGTTCTTGACAAGCTCCAAAGGAGAGTCTGTAATGTGATAGGTACTGATCTGGCGACTCGACTGCAGCCACTTCCCCATCGTCAAAATGTGGCCTCCCTTTGTCTCTTCTATAAATACTTCCATGGCTTCTGCTCGGATGAGCTTAAGTCACTGATGCCTCCTCAACAGGTGTTTACTTGTGCAACCAGACTGGCAACTGGGTCTCACCCATTCACAGTCAGGTTAGCCAAACGCAGACGACAATTCTACTCCTGCAGCTTCCTCTCTCGCACTTCCCACCTGTGGAACTTACACCCGTATTCTTGCTTTCCTGACGGCTACAACCTCCAGAAATTTAAATGCAAAGTCAATACTCATCTACTAACCACTGGACTCTAGCTCTCTCCCCTCCCCTGTATAACCTTCCCTTTCTCTCCACCTATGTATCTGTCATCGCACCTGCTTTCTCAGCTTTCTATTGTTCCTTTCTAACTAGCTTGTACTCCTCACTCTTTTCTAATTAATCTTTTTACATTTATGTAACCCCCTGCACATCAGTGGCGTTTCCGCCCTGCTCGGGTTGAAATGATTATAAAAAAAGAAAAAAAAAGAGTCATCACTGGCGGCGACAATCTGAACAATATAAGTTACACAGATGATACAGTGCTGATAGCAGACATGGAAAAGAAAGGCCTAAAAATAAACTATAAGAAAACTGAATACATGGACATGAGTTAAAAGAAGAGCCCAAAATGCCAACTACAGGCGGGAATATTAAAATCAAACAGATACAGAAATTTGAATTCCTGGAAAGTGTTCTAATAGAAGACTGAAAGTGCGACACAGGGATCCGAAAATAAATTGGTAAGGCCAATGTTGCATTCTAGGAGTAGAGTATTGAGAGACAAGAGAAATTCGCTGGAAACATAGAAGAGTGTACTAGATTGCTATGTCATGTCTGTTCATCAGTATGGCAGTGAATACTAGACAATCTCCTAAAAGATGAAGTAGAGATTTGGAGCAACTTAAATGTAATTCTACAGAAGGATACTGAGGATGCCATGGACCGAAAATATGAACAACGATGAAGTTTTAGAGAGGATTAAAGCAAAAATACTTGATATCAAGACAGCTGAAGTTCCTGGGGCATGTAATGAGGAAGGAAGGCTTGGAGAATTTGAAAATTTAAGAACAGATGGAAATAAACTCAAGGGAAAGCAATACATAACATACTTGACACGCTTGAGCAAACGAATGGCAGAAAGCGTGCTATGAGCCATTAGCGATAAGGTGATGTGCAGGGCCATGATCGCTAATACCCGGAACAAATACGAAACGTAATAAAAGACGAAGAAGGAAAAGAAGTAAAAACAACATTTTGTCAAGAATGGGCTCGACATTTTTGGGAAAGACAAGAGTAATCAAGAAACTCTATTGGCAGTAAACGGCCTGCATACGGATACGATTTCAGTAGATTTACAAAGATAGAAAGAGGCGTAAGACAAGGATATGTATTTTCACCAGATTTGTTAAACTTGTACAGCGAGAATATTTTGAGGACCCTAGATGACACGCCAGGATTTGTTATTGGAGGCCACAACTTGAATAACATAAGGAATGCATATGATACAGTGCTGATTGCAGACACATAAAGGAAACTACAAGACCTCCTACAGAAGTTAGCGGTGGAGAGTGAAAAAAGGACTACAAATAAACTTCAAGTAAACTGAATGCATGGTCATCAGCAAAAGGTGCAACCCAAAATGCCAAATACAGGTGGGAGACACCAGAATCAAGCAAGTACAAAAATTTAAATACCTAGGAAGTGTTCTAACAGGAGATGGGAAGTGCGACACAGAGATCCGAAGGCGAATTGGCATGGCAAAGGACGCGTTCCAGAAGCTGAGTAAAGTACTAACACACAGGAAAATTGCACTATAAACAAAGAAAAGAGTGCTGGATTGCTATGTGAAGTCAGTTCTTCAATACGGCAGTGAATGCTGGACAATATCATCGAAAATGAGAAGAAAACTGGAAACAGCGGAAATGTGGTTCTACTGAAGGATGCTGCGGATATCGTGGACTGAGCATGCAAGCAACGATGAGGTGTTGGAAAGAATGGCAACAAAAAGGAAATTAATACTGAGCATCAGGAAGAGACAACTGAAGTTGCTGGGACACGCAATGAGGAAGTAGAACCTGATACTGACTGGCCAGATAGAAGGAAAGAGAGACAGATGAGTCAACGGATATCATATTTGCATGGCCTGATCAGGTGGATGACGGAACGGGGGTTTTCATGGGGTTACAGGAGCAAACATACTAAGAGCCACAAGGGATAGGGAGACGTGGAGAACCATGATCGCCTACGTTCTGAAGGGACAGTGCACTAAGAAGAAGAAGAAACAATTGCTATCAACACCTGCTTATTTTCTGCTTTATTATCTATTGTGCCGCGTGAATTCTTAATCTTACTTTTTCAAATCAGAAGTTAATTTAGCCCAGTAGAAGGTCTGAAAACGTGTACTTGCGAATAATATATCCGCCCCTTTTTTACCTTTAATTTTCGTTAAACATTTCTCGTATTATGCGCAAAAAATACCTTGGATATATTATCAAGGGAGTACTGAACACCAACGGTTAATAGTAAGGCGCCTCCGTTATTTTCAAAGTCATAAAACTAAACCATTTGGGGTTCATTTCTTATTTTTTATCATGCTGGGACGGAGGAAAAATATCTCTAAAATCTCGTCTTTTCAAACAAAATTAAAAGGAAAAAAAAACACTTATTCCATGCAACAACATCACTCTGCTTGACGTCAGTCTTGTAATTACAAAATCATCAACGCCCAGATGGAAAGGATAACAGTCTAATAACATACCTTTGCCTCTCTTTCTCTTTCTGTGTCTGTCTGTTTGTCGTAAATTCGACTGTCAGAATGTTAATTACGAACGGAGATGAAGTAAAACCCAAAAAATTGTCTATGATTTACTCTCAATATCTTTTTCGAGTGTTTGCATTCATTAATATCTAACATCCTTCCGAGCGAGATTTTTTAATGACGTGTCCAGAGATTTTTAAGATTTTGAAACTTGGTATTAGAAACTATTTTTTGAGTAAGATTATCTTAGTCTGGCACAAGAACACAAAGTCAGAGCGCACTGTGACAATCAAATATACGACACTTTCAAGTTTAGCCAGATGCCGGTCAATCGTTTACAAAAACAAACTTGGCTTATTTAGTATCATCAGCAATTTGCTTGCATTTTTTCAGAAACAGCTTTTTTCAAATTTTCAGTTATTTCTATTTATTTATTATAACTAATATTTAATCCCAAATTTGGATGATGTAGTGGTTAAAGCGACACCCAAACAAACGAATGAAAATTTAAAATCACCCCTCTAATATTTATAATGTCTACGGCTATATCGTGTTGAATGCACCGGTTCCCGTCCAATCATCGATGTTAAGCAGCATTGAGCCTGGTCAGTACTTAAATGGATGACCATTTGGGAATACCAAGTGCTGTAAACGTAAGGACCAAGAATGGTCCACCGGTCCTCCAGGTTTGGGGGTTGAGTACAGGGCTAACAACCCTGCCCCGTAAAAAAAAAAAAATTGTTGCAGCAACAAAAAGATTTTGAAACTTTGTATTAGAAACTATTTTTTGAGTAAGATTATCTTAGTCTGGCACAAGAACGCAAAGTCAGAGCGCACTCTGAAAATTAAATATGACACTTTCAAGTTTAGCCAGATGCCGGTCAATTGTTTGCAAAAAAAAAAATGGCTTTTTGAGAATCATCAGCAATTTGCTAGCATTTTTTTCAGAAACAGCTTTTTGTTCGGAAGGTGATTTGTTGATGTTATCGGTCTGGCGGGACAGTGATCCCAGCGGGCGGCAAACTTATTTTGACCCAAGCCTTGTGAGTGAAATGGTTAAGACAGAACTCTTTGGGAAGCCTTCGATTGTTGTACTAAACAGATTGTTTGAGCATTCTTGTTTAGACTGTTGATAACCTTAGATAACGCACTCTCACTCAGAAAGTAAATTCTGTCGGGTAAGTCAGTCGGGTAAGTGGCATATGTCATATATTTTTGGGCGATCATCTCTCTTTCCATCCATAACTGACTGGGCAGTAGATAATCCCGCGGACGGGTTACTAACAAGAATTATATAACCTAATCCGTTCTATTATTCAACCCATAGCTGGTTGAATAAGAGATAGACAAATACATTTTCAAAGAGTATTTGGGTGTAAGGGATTTAACTAGAATTCAACCTCGGCTCTTCGATTTCTTGTTCGGAGCCAAAATCCAATATTATCAAAACACAGATCCTCTTAGCATAGTTGCAGGATAAACCACAGATCTCTCTGTGGGTGTTGAACAGAAAGGTATGCCTGAGCAGTCGACTGCCAAAATAATTATCTAGCCGTCCTAGTAGACGGACAATACGGGGATACGTGTGTCTAGCCATGTTTTTAAATGAACAAATATTTTCCGCCATTATCAATGCTATTAGTAATTCACTTTTGAAACCATTGCTTTATTTTAAATGCTTTATCTTTTCAGTACTTTTCTCTACATCCCCCTGTCTTTTGTGGTGAAGAGTAATTATTTTTACTATTCCTACCACTTCCTGTTCTGCCATCGCACTTCCTGTTCTGCCATCGCACTTCCTGTTTCGCCATCGCACTCTCTGTTTCGCTAGCTCAATTCCTGTTCCGCCATTGCATTTCCTGTTCTGCAATCAATCTACCCGTTAAGTAGGTTACTTGTTTTTCCCGATGTCAATTTTGCCTTCAGTATGTCCTGTGAGTATCAAATTGTCTAAAGCTTCCTTTCCTTATTATGATTTTCAAAAAATTCAAAAGTCTTTTTCAGATTCTATCTACTAATGTCATTTTGTTTCAATTTCCGTAAAACTTTTAGCTTATATGATTCGTCCATCCTATTCTCAAAACCCTACTACAGGGTGTGGCAGAGCAACTTGTTTATTTGGAATAACAAATAAAAGCCAAACTAATGCAGATATACATGTAATTCTTTAAACAACATCAATTACAGCATTTAAATTTTATGTTTTGCAAGCTTTAACGATGACATTAGTCAGATGGCATCCATTCTGCTCAATACACTGGGTTAATCGTACTCTGAAGTTTCGGTTCAAATTCAAATAAGCAAGTTGCTCAGCCCCACTCTGTAAATAATAAAACATCACGTTTACCTCATCTGTAAGGAAATTTTCTAGCATTCACTGGCTTGTAGGAGGTGGTGTATTACATAAAAAGTTGTGGAATGGTATTTACCGTATTTGAGAGTATAAAATATTTACAGGAATATGAGATGTATCAACATTTCATAAGGGCGTATTCAAGAAAATGGTTTTCTGTCAATTGTATTTCCAACATTCTTCTGTAGAACAAGATCTCTGGTACCTCAGCCTCCACTTATCCTGTGAGAAATTTGTACAGTATTCACCGTCATATGGTGGGGGGGGGGGCGATATTAGATAACAGTTGAGCAATTTATTCTTTGTTTTTAATGAAATTTTCGTGTTACTTAATACTTCCACGTGGAAAGAGATATATCGTAATTCCAGTGCCCATTCGGGTTTTTGTGTCTCCTTTTCTGTCGTCTGTTAAATCACTTACATTGGCCTTATTTCAAAGAAATGAAATATATATGGAAGCAGAAATACATCCGTAATAGTAATGGTAAATGTATAATCAGAATTAACCCTTGAATAATCTATGTGAATAATCACGATAAACAGACAAATCTGTTTTTCAATCGGAAAAAAAGAAATCAAAATCGTTTAGTTCCTTTATATATTTTGTACATTCCTGAGTATGACTTCCTTAAGTTAAAACAAATAAGAAATCTCAACTTGATATCTCTGCTGACGTGACAACACTTTATTACTGTCTGGATAGTAACTTTTGAGATGGTCATATTGGCAACTGATCTTAAAGATTACTTTCATTCCTTTGTTAACGTGGGCAAGTAATGGCTTGTTAATTTTAAACCCTTCAAAACGAAACTTATCCGTTTCAATCAAAATCATTTATTCTGTAGAAGGGTGTAGAGATTACCACGGGCGAAGCCTGTAACCTACAGGTTTTACGGAAATTGGAACAAAAACGACCCTCGTGATACCGATTTTTAAAACGTCTGTAAAGACAGTATCAATAAAAGTCCAGAAGTCATTTTGATTACAATTCCTTTCTTCTCGTGCCTTAATAATCTTTCTTTTCTTTCTTATTCTTTCATAATCAGTAATTACTTGTGTTATTGTGGCTTTAATGCCGTGCATGATTTGATTTTATTAATAGTTATATCTAATTATACTACGTCAATGATTTAATTATTTTTAAGTACCAGTCAGTTAAGTGACATATGTGATACACACTGAGTGATCATGTCTCTTTCGCTCCATGTCTAACTGGGCAGAATATTTTCCCGCAGTAGGTTGTCAATTCTTTCTGTGATAGACTGTTTACGGACCAAGGAAACCAGTCTGTACTGTTATTTAACTCATAGCTGGAGGGGCAAAGAAAGATTAATACCTTTTCCAATAGTATTTGTGCGGAAGTGAATACAATAAATTCAAGTGGGATTAGAACTAGGCTCTCCGATTTCTCGTTTTGAACCGATATCCACTGCACCACGAAGGACATTTACAAGTACGAATGGTTTTAAGCGTAATATGAGAGTACATAACAACAGAATTATAGAAGAGTTCTTTATAATCATATCTGCAGACCAAAAAAATGGTACGTTATTAGATTTTTCAGAAGCTACATATGATCTCATTATCAACATTAGAGCTCATCTTATTTTTTTCAAATTAATCATTTCACCTAAAGCAAGGCGCAAATGCCACTAGGCCACAGGGAATTACAGGGAATTAAGTTGAAAAAGAAAACTAATTAGAGAGAGGATTAAGGAAAGGATAAAATATAAACAGGTTTCAAGAAGACAAAAGATGGTGACTGATGTTATATTTAGGTTTTTAAAGATTGTAGTTAAGAGAGAAGCAAGGAAACGAAAGCGTGTTCCATAGATGAGAAGTGCGAGTATAATTGGCGGTTTCATTTAGCTATTTCAAAGAAAGGGGACTAAATGCCAATCAATAGAATCTATAGATTCTTGTAGAAGGCACTCGCAGAGGAGGAGATTACCGTGTAGTGTGACGCCTTGTCACGTCGGTTGAGAAACTGACTGAAGTCCATGTGCTTAGTAAGGATCGATTACATTCAGTTAAATGCCATACGTGATACCCGATTTGGGCGATCATGTCTCGAATGAGATATGACTGCTTGAGCAGAATATCTTCCGTAGTAGGTTTCCATTGCTTTCCACAAAGGTATTTGTGCGTAAGTGAATGCAAGGAACTCAACTAGAATTTGAACTCGGCTCCTCGATTTTTCGTTCTGAACCGATATTCACTGCACCACAACAAAACCATTTCTCGATTTTGTCAACATTTCAAGATGTACAGTGGGAGTTTCAGGCCAGGTATGACAACAGTATTCAATAGACGAAGAAATGGTAGATTTTTCAATGTGCAAGTTGGCGCAAGTGATTTACCCACCTTTTCTTGAAGTAGATCACAGCCCTACGCAACTTCCTATATTCTATAGCTCTTAGTTTTGTATTTTCACCATCTCTCTTGTTACCTGTTCTGCAATTTATCTAGAGAGATTTGGTAGATATTCGCTGTTTTTCCTTCTATCTACCTGCAATTCAGTATGCGTTGTGAGTGTTAAATTCTCCTAATTATAATTTTGCAATAAAAAATATTGAATCTCATAAAAATGAAATTGTTGTCTCCTCCTCATGATGACATCTATTGAATATCAATGAAATGAATTAGAGCGCTCTAGCTATTGGACGCGTATAATATGTGCTAAAAGTGTGCCTACTTCCACCGAACGCCCATAACCCAGGGATAGAGTCGCCCACTGACGCCATTTCGGTCGGGTTTCAATCCTGGGTAAAAAAGCCAACGGCGTCTAACCGTACTGATGAGCTGTGATACGGCGAAACAGATCTGTCTGCGGATGACTATCTATATATATATGACGTTCTACAATTTCTTGGCTAATACAATTTCATGGCTAGCCGGAACTTTAAGTTCTTTCCTTTCTTTTTTTTCTTTTTCTTCTTTCCATTTATCAATTGTCTATATTTTTCGTTTTTTCGCTCTTTGTTTTATTTTTATTTTTTTATTTTTGAATGAGCGAGTAATTGTTTTTGTAGATTTCTGTGTACAAATGTCTTTTCTCGACATGGGCACGTGGGCGTCTGTGTGCAATTATTTGTAGGATTATTTTTAATATCATGAATTGCTGTATCTTCTGGGTCTGACGAAATGCTTTTTTCTTCCGGCTGCGAAATATGTATTACCCATGAATTTGTAGAGTATCTAAATTTTTTTCTAAATTATATTAATCTATTAAATTAAATAAATAAATTTAACATTGAGTTCTTTGGGGTTCGTCTCTATCGCAATTTACCTGAGTTATATACCAAGTATTCTACGTTATATATATATGAAATGATTTGTTAGAATATTATTTTTGATCGATACTCGGATTTAAGTAGATATTTTGTTTATAATCAAACAGTATTATATATTTATTCGAACCTGCGACCACTATCCACATATGGGAAGCTACCATTTGATCTGGCACGTCGTAGACCTCTCAACCATGAATTGGTCATGGAAGATTTAATCAAGCCTATATAATACAATTTTCGATTCATTGTAATAACCATATCTGCTCTGAAATGTATCGTAATGTCAACGAATGTAAATATGTTATGGAAATTAACGAAGAGTAATGAAACTGGTTTTAAACAACCGACAATTTGAAATGATTTGTTTGAACATTATTTTTGATCGGTAATCGTATTTAAGTAGATATTCTTTTTGTAATCAAACAGAATTATATATTTATTTCTATGGATAGAAATAAATATATATACTGTTTTCCATAATATATATATATATATATATATATATATATATATATATATATATATATAACTATTTACGCTCTCACACCCAGAATGAGCACTCTGGAAGAATGGTAGACTTCGAAAAAACAGTAGTTACTCTAGCATCTACGCATCGTTCATTGAGTAATGAATTAGAACACTCTTAGCTAATGGCGTGTGTACATGATATATAACACTCTAAAAGATTGCCTCCTTCTACCGACCGCCCATAGCTCATAGAAAGAATCACCGACTGACGCCAATTCGGTCTGGTGTCAATCCTGGGTAAAAGCAATCGGATGTCTTATCGTACTGGTGTTCAGTGATTCAGCGAAACTGATCTGTTTGCGGATATATATATATATATATATATATATATATATATATATATATATATATATGTCAGATTAAATAATATATATATATATATATATATATATATATATATATATATAGATAGATAGATAGATAGATAGATAGATAGATAGATAGATAGATAGATATATGTCAGATTAAATAATTTGCAGACATCGTGTCTGGTTATTTTTAATAAAATCCGTTCATACTCACAGTTAATTTTTCGCGTATTATAATTGCAACTACATTAACAAGACGTCTTACATTACACATGTCTGAACATTCGTCTATTTCTAGCCATCTACAACAAAACATTCCTGTCTACATTCACAATATAAAAAATAATGATCGATAAGAAAACTATCCTACACCAAGAAAACAACAAAAGCAAATTACAGAACCTGGAGATAATATGCATTCAAAAACAAAACCAGCAATTAATAGATTCAGCTATAAATACTGTAGTAATGTTCTAAATTGTTTGTAGACAAGGACATTACGACATAAAAATAATCCATTTTGAATAATTTTCACGTTCTAATGAACGTTAAGGACTTTGTCAACAGTTATATTTGAAGCAAAAAGAAAATTTACAGTAATTTTTCAGCAGCACATTCTTACAGTTATTTTTTGTTACCACTATTCACACCCATGAAGATGATCTCGGAAGAAGACTGTAAGTACTGGGAACATCGAGAAATTAATAATAAAATAATCTATTAAAGTTACAGCTCATTTCTGACATCTTTCAATTATAATAAGCGAAAGATTATCCGTGAGTGTCAACGGATTTTATTAAAAATAATCAGACACTATGTTTGCAATTTATTTAATCTGACATGTCTAAAAGAAATTTAGTGTCTAAACACACACACACACACACACACACATACATATATATATATATATATATATATAATAATAATAATAATAATAATAATAATAATTATTAAACCGACTCTGCGTGTATTCTAATCTCAAAATTTTATAGAAGGGACTTTCTAAGACCATGAATGACCAGCAGAATCTAAATCCGTTATTGTCCTCGGCTATAAAGCTTTGGGCAAAGAGGGGAAAAAAAAGAAAACTGCGTGGGACCGACAATACATACGGTTCCTCCCAGTAAAAAGAAAAAAAACCCTCTAACGGAACAAACAACCAGAAAAGAAAAGTGCTCGATACACACAACCGAAAAGTATTTAACTAGAAGGCAGTAACGCAGAGCAAACACACTAACAAAATAGCAAGATCGCCAAGACCTACCGCGGTTTCGCACAGCGGCCCTGACGAGCCGTTGTGCGAAACCGCGGTAGGTCTTGGCGATCTTGCTATTTTGTTAGTATATATATATATATATATATATAAGCATGCGGTGTAGATATAAGAATCCAAAGGAGTATCCTGTACATACAGTGGTAGAATAACTCCCTAGAGAGCTCTAAATATATTTGTAAATACATGTAAAATACAATGTTCTATACAATAAAGAGTTCTATAAAATCTTCTGTACAATAAAGAGTTCTGTAAAATCTTCTATACAATAAAGAGTTCTGTAAAATCTTCCAAACAATAAAGAGTTCTGTAAAATCTCCAAACAATAAAGATGGCAGCTGATGATTGTTCGCCTGAAAAAGCCTACACTTCCGATTTAACATGAAATAACGTGTCTGCCTCAATTTTTTCTTATATATATATATATATATATATATAAGGAAATCTGTGAGAAGCCGGGAACGTTTTGTTTAAAGTGTAGATTCATTGTTTTTCTTTTTATTTATATTACTTGCTTTTTGTAAAATATATTATGTGTCCATAATGGTACTTATGTTGCTGCACGTGTTTCGAGTTTAAATTTGACTCTCTTCAGGCGAATAATTATGCGATTTTACATATCGAGATCCGATTGTCTTTCTGACAGTCAAATAACTGGGTATATATAGATAAGCGTGTTTTTTTATCAATTTTTTCCCCACTCACTTGTTAAGTCTCTTCCGTTTCAGGAATCATTCATCTTTCGTTTTTTTTTGTTTTTTTGTTGTTGTTTTTTTTATTACACTGATATGCGAAATTTGATTTCGTTTCTTTTTCTTCAACATTGTTTTCAGCGATTTTGATTCAATTCTACTCTATGGAATATCTAGTTCTTTTTGTTCTCCTTGGAATACAGAAGTACAATTTTTCTCAGTTGCTCGTAAAATTTTTATGTAATGCCTATTAACTAAAATGAAGACGATGACACGATCATGATGCAGGAAGGAATAGTTAAAAAGACAAGAAAGACTTCTCTCAACAAAACAACATGAAAAAATTAAAATAAATAAAACACAGATACACTAAATTCTAACACGCTACAAAATATTAGGTTAATATCTATCTATCTATCTATCTATCTATCTATCTATCTCCTTTAGGATAATATCTGTATTTAGTAATATATATATATATATATATATATATATATATATATACTTTAGGATAATATCTGTATTTAGTAATATATATATATATATATATGTATATATATATATATACAGTACTGTGCAAAAGTATTAGGACAAGAACAATTTTATCTTTTATGAAGCATCAAAATAAAGTTTAAAATCACACCTGTTCTATCACGTGTGTACATTACCGTTAGTGTTCAAATGTATTAGGACAGTGGTGATTTTCCTAAAAGCCTCACTGAAATTTAAATACAGGGTGAAAAGCCAAACCCTTGTAAGAATTATTTAACTAAAAAGGAAGAGAAAGGAAGGCATAAGAATTTGAATTGAAGCTTGTGATGTCAATGTCTTACAGAATGAAGGCTGTGATCAAAGCAAAAGGCTATTATGCTAAACATTAAACGTATTTTGCAACAAGTATTTTTTCTTGTTAAAGCATTTGTTGCGTACATCAAATAAAATTACTTTAATTAATTTGTTAATTTTGTTTTAATATGTCTCATAAAAGATGAAATAGTTCTTGACCTCATACTTTTACACAATACTATATATGTGAGTAGCGCCCATAGCCCAGAGGTAGAGTCGCCGACTAACGCCAGTTCACTCGGGTTTCACTCCTAAGC
Source organism: Ascarosepion bandense (assembly GCA_037127315.1). Classification (NCBI taxonomy): domain Eukaryota; kingdom Metazoa; phylum Mollusca; class Cephalopoda; order Sepiida; family Sepiidae; genus Ascarosepion; species Ascarosepion bandense. The sequence goes on along the minus strand of JBBBDQ010001464.1, from coordinate 2,803,486 downwards.
TAAAACTATCGCATGTCTGCCCGTGCTGATGAGCGAAACAGCGGAAGAGATCTGCATACAGATGACTTTTTATGTATATATATTTTAAGGATAATATGCATGTTATTATATATAAGGGTAATCTCTATATTTAATAATAATAATAATAATATATATATATATATATATATATATATATATATATATATATATATTGTTTTTATTTTTATTAATATTACTTTCTTTTTGTAAAATATATTAAGTGTCCATAATGATATTTGTGTTCTGCACGTGTTTCGAGTTCGAATTTGACTCTCTTCAGGTGAATAATTATGTGACTTTACATATCGAGATCCGATTGTCTTTCTGGCAGTCAAATAACTGTGTCTATATAGATAAGTGATCGGTAGGTAGATCAGAAAATTCATATGCGTGCGTGTTTTTTTATTAATTTTTTAATAATAATTTATTTCAAATATATATATAATTTAAATAAAATATTATTAAGATAGACATAAAGGTATTTCGCTTAAAATAAAAAAAAATTAGGCGCCTATCGGCCGACGCTTCGTCACAATAGAACTGGTCAGTAAAATTTAAACGGAGACGTTCCTAAGAAACATTTTTATCAACAACTGAAGTTAAGAAAAAAATTTGCATATTACCTAAGGTGGGTGGTAGTCGCCCCAAAAATTTAATTTAAACTTCAGCTCTCTCTGTCTACACAGGACAGGACGCTATAAATTAACAAAAAGAGACTCCAAGATGTCTAATAGAGTTTTGTCTTTATCTTGCAAATGACGGGGAGGAAATCCCGATATTAAGCGAGACACCTTTGACAATAAAATGATCCTATTTAAATTAATTATATTTTGGTGTGGGAGAAAAAAAGAACTTGCTTTTATATATATATATATATATATATATACACTATAGTCATCCGCAGACAGATCTGTTTCGCTGCGTCACTGCTCATCAGTACGGCTTACACTCCGGTCGCTTCCTAACCCAGGATTGAAACCCGACCGAATTTGGCGTCAGTCGGCGATTCTATCCCTATGCCACGAGCGTCCAGTAGAAAAAGGCAGGCTTTTTTTTTAGTGCGTATAAACGCGGCCAATAGCTAGAGTGTTCCAATTCATTATCGAATGAGCGGTGCGTAAATACCGGAGTAGCTTCTGTTTCCAAAGTGTACCACTCTTCCAGAGTGCTCAATCAGATATATATATATATATATATATATATATATATGTGTGTGTGTGTGTGTGTGTGTGTGTGTGTTTGAGTGTGTGTGTGTGTGTATGTATATAAAGATGATATCTGCATAAATTAATATGTACATATATATATACACATATTAATAAATATAGATATTATCTTTATATACATATATATATATGTTTGTATATATATATATATATATATATATATATAGCTATATTAATAAATTTGCATATAATCCTACATTTATAGCAAGACTAATATATGTGCATTATATATATATATATATATATATATATATATATATATATTAGAGAGAGTGTGAGAGGGAGAGAGAGAGAGAGAGAGAGCTTTGGTCTCTGAAATGCTCTCAACTCTGTGTAATCTCCTAAGACCTAACAAAACAACATATTTGAGTCCAATACTTATTTTTAAGTCTAGATCATATACGATCCCATTGGAATACCTCTATAAATCTAGTACAACTTATCTCGGCATCTCAAAGAACACTATGCCAGAAAATTCCATAAGTCGTCTAAATAGTTGCGTCAAATTAGTAGACTTACGCTTTATCCACCAGAACATGAGAAGCGAAAGTTGTTACCACCAGCATCGAAGTAAATTCGCATAAAGCAAAAAGATTTAGATATGTTTATTTAAGACACCTGATATATTTATACAACATAAGGTGATTCATCTGAGATCAAAGACGAGTGTCCTTAACGAATTTTTTAATATGTAGAAGGTTTTGTTTATTTATCTCAAGTTTTATTGGGAGAAAATTAAGCGAAAACGGATTTCCTTCAAAAATAGAATCTACGTTTCCTGCGGCGTAAGTCGCGGTTTTGAAATTCACCAAAAAGTTGGCAAGGTTCCACACCAAGTATACAGATGCTGAACACACGCGTATAAACACAAGACCGCCAACAAGCAAACACATAAGCACGATTAGTGAGAAACACGCGCAAAAAACACAATCACAATGACGACACATGCACGCGAATATTTCCCTACACACGCATATATTCCAGAGTGGTGAGCAAACAAATATCTCGAGAGATGGTACGATTTCACGTTAAGTAATTACTAAAATACTCACTCAGTTAAGTGCCATTTGCGATACACACTTGGGCGATCATGTCTCGAAAAAGACACTTGATATATTAGGTGATTCATCTGAGATCAAAGACGAGTGTCCTTAACGAATTTTTTAATATGAAGAAGGTTTTGTTTATTTATCTCAAGTTTTATTGGGAGAAAATTAAGCGAAAACGGATTTCTTGATTGGGCAGAAGTTTTTCCCTCTGTAGGTTGCCATTACATTCTGGTTTCCAGCCAAAGCTACAGAACCCAATTTTTTCTGTTATTAAACCAATAGCTGAAGGGAGAAGTGATGGATACATACATTTCCCAATGTATTTGCAAGGAAGAAGCAAGGAATTCACCTGAAAATCGAACCCAGTCCTCATATTTCTCGTCCCGAGACGATATCTACTGCACCTAAACACACATTCTAAAATACTACTAGTGATATTACAGTTAAATATTTAAATAGTTACAATAACTTCACTATTAATAATATATTTTTAATAAATAATTAATTTAATTTAAACTACAAAGGAAGGCAATAAAGCCACTATGACACAATAGGTTACTGATTGTGAAATAATGAGTAAAAGAAAACATTATCAAGGAGAGCGACTAATAAAAGAAGAGAAAATAAGAAGACAATAGATAACGGGTAATATTTCAATTGAGGTTTTGGAGATTAAATTTAGTTGGAAAACATGGGGCTGGAAAAGTTTTCCACAAGATTTTACGGATATATCTTTCCGATTAAACTGTAAATTGATAACACATTATTACCAATCTAGTCAGTCAGTTAAATACCATACATGATACACGCTTTGAGTGATCATGTCTCTTTCGAGACATGACTGACAGGGGCAGAAGATTCTCCCGCAGTAGTCTACTATTACTTTCTGCGGTAGACTGGTTGCCAACCAAGGCTATAGAACACAATCTGTTCTATTATTTGACTCATAAGTAGTTGGGGGGGAGAGATGCATTATTTTATTAAGTATTATTATTATTTGGAGATCAGTTTATTACTTCATAACAATATAAAACTGATCCCTCACTTTATGCCCAGTAGAAACTTTAATCATGTATTCAACTATTATATTCAGTCAGTCAGTTAAGTGCCATACGTGATACACGCTTTGGGCGATCATGTCTCGAAAGAGAGATGACTGACTGGGCAGAAGATTATCCTGCATTAGTTTGCCATTACTTTCTGCGGTAGACTGGTTGCCAGTTTGTCCTATTTTTTAACCCATAACCGAAGGGTATTTGTGCGTAAATGAATGCAAAAACTTCAACTGGGATTCGAACTCAGCACCCCGCTATTACTGCACTTAATTTCATGAAATCTAAGTCCCATAGCGAGGAGCTCATCCGAATAATTACAATGAAATTTAGAAAAAATGCACAAAAAACTACATTATGGCGTGGGTAACTGAAACCGAGATGCCAGATCAGGACCAACAACATCAGGAATCATTAAATATATAGCATGTTAAACAGACCCTATGTGGTAATAATATTTCGGTTATGGACGAATGGTATGCGTGTAGATGTAAGAGAGGTTCCGGCGAGAAGGTTCTTTAAACGAGACTATGAACGAATTTTCTTAGCAGCAAACCAGAAAATTGATTCATACTATTCTTTCCTCTTCATTTTAGGAGAAAACTATATCGCGAGAAGGCACAAAAAATTAATCTCTTGAAGGTTAGCATCAGTCATACTGATGGAAGTCAGATGTGTGTTTCTGATATCATTAATAGTGAGTAGTTTTGTTTTGTAGGCTTTAAAAAGAGATTTACTATGCAGACAGGAGTATATCATCAGCATCGATAAGGAATTGGAAATGTTGCTATCAGGAGGGTCATTGATGAAAATTAGGAATAATCTCGGTTAAAGAATAAAGGCCTGGCGTCCACATTCATTAATGCAAAAAGATTCAGAAGAGTGGCTGTTCAGGACGTCTACTAATATATATATATATATATATATATATAGTGATACGCAGAGAGATCTGTTTCGCTGTATCACAGCTCATCACTATGGTTAGACATCCGATTGTTTTTAGCCAGGTTTGAAACCCATCCAAACTGACATCCGTCAACGATTGTATCTCTGATCTATGGGCACTCGGCAGAAGAAGGCAGACTCTTAGCATGTGATATGCAATGTAAACATACACCAGTAGCTGAGAGTTTTCTAAATCATTACCGAATGAACGATATACACATAATGAATTTCAGTCACTAGTGAATCTCAGTAAAATATTCAAACAGCACAAGAACAATGGCACATCGCTGCAAACCTTTATATATATATATATATATATATATATATATATTATGTGAACTTAAATTAGGACTATCAATAATAAGACAAATGCAAATGTAGGTTTAGACATATATAAGACAAAACAATACAACGTTACAAGATATACACATAGAAAAGCCAAAAAAGAATACTCTGCACTATAAATCAGTCAGTGAACGCTACTAGAATCTTCACAGAGTCTCAGCAACGGTATATACCAACGTTCCAAGTAAGGTTAGATGTGACACAAGGTCATTTTATAGTGGGTCAGCCCGGCCATATAGCCGGGCCAAAAAATGTCTGTCTATTTTTACCCAGTCGTGATTCTACCCTTCGGCGGAAACACGACTGGATTAGTGTACTCTGCTCGGAAGCAGAGAGCGCCCTCTACCCGAAGGCAGAGAGCTGACAGTGTCATGGTTGCAGATGCAACTGCCAGCGCAGAGTTTCAGCAACTATATTTAATTGTCCCTCCCAGTAAGGGCAACATGTGACACATGGTCAGTTTTGACTGGGATTTCCGGGCTATATGGCCCAGCCAAAAAATGGCTGTCTATTTTTGCCCAGTTGTGCTTCTACCCTTCGGCGGAACCACGACTGGGTTATTGCTCTCTGCTCGGAAGCAGAGAGCGCACTCTACCCGAAGGCAGAGAGATGACAGTGTCATACTTGCAGAGTCTCGGCAACACACCGAGTGTTACTAACCCTCGGATACATATAGTTCTATAACGAGTCCATTATCTTATGTGGGTAGTACCCCCCAACAATATATTATTATTATGTCATTTTTCATCATATTTCGATTTCTGCATTGGTCTCACTACCAACCAAGTCTGCGGGGAGACCTAAGGCAGGTAGTGGCGTGTTGTTATGACTCCATTTCATGTTTTTCTATCCTCCCTATCATCCCCAGTATTACATAGATAACGTTTTCCTTAGTGTGTGGGCTGTACTTAATAAGACAATTTTTTGTATATCTCTTAAGCTGGGGTTTCCAGGGATTCTTTCAATGTGTTGTTTTGTTCCATTTTTTATCATTCCAAGTGCACCTACTATCACTGGCACAACTCTTGTTTTCAATTTCCACATTTTTTCTATTTCAATTTCCAGGTCTTGATATTTTGACAGTTTTTCAAATTCCTTGATTGCTATGTTACAATCCGCTGGACAAGCCATATCAATTAATAGACAAGTTTTCTCCTTCTGGTTTTTAACAATAATGTCTGGCCTGTTTGCTTCAATTTTTCTGTCTGTGTAGATGGTGTAATCCCATAGAATGGTTACATCTTCTATTTCTGTAACCGGTGCTGGATGATGTTCATACCAGTGTTTGTTTACATATTTTCCATAATGTTTGCACATTGCCCAATGTAAATATTGCCCAACTCTATCGTGGCGATTTTTATATTCGTTTGGGGCAAGCACAGAACAGCCTGAGATTAGGTGGTCTATTGTTTCTTGGTGTTTATCACAAAACCTGCATTTTGGATCCATATTATTATGCATAATATTTGCCTGAAAGTTTCTCGTGAAAAGACTTTGGTCTTGTGCTGCAAGTATAAATCCTTCAGTTTCAGACTTTAATCCAGATGCACGTAACCATCGATGAGTATTAACTTTGTCAACATTGGATTTATTGGCACGTACTGGATATTGGCCATGCAGAGGTTTGTCTTGCCAGCGCTGTTTCATCTTTTCAAGAGCTTTATCTTTGGCTTTCATTTTCATATTTTTTGCCGCAATAGTTGGTTCTTGGCTACTGTTTTGCTTTTCTACAGAATCTACTAACTGTAATTCTTGTTTGTATTTACTGCCTTCTTTTATTATTGAATATTTTTTCTTTCTTTCTTCATGTTGCCTTACTAATTGTATCATCCAATCCTTTGTTGTTTCTATGTATGTTAGTAAGCCAATAGTTGTTGTCTTGTATGACAATTCCAGCTGAATAAGACCCCTTCCACCTTCTTTACGGGGTATGTATAGACGGTCTACATCAGCCTTTGGGTGATGCATCCTATGCTTAGAAAGAAGCTTTCTTGTTTTAGCATCCATTCGCCCGATGTCGTTTAGAGTCCAGTTTAAGATGTTGAAGCTATATTGGACAACTGGGATTGCAAGGCTATTAATGGCCATAACTCTGTTCTGTGAATTTAATTCAGTTTTTAATATCATTCGTAGCCTTCTATAGTACTCTTTACGCACTATTTCTTTCATTTTTTTATGGTGAATGTTTTCGCTCTCATTTACACCTAGGTATTTATAAGCTTCTTCTGGTTTCAATTCTTTTATTGTTACAGCAGGGTCTAGGCTAATTGAGGATGTTTCTTGTATTGATCCACGTAAAACTGTAGCTTTAGCACATTTATTCAAATTAAATTTCATTCCAATGTCTTCGCTGAAGCATTTTACAGTTTGCAGAAGACCTTCCAGCTCATTATCATTCTTAGCATATAACTTTAAGTCATCCATGTAAAATAGATGGCTTATTTTCTTTTGGCCTATTTTATAACCACATTCTGTCTTATTAAGTTGACTGGTTAGTGCTATTAATGATATGCAGAATAGTAAGGGAGATAAAGAATCACCTTGTGTCATTTTTCATCATATTTCGATTTCTGCTTTGGTCTCACTACCAACCAAGTCTGCGGGGAGACCTAAGGCAGGTCGTGGCGTGTTGTTATGGCTCTATTTCATGTTTTTCTATCTTCCCTATCATCCCCAGCATTACATAGATAAAGTTTTCCTTAGTGTGTGGGCTGTACTTAATAAGACAATTTTTTGTATATCTCTTAAGCTGGGGTTTCCAGGGATTCTTTCAATGTGTTGTTTTGTTCCATTTTTTATCATTCCAAGTGCACCTACAATCACTGGCACAACTCTTGTTTTCAATTTCTACATTTTCCACATTTTTTCTATTTCAATTTCCAGGTCTTGATATTTTGACAGTTTTTCAAATTCCTTGATTGCTATGTTACAATCCGCTGGACAAGCCATATCAATTAATAGACAAGTTTTCTCCTTCTGGTTTTTAACAATAATGTCTGGCCTGTTTGCTTCAATTTTATTATTATTATTATTATTATTATTATTATTATTATTATTATTATTATTATTATTATTATGTTAGAACAAGTGAAATCTACAATCTACTACAATGTTGTACATTTTGATTTTTGTTGAGACATTGAAAAAACAAAATCTCATCAGGTAGTTGACAATCAAAATGTACAATTTTGTAGTAGTTTGTAGTTTGTACATGTTCTAAAGTCATAATTATTAATAAATATTCATTACTCTGTTTTTATATCGATCATTGTTTTAAATGAATATTTTGAACGTTGCAATTATTTATTTCATTCTTGTAATTATTTGTTTGAATATTATTTTTGATCGATACTCGTATTTATGTAGATATTCTGTTTCTAATCAAACAGTATTTTATATTTATTTCTACCGGCCTGATTATTTACGATAAGTTTTTGTTACGAACATGTGTATCATTAGGCAGGATTCAAACCTGCGACTCTTTTCCACATAAGGGAAGCCACCAAATAATCTGGCGCGACTTAGACCACTCGACCACGTTATTCTTCATTAATTTCCGTAACACGTTTACATTTGTTGACATTACGATATATTTCAGAGCTGAGATGATTATTCCGATGAATCTAAAATTGTGTTATAGGCTTAATTTGAATTCGTTTAGACTGAACGTTATTCGTGGTCGGGAAGTGCAAGAAAAGAAGCTACTGGGGTATAATTTGCGTTTACATTTTATTGGTTTCACAGGGTGGGACATAGTTTCTAATCTTGTGGCTCGAGTAAATACATACATAGGGGGCACTAGAGAGTTATTGGAGCAGAAGTCGTGAAAGTATTTGTAGAAGAGACACAGAGAAGCCACATTGTGCCGATGAGAAGCTGACTGTATCTAAGCTGCCAAGTCGGGATCGATCCCATTACAGATTCTCCGTTGGGTTTTGTCAAGGACCCCGAGGTGGATAGTGGTGGCACCCGACCTGATATGGCAGCAGTATTCAATGCACGGGCGGATGGTAGATTTATGTGTATGCAGGATGGTTTCAGACGGGAAAAACTTCCTGGTCCTATAGAGAGAAACGACTTTCTTCGCATTTAACCTGCAAAATATTAATAAGATAAAACAAATCATATCATGCAATCAATTCTCTTTTCGACTCAATTGATGTGTGTCCAAAAATAGTTTTGTTATTTAATATTAGCAAAAAATAGCCTCACTCGTATTATTGTGTCATAGTTCATATATTTATATAGTTCACTTATGGTCAAATACAATTGTAAAAGTTGAAAGTTCAACTATTCTCCACCTCCAGTTATTTTGTCATAGTTCTACGCGCCTCACTCGTGTTATGGAACATCTTCTACATTTTGTGTTATGTTCAAAATTAATCCTTATAAATCGTTATCAGCTACTTGGTCATTTCGGATAGACCGACGAATACCCATTGCTACTATCCGAATTAACGATCGCCGATTTATAGGTGGTCTGCACACATTCAACCTTTTAGCGTTCTCTGCCTGTTGATTCCCTTCCAGAACGCTGATCGCTTTCAAAAATAATACCAGCCATATTGGAAATGTCGGTGCCAATATATTATCGGAAATCCTTGCATTCAGTTTTCACCAAACGCCTTCTCAATCACTCGAATATTTACGGCAGACGAATGCCCAAGGTTCTAACAAAACTTAATGTACATTCACTGTGAAAGCGACGTTTCCACAATGAAAAAATAAATCGTGTCTCACTGACCAAATAGCCCCACACAGGATTGTCTATTCACGCATGTGCAATAGGTTTTCATGTAATTCGCTTTCCTTTTGTTGCCACGTTACCCGCTATCGAGATATTCAAAATGGCTAATTACTTTTTGGACAGAGCTCGTATATTCTGTAGTTTTCTGTACATCACGTTGCGTTGTCTCGTATTTATTCAAGATGAAGACATTCGGATATTATGTAATCATTAATTTCCTTTTAAAACAATCTTTTTCTCTTTCTGGTTTTGAATTTATTTACTTTTTGTGGGTCGAGTCTGTTTTCTCATAAAAAATCATCTCATAATCAACATAACGAGCTTGTATACGTCGTTGTCAGATCATGGATTAGGATTGAAAAAAAATGACTTTACTATGAGCTACAAAGAAATTGTGGATAGTCTATACCTTGAAAGAAACCGGCACATACAAAAAGAAGACTAATTCATTCATTTACTTTTTACGGTTTACCAAACCTTTGCAGGTCATTTAAAGCCAGAAAACAATTTTTTGGAGATAATAATATTTTGGAAATAATAATAGTTTTAATGATACAAGTTCTATGAATTAAGCCTTATCTGGGTTAAGAAGAAATGGATTCATACCCTTTCCGAGGGTAATTGCACGTAAGACAATATAACGAACACTACTGAAATTGGCATTCGGCTCTGTGACTTCCAATTTCGAGTCGTTATACCACCCGTACACTCCCTCTTAGAGAACCAGGCATTCTCATGCGGTCACCAATCTACGTACTGGTCAAACGTAACATTGCTTAATTTCGGTGCTCGTATGAGAACCGGTTTGTTTGGTTTGTATTATATTACGGTATATCAACCTCAATAGGTTATTTAATGCCAATTTTTACAATAGATTTGTATGAATAGAATGCATATTCTTTGTAAGAAATCAGTTTGTAGTTTTATTTAATGCCAATAAGACTTTTACAATAGATTTGCATGAATAGAATATATATTTTTTGTAAGAAATAAGTTTGTAGATTTATTTAATGCCGATGAGATTTTTACAATAGATTTGTATGAATAGAATGCATATTCTTTGTAAGAAATAAGTTTGTAGATTTATTTAATGCCGATGAGATTTTTTACAATAGACTTGAATGAATAGCATATATATTCTTTATAAGAAATATGTTCGTAGATTTATTTAATGCCGACAAGATTTTTACAATAGATTTGTATGAATAGAATGCATATTCATTGTAAGAAATAAGTTTGTAGATTTATTTAATACCGAGAACTTTATGTGGAAATGTGGGTTTAGTTGGGATTTAAATGTATTGCTAGTAATATTTTTTTCCTTCGTGTATATTTGTTAGTAACATTTTTCCTTCAAAATGTTTTGTTGGTAATATTTTTTATTGAAAACATTTTGTTCGTAAATACTTTCATAGAATTTTGGACTCGGTTTCGGGGTTAACTATTTAACAATAGCTGGGATCTTTCGAATGGTAGAAGAAGCAGATTATTTGTAAGATGCCCGCTGTCTTATAAATAGACGATATGCTTTGATGATTTCGTCATATATCTTGTCTGTAGTGTTTTACTGTTCTTCTACGTACTGTATTCCTTCGGGATGTGGGCGTTTATTGATCACCATAACGTCCTCTCATTTGAAGATCTAATTAAAGAATTTTTTCCTTTTTGCTATCTCTCCTAACCCCTGTTCTCTGAACCATTTAAAGTGATTGTTAGATAGATATCTTATTGCCTGTTGTCTTTTGTCCCACTTGCCTTGTCAGTGTCAAATTTTCCAAGCCCCCTCCCTCCTTTTTTGCCGTAGAAATTTCATTTCTCCTTCCGACGTTAGTCATATTGATTTGTTTTTTTACGTATTATAAACCTTTTGCAGCCTATTTAAATTCATAAAATAATTCTTAGTGTATTAAATATTTTTGACATAATAATGATTTATTAATATAAATTCATTAACCCGTAACTGGATAGAGATTTTGATTCATAAATTTCCAAAGAGCATTTGCTTGTAAGTGACTATGACAAACTTAACGAGAAGTGGAGCTCGGCTATCCGATTTCCAACTAGTTATACGTTACACCACACACAGGTATAATCTCCAAGCACCTAGTATTCTCAAGCGGTCACCAATATAGGTACTGATCAGGCTCAATCGTACAAGAACGTTTGTCTAAACGTGATATGGCCGTAAGTCGATGTTATGTGTGTCGTTTTTGTTTCAATTTTCTCAAAAACATTGTCACCGTTCACATGCTCCGTCCATTGTATCTACAACATCCTTCTGTGTTGCTTCAAATCGCATAATCCGTAAAGAAATTGCCCATAATACATTGCCATATTTATTGGACTGCTATTACATAGCAGTCCAGTAATCTTTTCTTTTTTCTGTTGCTTCAAGTCTCTTCTTCATCTGTAAGAAGATTGTCCAGCATTCACTGCCATGAAGGAGGACTGATATTACATAACAAGTCAGGACTCTTTTCTTTGTTTTTGTTGCTTGAAGTTTCTTCTTCATCTCTAATCTGATTGTCCAGCATTCACTGTCATATAAGAGGACTGTTAATACATAACAGTTCAGTACTATTTTCTTTGTTTCTGTTGATTCAAGTCTCTTCTTCAGCTCTGACGTGATTGTCCAGCATTCACTGCCATATGGCAGAATTCATATTGCATATGAGTTCAGTAATCTTTTCTTTGTTTCCGTTGTTTCAAATCTCTTCTTCATCTCTAAGGAGATTGTTCAGCATTTACTGCAAAATGGGGGACTGATATTACATATTTCTTTGTTTTTATTGCTTCATATCTCTTTTTCATCTCTAAGAAGATTGTCCAGAATTTACTGCCGTGTAGGAGGGATGCTATTACATAACAATTCAGTACTATTTTCTTTGTTTCTGTTCATTCAAGCAATTTTTCAGCAGTGAGATTGTCCAGCATTCACTACCGTGTAGGAGGACTACTATTATTATATAAAAGTTCAGTCCTGTTGTCTTTGTTTTTCTTGATTCAAGCATTTTTTCAGCAGTGAGATTCCAGAAAAAGGACTAATATTACATAACAGTAGAGAGCGGTTTAAATTCATACAGCGTAAAGTATGCCATGGCTTTCATCATTTCATGTCAAAATCTACAAACATTTCCCAAGTCAAAATAATAATTATAATAATAATAATAATAATAATAATAATAATAATAATAATAGAGCGTTAAATTTAGTGGATAAAAAGTACTTGAACATGCCAAAATTAAGACAATATTTTCTGTTCAAACTGAAAGCCTTTTACTCGTTTCATAAATAAATTCTTCTCTGAAATCTAAATAGACAGGCTTGTTCGCTATTAAATACGAGGGTCATTCAATAACTAAAGTGAATTTTTCGGTATAAGGACTTCTAATACAGATACAAGCTTACTTTTTTTAAAAATTTTCCTTTCCTTCTCATTCAAAGGGATTTAATTCATTTTGAAAACTGAAAAAAACTTTGAGAGTTTTGGAGATTAACAAAGATGGCCGACCAAGAAGCATACTCCAGGAGTGAACAGAGGTCAGTTATCAAGTTTTTGGTTGCTGAAGGGTGCAAACCAGTTAAAATTCATAGAAGAATATCAACTGTGTATGGGTCCACATGTTTCAGCCAAAAATGTCTAAAACTGGCCTGAATTCTTTAAACAAGTTTGAAAGTGACGATGAAGTCAAAAGTGCTGTGAGCGATTGGCTGAGACATCAGTCCAAAGATTTTTACCCTGAGGGAATACGGAAGCTTGTGCACATATGGGAAAAGTGTTTGAAATTGCTGGGAGACTACGTTGAAAAAAAAAAGTAAGCTATTTGTATTACAAAAATTTACCTTAGAAAAAATCACCTTATTTATTGAATGACTCTCGTATTTCTCAAAATTTCTTTCCAAATTACAAATCTGGAAAAGCGTAATCCATTTTGCTGAGAAGTATTGGCAGCTTGAAATTATGGAAGAAGCTGAAGTAGGAATTCTTGATAACTCAATGTTAATTAGGCAATAAATTAATTAAGCTATAATCAAACAGAAGTAATTAATTAGTTCCAAACAGTGGAAAATCTTGGCTCATTCCGGATGTTGAAAGAAAATAAGAGATTTTGTAATTTTTATGGTAATTAATATGCCAAACGCAAGATTAGATGGAGGGATGGAAGATGGTACGACACCAGTTTTCTAAGGGGTATGTCTCGACTGGATGTGCGTTGTGGTGTAGTGGATATCGACTCGGAACGACAAACCAAGGAGCCGAGTTCGTATTCCAGTTGAATTTCTTGTATTCACTCACGCACCAATACCCTTGGGAAAGGTATTAATCCGTCTACTCTCTCCAGTTATGGGTTAAATAATAATACAGATTGGTTTCTATAGCATTGGGTCGCATGTAGTCTACCGCAGAAAGCAATAGCAATCTACTACGTGATAATCTTCTGCCCAGTCAGTTATGTCTCTTTCGAGACCTGATCGTCCAAAGCGTGTATCACGAATAGCAGTCAACTGACTGACTGGTGTCCCGACTGTCGCAAAAATCATCTTTCTAAATTTATGATTTTAACATTGTCTCAACCGTAATCTTTACACCGATTGGCTATTTTTTGATAGATTTTAGATATTTGGTAAAATGTAATGCAATAATAAAAAAAAAATAACGAGGAAAGAGGGAAAATTAGGACATGGTTTCCGGCTTTCTCTTTTCCGATCTTTTCACTATTACGTAGCCCCCTGCACATCAGTGGCGTTACCGCCTTGCTCGGGGTGATACGATTAAAAAAAAAAAAAGGAAGGCTCAGATTATTATTATTTTTTTTTTGTTAATCCTGTAAAATGTATTCAAGCCACTGTATGTTGAAGTTTCGATATAAGCAATACACCTTATGCGAATATGTACGAAAGATAACGATCAAACCTAGATTGGAACTGGATAAGATTTTTTTGATCGGGGAAGCATCGATTCATGAGAATAAATTTCCTTAGTGAAACTTTGATCTCACCAGGGCGATATGAAAAGAATAAGCGTGTTTTGCTATTATGTGCGAGGTATGATGAATTTTAACCGTGATGGTTAGGACTGTATTTAGTTAGTCTGAGCATTCTCCACGGAAATAGCGGAAGACAAGCGAGAGACTTGCAATGTTTTGTCTGTGAATAAAATGTTCCGGAATGAAAAAGAATTCTGTTTAAATAAAGCTATTTTCCCTTGGCGCAAAACCAAACAATGTTGCCATTTCGTTGTAAGTAAATAATTAACATTTCAAATCGGTCACGAGATCACAATAAGCATTTACCATGATTATCTAAACTTATCTATAAATAGAACTTTGTCTGTGTCTGTATGTATGTGTGTCTCTGTATATGTGTGTGTCCGTTACCTATAAACTCCGGCTGAACCGATTTTCTTGAAAATTTACACAGTTGTACTATAGGCGTCTGTGCGTGTTCTTAGCTAGGATTTGTGTCGAGGTACCCCCGATAAATGTCGAAATGGAACTTTGTGTGTGTGTCTGTGTCTGTGTGTGTCCCTTACCTATAAACTCAGAAACAGCTGAACTGATTTTTTTGAAAATTTTCACAATTATACTATAAGCGTCTGCGAGTGTTCTTAGCTTGGTTTTGTGTCGAGGTACCCCCGATAAATATCGAAAATTGATAATCGAATAAATCGGGTTATAAAAGGAGTGGTCCGATTTTAATCAAATTTGATACACTCATAGACAACGACATATGAAACGATATTCAGAATTTTCAAGGTTGCAGTTCTTACAATAGTGCAGAAAATCGATAATATATATATATATAAAAGGCAAGGTGTTTGTGTGTGTGTGTCTGTTTATCTGCCTATATGTCTGTATTATTTTCAGCCCTTTTATTTTAGATTTTGGTTCGGGTTTGGCTCTAAGTATGTATAATTGTAGTTCTTAATCTTGGCCATGATACCATTTACTCAGAGGACTTATTTAGCATTCAAAATTCAGTTTACGACGAAAAAACTTATTTGATATCGATACCAGGAAATCAAAGTTTGACTTTCATTCATTCATTTTTCTTTCAATTTACGGTTTCACTTTAACAACTATTGCTTTTTAGTCTTTCATGCCAATGTCCAAAGAGTCTGAGCTCCAGGACCATGGATTAGTTTTAAAGCTTTCATTACACCTGAGCAACGCCGGGCTATACTGCTAGTAAGAGATAGTTGGGAATCAAGTAGATAGAAGCTGAAAGTTGACGTTAAGTTTAAACTTTTAGAGACTGAGGCGATCAGAGAAGCAAGCAAATGCAAGTAAGTTCACCAACAGGAAGTGCGAGAAAATAAGCAATTTTTTTTCTGTTTTTTAAAATCGTGTCGCCTCTAGCAAGGCATTTAACTGCCACTGTTGTGCAGGGGTTTATATAGGAGGAATGTTATGAAAAGTGAGAGGTTGCAGGCGGTGTCAGGAAGAGAGTAGGAGATGGAAGAGAGTACTGATGAGAGTGGGTGGACGAGGAGGAATGTTATGAGGAGTGAGAGGTTTCAGGGGGTGTCAGGAAGAGAGTAGGAGAAGGATGAGGGTACTGATGAGAGTGGGGCGGATGTAGAAAAGCATGAGAGAGAGAGAGAGAGGATGTAAGTTAGTGTCACATGAGATGACTATTGACTTTACATTTAAATTCTTTGAGATTTTAACTGTCAGGAAAGCAAGTATGCGGAAGAGAATTCCTCAGGCAGGAAGTTCGAGAAAAGAAACTGCTGGTGCAGAATTTGCGTTTACAATTTATTGGCTTCTCAGTAAAAGTATAGTACCTAGTTGCTAATCTTGTGGCTCGAGGAAATTCGTATATAGGAGGTACCAGTGAGCTAAAATAGAAGAGGCGGTTACATGTAACTATTTCGACGGTAAATGTGTGGGACCTTGACGCCAATCAAGTAGCACCAGCAAATAAATAAGGTTGGAAAACCAGGAAAAAAAGGCTCGTCATATTTACTTTTCAGAAGGGAGTAAATCTATTTCAACAGTAAAACGATTAGACCTATTTGCCATTCTAGAGTTACACCTAAATCAATGCGAGATTTCAAGGGGATTCATTAGTAGAATTACACATGGAAATATTCATAGAAAAGTCAATGACTTCACTTGAAGCAAAGTGACTTAAATCGAGATGCCAGGTTAGGACCGACAATATTGTAGTTTAAAAAAGAACTTACATCATAGAAACTCGCGCGCAAAAGAATCTCTTTGGGGAGCCATATTGCTTTTATGAAGACAAAGTACCGCAAATTCATGGCTACCACGAGAGTTGCGGAAAGATAAATATGGCTGCTTAAAAAAAAACATGGCGGTTCTTTTTCTCGTCTGTTAGACTACTTACCCACGATCTTTTTGGGACGAACTCCTGCAACGATTTTTCAAGTCTGAGATTACTAATACTAACTTTATTTGGAAAGGACGTTTGTGCGTTTGAGGTTACAGATCTACACTTTGTTTGGAAAACTCTTGCTGCGTTCTTCAAGTTTCAGATAACTAATCACTACCCTTTTTCTGAACAACTATTTTGCATTCGCAAGTTCGAGATTACACAACTACAAATATTACAGAACCTTCGTTTGGATCTTTTCAAGTAAAAAAGAGTTGCAACATGACCGACCGACTAATTGTGATAAATAAATGGCAGAAAATGGTCTCCTGTCTTCTTTGTTCACGGACGTAATAGTAATACATTTTTTGGCTTCACACCGCTGCAGAAATTTAACCACTAAATAATGGAATGTGAATTTATTTATAATGTTTTGTGTATTTTCTTCTTCTAAACGCAAGTCATCTTCATAAAAAGCCTTGTCATATCGCTGCTTTCATATGCATGCTATGCATGGTAATAAATCTGGTTAAAAATAACTAAACTCAGATCAATACAACCGTTTTCTAAGATCAATGGTTAAAACAGGCTTTGATTGAGAAAAGCTTCATGGTCTTGGCAGAGACTTTTTATCATTATATCGCCCCAATCAAGGCATTTTACTGCCACTGATGAGCAGGGGATTACATAGGAGCAAAGTTATGAGAAAGAGTGAAAGGTTATAGGGGTGTCAGGAAGTGGGTAAGAGAAGGGTGAAAATACTGATGAGAGCGGAGTGGACGGAGAAAGGAGCATGAGAGAGAGAGAGAGAGAGAGAGAGAGAGAGGATGCAGGTTAGTGAGAGAGGAGATGACAATTGACTGTACATTTAAATTCCTGGAAATTGTAGCTGTCGGGGAAGCAAGTAAATGCAAGGGAAATCCATAGGCGGGAAGTGCGAGAAAAGAAGCTGATGCAGTAGAATTTACGTTTACATCTTATTGGTCTCACAGTGAAAAGGTGTGACCTGTTGCTAATCTTGTTACTCGGGTAAATTTATATATAGGGGGCACTAGTTCATTGGAGCAGAAGCCGTGAACGTATTTGTAGAAGAGACAGGGAATCCACATTTCGCCGGTGAGAAAGTGATCATCTTTATTTGAACATTGTGAACTAACGCTACAGAATCACTAACAAAGAACTGTATCAAATAAGACAAACCACATCACTTGAGAACTACTTACAGCACCAACAACGTAAATAGATAGCACATGTAACTAGAAAATAAAAGAATGACATACGGAAGTTGTTAACCTTCTACATCGCTTCAAAGGGTTAGCAAGAAAGGCCCCATTAATTCTGAAAGGAACTACAATAATAACTGAATATGAGTAACCTATTGTTCTCATCTTCGTTTCAATTTGTACGACGTTCCGGCCGTTGTAAGTTCAGACCTTCTTCAAGTGCTAAATATTTCGAACCAAATCCTTTATTACAGTCACTGGGCTATATCATCTTCATTCCTTGCGTAAAGGCTCGATCCTTAAAGACACATAGCACAGTGGATACAGACGTTGGTGTGTTCCTGTGACCTAAATGTTTGTGAGTTCAATACCAGGCTACAGCAGTGGTGAACAAGTAACTTGCTTGGTTAGAGGGAGATAACTCATGACTTTCAATCGAGTCTTTGCGCAAAGAATGAGGATGATATACCCCAGTGATTGTAATAAAGAGTTTGGTTCGAAATTCCTAGCACCTGAAGAAGGCCGGAGCTTACAACGGCCGAACCGTCGTACAAATTGCAACGAAATGAAGACAATAGTCTGAATAATGTAAATACTGTAAATAGTACCTTATCTAAGAAATATAGACAAATGATTAATCTATTTTCCTAAAAATACTTTAAGAGGAAGATTTTATAAATTTTAACTAAAAGTCGTACTCACTGGTCAATGAATATCATATGTTTCCTTGTAGGGAAACGGTTAATATTTCTTTAAACATTTCACTCCAGGCAAGGTAAGAAAGCTAGTAATATGTAGGTGGTGAGGAACAGGGAGGTAAATTGAGAGAAAAGACTGAGAATAGGCAGGATTAAACGTGCGGAGAAAAAATGAACGGGATTAAAGAAGATTAATTTTGCATAGAAAGTTTTGAAGCTTGTTGTTATCAGAAATGCAAGTAAACAAAAGAGATAAATGCGAGAAAAGAAACAATTAGGTTAGAAGTGACGGTGATATTTAGCTAGGTACTTCACCTCATTTTCGATCTCTAATTTTTAAACTGAACCTTTAAAAATGAAAAAGTTTTCTTGAAATCTTTATTTTAGATTTAATTGAAAGCTACATTATTAAATTTACTATTTCCAGTAAACAAAATACTCTGGTTTGTTTCAAAAAGAAATTATATTGATTCGAATATAAATTTTGAGATTTTTTTTTTAGTTTTTGAATTTTGCCATCACTTTTGAGCGATCGACACATTTGCAAACAAAAGTTAATGCTCGATTTAAAAAATCGAGCATAAAAAAATAAAATATACATCTGTGACACATTTTTTGGGGAAAATTAGCATGTTTTATATTGAACTAATCTGATGTACACAAGTATTCTTTACTTATAGCGTGACATTTAGAATAAAGCTATTTCATAATCACAGATTTTAACTTTTTGACCTGTCCGCAGTCTATCAAAACGTGTTGATACGCGCGTGATGAGATATAAGATAAAAGTGTATGGCGTTCATGAAAGACAAAATTGTAAAAAAATTCTCTGAGTAAGGGAGGAAACTCTGACCTTTAATTTACATATAGAAATTACCATAAATATTTCAAATACACAAAAAAGAAAATGAAATTATTTTAAAATATAAAGGCCAAATGACATTTTTTGGCTTTTGTCAAGAACTTCGAGATGAATAGCAGATATTACAACAATATTCAATGCATGGACGAATGGTACATTTTAAATGGGCAAGATGAACGACAGTATTGCCATTATGATGAGCTTATTTTCAGTTATTCTCTATTTGTATGAACATGTCGATGATTTGCTCTGTATATTGTGCAATTTATGCATTTTCAACCATATCATAAAAGTGTTTAGCCTAAAGTCTAAGATTCCTGTGTTTACTGATTTTGTAAGAACGTGCAATAAAAACATTATTAAGAAGTAGGAACAACAAAAAAGGAATAACGAAATCAGTAGACAACCGTTAACGTTTCAGATAAATTTGATTTTTTTTATCTGAAGACCAAATTTATCTCTAAAGCAAGAAACCGGAAGAGAGTTCTATAAGCGAAAAGTGCATGAAAAGAAACGGTTAGCATAAAACTAGAAGCGAAGTCCACTGTAAATTGTTTATATCTTGTTGCCAAAATAGTTCTGCGTTTAAATTCAGGAAGTCAAGGTATCATAGATCAAAGTAATATTTGATTAATATAAAAATGTGGCACAAGGCCAAAAGGGGGAGATGGGAAGGTGGGTTTTCAAACTGGCTTACCTTAAACTTAGCTTGTCACGATTACTGACCCAAAAATTACCACAGTATTCCTTACATCAAAACAACACATTCGTGCTTACACTTTTTATTACAGCCAACATAATACGTCAAAGTCACTTTATTTTCCTAGCTCGCTTTCATGTGTATAATATGCCTGTATGGGTGGCGAATAAAATTTACAATAGAGGAAAGTTCGCTAGAACAATTATCATAAAAGTATTTATAGAAAAGCACTGATAACCTACATCAAGGCGGCGAGATATGAAGTAAAGTTGAGATGTCAGGTCAAGATCTTTAACATTGCGGATACTTCTTTAGATTTAATCAAGAAACTATATATATATATATATATATATATATATATATATATATATATATATATATATTAGGTATTATGACAAAACATTTTATTTTTTATGAGGCATATTGAGAGAAAATAAACACTTTAATTAAAGGATTTTTATTTAATATACTCAATAAATGCTTTAACAAGCAAAAATAGTTGTTACAAAATAAATTTAATATTTAGTATAATAGCCTTTTGCTTTGATCACAGCCTTCATTTTGTCAGCCATAGACATCACGAGCTTCTTCAATGTATATATTGTTATCTCCTGCCAAGCAGCTTGTATTATTCCCAAAGTATGTCTTGCGAAGTAACATTAGATTTATCAATTCGAGAGGGGGAATAAGAAAAAAGTCAGTCATATCCAAGGATAATAGAATAATGAGTAATTTCAAAATAACTTGTTTAATAGAAAATAAGAAAAATTAAATATAACTTCTTTTTAATACATTTCTTTTACACCTAGTTTTAAAAACTAAATATTTACTAGCAATTTACTTGGCTTTTCACCCTGTATTTGAATTATAGTGGGTTTTTAGAGAAATCATCCCTGTCCTAATACTTTTGCACACTACCGTTAGTATGCAAAAATGTTGGGTCAGGGGTGATTTTAAAATTTATTTTGATGCCTCACCAAAGATAAAATAGTTGTTTTCCTAATAGTTTTGCACAGTACTATATATATATATATTAGAAAAATTAAGGCACACACGTTATTTTATGGTGAATCGGAAGTATATATTGATAATATTAATAGTGTACGTCAAAATAAATATAACCCTATAAACTGATACTATTGCAGCCAAATGCATAATTACAAACACTTAAAACAACACTTAAAATCATAATAAATAGAAAATGTTAAACCAATTAATAATAATATACAAATTATATCATCATATATTATCAAAAAATAAAACAATTGACCTAATATATCTAATAACTCTACAGCCACAAAATTAAATCCTATACAGAAAACCAATGTAGTGTATCAGTTTACATGCTCGTTCAGAGATTGTATCTCTGATACTATTAATAAACCCACTACATATATTAGTTTTATGACAACTACGTTCCCCCGTAGACTTACCTGTCACCTTTCTGATCATAATTCTATTAAACAATATTTAATAGAAAAACATAGCCATGTACGCGATATTAGACAGATTTTAGTCGATAACACAATACTACTCACAAATACACACAGTAAAAAGAACATTCAGATAATGAGGGCAATCTACATTAACTCAAAGCAACCCATACTCAATAAAATCACATTTTAATATAGTCGCAACACGCTTTATTGCATTTAGAGAAATGGTCCTTTTGTTAACATTTCGGTCTCTCACGTGCTATGAAGTCATAAAACCGTATTACTAATTTACGATCTGCGTCTGCTATTCGGTGCTATTATCGTCGCATAGCAATGTTTTATGTCAACACAAGAGAATATCAGCTTTGATAGTGGATGTTTTTATGTTATCCTTCCGAATTGAAAATGGCTCATGTGAGCCAAAAGCTTAGAACCACGGTAACAAAGAAATATCCAAAAGTTGGACAAATTTTTTTCACCAGAAATTAAAACCAAAATACAATGTTTAGTAAGGTTCCTAATTAAAAGTAATAGATTCATTGTCTGTTAAATTTAACAATATGTTTAGATAATTATCTGCTATCTCAGTATATATATATATATATATATATGTGTGTGTGTGTGTGTGTGTGTGTGTGCGTGTGTGTGCATCTTCCGTCAAAAGTGACGGCAAAATATTTTAGAGGATTAGGATTAGGTGTTTCCTCACAGGTTCATCACATCTGACGAGAACAAAGAGAATATATATATATATATATATATATATATATATATATATATATATATATATATATTACTGCTTAAATTTCACTAGCTTAACCCTATATATACCAATACAGAAAATTGAAATTTTGAAATTGAAATACCAGAATAGATTCCTAAATAAAGGGAGGGAGATCATTAGTATATTTCGTCATAGAAATAAGTATAAATTGCGATAATCATTCTATTCTTCCAATTAGTCACAATAAGGATGTTTTAATTTTGTTTAAGCAGTTACTTCCTCGCTGCCTACCACTATTTACTCAAGGGTCAAGCCACAAACCTCCCACTACCGAAGAAGAAATTACTGCTAAAATTCCTCTAGTTTAACCCTATCAAGACCACTATCTCTCAACATCTTCCTTTATTGGAGCAAACATCTGGGCTTGAAATATTTTCTCATTCTTTGTTTAAATGGGGCGGAGAATGCATGTCTTAAAATAAGATGTTGAAAATGGCTTATTCCCCTATAAGTTTTATCTGAATTTACATATATATATATATATATATATATATATATATATATATATATATATATACAACGGTCTTCATTATAATAGAGAAGATATATATATATATATATATATATATATATATATATATATACACTATATTCTACACTACTCAACGACATAATTATTGCAAAAAATATTAATAAGGCACTGTTAAATAGCAGACACACAGCAAGAGCTTTCATAATTGCTAGTAAAGTTTAATAACTGGTAGTAAAGAAAATCAACTGAGCCAACACTGCCTCGCTATTCTCTCTCTAATGAACTCTGTCAAGACTGCCTCGCTGTTGTCTCTGTTTCTCCATGAATGTGACAGGAAGAATATATATATATATATATATATATATATATATATATATATATATACTAATGAGTAAGGAACGAAACAAAATATTAACAACGTTCAAAATAGAGAGCTATGAATAATTATTATAAATTATAGTTTAGAACATGTACAAATTACAATTTACTACAAAAGTGTGCATTTTGTTTCGACATCGAAAGAACAATGTCTCATCAGGTAGTTAATAATGATGGTAATAAACGTTATTTTTTAAAATGAACGTTTTAAGAAATAAAAAGTAAAGAGTAATTTAAAATATTAAGAAATAGAAATTATTAAAATACACACACACACACACACACACATATATATATATATATATATATATATATATATATATATATCACGGCATGATTAAGCACTCTGGGAGAATGGTAGACTTTGAAAAAACAGTAGCTATTCTAGCATCTACGCAATTCTTCAGTAATGATTTAGAACACTCTCAGTTGCTGGCGAATGTTTACATGGTATATCACACGCTAAAAGTCTGCCTTCCTCTACCGAGCGCCCATATCTCAAGTAGAATCGCCGACTGATGTCAATTCGGTCGGTTTTATGTCTGGCTAAAAGCAATCGGATGTCTAACCGTACTGATGAGCTGTGATACAGCGAACCAGATCTGTCTGCAGATGACCATGGTTATATATATATATATAATATCCTTTCAGAGATATTTTTCATATTTTTCTTTTCTTAGGTAAAAATAATTTTCATAGCACACTTATATAGCTTTAAATATTATTTTAATTGGATACTCACATTGACGCTCCATTTATTAAACAGTATATTTTATTTATTTTGGTTTTCAAACTGAATATATTTATATTGTAGAACTTTTGAATATTTTTTATTTTTAAACGGGTTATTACATGACCTAGGTTTCTACCATGTGGTGTCTTCAGACAATATGCAATAACTGATTTTACCGGGGTTTTTTTTTTCTTTTTTTCGTTTTTTTTTTGTTTGTTTTTAAGAACGCTCACTTAACGGTGATGTT
Source organism: Ascarosepion bandense (assembly GCA_037127315.1). Taxonomy (NCBI): domain Eukaryota; kingdom Metazoa; phylum Mollusca; class Cephalopoda; order Sepiida; family Sepiidae; genus Ascarosepion; species Ascarosepion bandense. Next base: position 2,779,230 of record JBBBDQ010001464.1, on the reverse strand, counting down.
TTTGAACGCTCACGTAATGGGGAATTTTTGAACTTGCAATTTTTAAAATTACTAGAAATGATAACGTTGTATAAATCTAATAGGTATAGGTTCTTACAATCATGTATGAAAACGTTATAATAGTAAACAAAAATCCATATGCGTCCTTTTTTTCGAAACGCAATACAATTGGCCCAACTTTTCTTAATTTTTTGTTTTATTTTGTTTTTTGTTTTTTTCATATTTTTGTACTTTTATAAAAATGATCACCCAATATACAAGAAAATTGAAATACTGATTTTTTAAAATCGCCTCCGAAAAAAAGAAATTCTACCTCCCACATCTCCATTCGAAGAATCCAATAAAATTAAAATTAAAATCAAAATATTATTCAAAAAATAAAAAAGTAAAAAAATATAAGATAGATAAAAGAAGAAACAAAAAGCGAAAATACTTAAAAAATTAAAAATCATAAATCCAGGTGAAGAGGATATAAGGTTTTACGATTTTGAGTCCCCTGGCATTTATCTTTTTCTTTTTCTTTTTTTTTTTATATAAACAGTACTCAATACAATAAATATTGTAGAGCTTAATATAATCATATAATTATGAATTAAATGTGCATTGCGACACGAAAATTTCTACATCATTTTCTCAACCAACATCCAACATTGTCTGATTCTATCTCGAAACATAGATATAACTTTAAATATTATTTTTATTGGATACTCACATTGTAGTAGACGCTTCATTTATTTATTAAACAGTATATTTATTTATTTTGGTTTGCGAACTCAGTTATCAAGAAGTAATTGAAAAAAATATTAATCTTTTTCACCACGCAATGCAGCTCATCCAACGTTTCTCAATTAGTTTTTTCATGTTTTTACTATTTTTTAAATATGATCCTCCAATATACAAGAAAATTGAAAGACTGAACTTTTTTAAAAACCGGCTCCGAAAAAAAAATCTACCTCCTTCATCTCCATCGGAAGAAGGCAATGATATTATAATATTAACCAAAATAATGGATGAATAAATTTTTTTTTTTAAGTACGTGTCGAAAGAAAGGAAAACGAACTGGTTCTTAAAAGCACAGCTGTCGACCGAATGTAAAACTATAGATACAGGCCACGTGTCTCCATATGTGTCAAATTCTCGGCACGATAGAATATAGGGGCTTATTTCCGGTCCTAAAACACCAATTCGAGTGTAGACTATAAAACAATAATAATCATAATATTAATACATGCGCCGGAAGTAATGTTAATATTGCATATTTTATTAGTTATACTGGTTCCGGTGTGAAAGAAATTCTTTTCTTTTTTTTTTTTAATTTTCACAACAATGTGGCGGATATTGTTGCTATCAAATGACAAGTTACCGAAATTTCTTCAGATTTCTTTTTATTCTTTAGACATACTTATGCTAAGAAAATTTCAGTAACTCGACGGCTTTTCTATTTTCCTGTTTTTATTGCAGTGTTTCTTAAAACTTCCTAAGATTTCGCGTAATTATGACTTTCATACCAAACTGTTTTTGCTCTTTTCGCTCATTTGTCGAAAATTTAATGCCTATTTCCTGAAGTTTAACTTAATGGCTTGTATAAAATGAGTTATAATGCAATTGAGAGAATGTCAGGTTAATGACGTTACAAATCTAAGCCTGATTGGATTTTGATTGAAGTGGAAAAACCTGTTATCAAATGATCAAAATATGTTCAAATTGGAGTATATAAATATATATACATATAAATAATTTTTTATTGTAATATGATTAAATTAACAATTTTGCAATAAAGAATGTCCTATGTTTCGGAATAATATTTTTACTATGACTCCATCTTCAAGTGATCATTTTTTTGGGTGACTAACGGATTTTTTTTCTCCAAAAGTCACTATGGAATCATAGTAAAAATATAGTTCCGAAACATAGGACATTCTGTGTCGCGAAAACATTTAGCAAATCATATCACAATAATATTTAGCTCTACTTTTTGTAGTGAACATTAGTAAAATTCTTATTGACTTTTCTTCAGATTATATATATATATATACGCTCTCACACCCTGATAGAACACTATGGAAGAATGGTAGACTTTGAAAATCAGTAGCTACTCTGGCATGTACACATCTCTCATTCAGTAATGAATTAGAGCACTCTGGCTATTGGTCGTGTATAATGATAATATACACTCTAAAAAATCTGCATTCTTCTACCGAGCGCCCAGAGTCCAGAGGTAGAATTTCCGACTGACGCCAATTCGGTCGAATTTCAAGCCTGGGTTAAAAGCAATCGGAGTCCAACCGTACTGATGAGCTGTGATACAGCGAAACAGATCTCTCTGCGGATGACTATATATATATATATATATATATATATATATATATATATATATATATATATATTACTTGAGAACATGTCAAAACTACAATCTACTACAAAAGTGTATTTTTTGTTTCGACATTGAACGAACAATGTCTCATCAGGTAGTAAACGCTATTTTTGAAAATATTTTCAAAAATAGCATTTACTACCTGATGAAACATAGTTCTTTCAATGTCGAAACAAAAAGTACACTTTTGTAGTAGATTGTAGTTTGTACATGTTCTAAAGTATAATCTATACCAAATATTCATTGCTCTATTTCTCTATTGAGCACTGTTTTAAATTAATGTCTTGAACGTTGTAAATATTTTCTCCGTCCCTTATTCATCTGTGTGTATATATATATATATATATATATATATATATATATATATATTGTCTAGTTGTAGATATTTATTGCAATGCAACTGTTTCCATATAAAGAAGTTGACCAGAAATTACTAGAGCTGTAAAGTGGAATTAAATGTTATATGTACTTCAATATGTTGTTCCTATATTAGTAGTACATTCTGTTAAGTGTTGAGTGGTTGCATTTTATATTCATAGAAGTCTTCAAGAATTTGAAGTCTTTTGTTTATTATTTTCGTAATGGAGTTATAATGGGTTATCCGTTCTAGTGAAACGTAGTTGTATGTTGAAATAGATTATCTGAATTTAGCATCGTTAGTAGATAGCCCACTATAAGTTATAAAATGTGTTATAAAAAAAGAAAATCAAACTGAGTGTAGAAGCAACATTTTATATATACACAGATATCAATTAAGATTTTTTTCAAATAAAAGTAATGTCTTTAGGATGGGTTCAAAGGTCGTTAAAATGTTCATGGCAATAAATGCTGAAAATAGAGTTTGTGCGTATGTATGTGGGAGCGTTTGTCAGTTAGTTATGTCTTTGATGTCTCCGTCCGTTGGTCGGGTAAATAGCTCAGAGGACAGAGAAGTAGAAGGTGAGAGGGAAAGGCGAGGCGAGCATAGTGGATCGCTTGACGAGGTCATATGACGTGCTAATTATGCTCGCACTTTCTCAACTCTGGTGATGCTTTTTGTGTCCGCATTTTTTTTCGTCTTTGTGGGTCCCAGCAGGTCATTTGGGAATACACCCGTACTTAATTCTAGGCTTCACATTGGCCAATAAATAAAATTCGCGTAAAGCTCTAGAACTGGTATTTGATTTTTATTAATTTTTGGTTTTCTGCCGGAACATATGCGTGGAGCCGGTTGCGCAAAGATAAGTTTTTGGTCATTTGCTTCTGAATCTCTGGGGGCAAACATCCGGTTCCTCGCTTTGCTCGGTATCACCACAAAGTATATTTGTGTTGTCAACAAGTATTTTTCAGTATTCTGATCGTGAATAGAAATGTTCTTTGTGGAAGTTGTGCAGTAGAACTTGTATCCGACAAATAGAATGTAAGACGCCTTGATAATGTTGTGCTTGTCAAGTTAACATATTGTTGTGGGGAATTACCTGCACACCAATATGAACTCTACCGGACTACATAAATACCGAGATTTAACTAATCTCGGGGGTAGTAGCAAGTAGCAGCAGCTACGATGCATATTTGTTAGTACGCCGTTCCGGTGCTAAGTACTATTATAGTACTTTTAGCAATCGGAATCCATGTACTAACAAATATGCAAATAAAGTACTATTATACTTTATTTCCTCTGTATACTTCTGTATCTCTTTTGTAATATAATATTGTTTTCCAAAAGTATACCGTGTCCGAGTTTCTCTTGTGAACTTTTTTCCAGGGCACATTACATATGGACTTACTAAGTAAAACAGGTAAGCTTAAAGTCCTGAAATAACAAAACAGGGCTTGTTTTAATATATCACTACGAAAATAGACTGTAGATTTTATTGAAGTTAGAATACTTTGTAATTTATATCTGAAAATCACCTTAGACAAGGTCAATGAACTTGTTTGTTTGTTTTTTAATCATATCACCCCGAGCAAGGCGGTAACGCCACTGATGTGCAAGGGGCTACGTAAGAGTGAAAAGATTGGAAAAGAGAAAGCCGGAAACCAAATCCTAAACAGGAAACAAGGGATGAGCCTCTTCACCTGTTCAATAGACGTGGGTGGAGTGTGAACCGGGCGATAGTTTAGTCTATCTACTCGAATTGAAAAAAAAAAAGAGTGAAAATATTGGAAAAGAGAAAGCCGGAAACCACATCCTAAACAGGAAACAAGGGATGAGCCTCTTCACCTGTTCAATAGACGTGGGTGGAGTGTGAACCGGGAAAAGTTCCGGCGCCTTCTTTGGTGAATTTAATCTCAACAACAAGAAAGATGTTAGACAACAGGAAAGGATCAGTATACAAATAAGTAAACACAATATGTCGATATTATTCAATGATATATATATATATATATATATATATGTATGGTGAGAGTTATGACATGAAGAGGAACCATTATATTCAATATGTTGCTAAGCCTACCGTAATGACATTTGTAATCTATCATACACTATAAATCAGCCATTCGCCCATGCATTGAATACTGCTGCCACATCTGTTCTGGGTTCATGTTATGTATCCAAAGATTATTGGCAAAATCCGTAGAATTAATTAAATTCAATTAAAAGTTTAAAATTTTAGTGTTTTAACTTCTTCAGCGTTTCCTGTCTGCGCGTAATTACAAGATTCACAGCATTTTTCGAATTTTATTATTCATTTACCTTTATATATATATAAAATCAAGCCTTATCAGGCTATAAGGACGGTTTGACCTTACAATCTGATGAGGCTTATGTGGCTGAAACTCGAGTAATATTGTGAGTGGTGATGTTCAGTTCTTTAGATTTTGCATTGAGCATTTTTTATATCACCGTCTACTGGTGTAACTAGTATTTCTTTTACACTTGTTTCACACACACACACACACACACACATATATATATATATATATATATATATATATATATGTGTGTGTGTGTGTGTGTGTGTGAATGTGTGTCTGTACATACATATATATATATATATATATATATATATATATATATATACACACACTTCCGGCCATAATTGTTAGGCCACCCCAGTGTTTGAAAAAGTGATGTATTTCGTACTATTTTTAGTATTTACTGCCAAGTGAATAATCGGAAATGAAAGTAGGATCGTAGTTTTTTTAATACTGCACAATAACATGTGTATCAAATGAATTTATAAATATTTAATAATTACCTATATTGCACTTTCATCAATGAAAGAATGAAGAAAGTTTAGGCTAATTCGGATGAGTTCATTTTTGGTTCCTTGCCTTGTAAAATTTTACAAATAATAATAACAAAAAACCATTATATTTACATTTGACAATAAATACAATAAATATTATGAAATACATAATCTCTTATAAAAAAACTGGGGTGGCCTAATAATTATGGCCGGTTATATATATATATATATATATATATATATATATATATATATATATATATATAATATGTATGTTTTTGTATGTCTGTGTATATGTGTGTGTGTGTGTGTGCATAATTAGTTAATCCGAAGCAAGACAATCAAGCCACTAAGATGCAATGGGTTAGTAAGCGTGATAGACAACAGGAAAAATAAAAACATTATTTAGGAGAGAGAACAAAAGAACAAGAACATAGAAGATAAAGAATGACATTTAAATTTAAAGATCAAATTTACTAGAATGAAAAAAAACCGAAAGAGAGATCCACAAGCGAGACAATCGACAGAAAAAAAAAACTTTTTTTATAGAACATACTGTTTCATCTAAACAGTTAAACTGTAAAATGATGAAACTTTGTTGTACGCTTAAATATATAAAGTTTATTTAACGTAGAGGAAAGATAATCGGAATTTATCATAAATGTGTTGATTTCTGACAAGAATACACACACACTCACGAATATATATATATATATATATATATATATATATATATATTGTGTATTCAGGCACAAATCTATCTTTTATACAGGTTTCATTGAAAATGACAGACAAGGTATTATCATTAAGTCTTTTAGATAATTTTTTATGTATTAGTATAATTTTTTTTCTTTTCGGAAGGCAAATTTTATAACATTTTGAAATTTTTAATCCTACACTTAATAACATCGATTATGAACACGGTAAGTATGTGCTGACTGTGTTCGGAACTTACAATGCACAAGACTCTTTATTCAGAAATTTCCAACATGTTTATTTATGAGTCAAACCAAATTAATTCTTGATGATGGGTAAAAGTATAGCCGAAAGCGTTCAAAACCACAAAAGCTTTAAGCAATTCTAATATAATTTGAGTTTCGAAAAAAGAAATTAAAAAAACTTAATGATAATACCTTGTCTATCCTTTTCAATTAAACCCCATATATATATATATATATATATATATATATATATGTGTGTGTGTGTGTGTGTGTGTGTGTGTGTGTGTGTGTGTGTGTTTATCCTTAGGAGCAGAGATACATATAAAAATATTCTGAGATAGATAGATAGATAGATAGATAGATAGATAGCATTGTTCGATGAAGCTCTCCATATCGGCTAGTTAATGAATGCAAATCACTCAAAGCTGGTCTTGTGCCAATTAATGGATTCGTTTTCTGTGGCATAACAAACATTTCCAGGTCATTTAAAGCCAGAAAATATTTTTAGATGATAAGCCTTTTTCTGGCGATGTGTTATGGTTTAGTGATGCAAATCTGGCTAATTAACCCATAGTGGGGAGTAGAAGAGGTATTTAATTTGAAGTTGATAAACAAACATAAAATTTCCATGTGGAAATAAGCATATACCTGAGACAGTTGGCTCACGATGATCGAGAAATTTTTTCTCGCCAGAATTTATCTTGCATATTTATAAGTCTGCCATTCGTACTTACTTTGGTTATTATTGCCGCTTCTGGTCTGGGAATTCTACAATGTTTAGATATTCTTGATAAAATCCAAAGAAGAATGTGCAATGTTATTGGTCTAGAAATGGCATTTCGGCTGCGATGTCTTTCCAAGAAATATAACATACCTTCCCTGGGTCTTTTCTGTAACTACTTTAGTGGTAATTGTTCTGATAGACTTTCTACTGTGGCATGGGATTGTAGCCGTTGGGAGATGGTTAATTTTCATTTAATTCGTCCTTGTGTCATACTTAACCGAACTCACTACAGCTTACGAGTTTTATCCAGAATTATTAGAAGGTTTTTATTAGAAGTTTGGTTGCAAGTTGGAATGTGTGAATTAGTGCAGAATAGTGGAATAGCGTAAGTATAAAAATATACGTTTTTTATATTAAAATAGAAAGTTTTTCAAAGAAATGAATAACAAGAATTCGTAAAATATTCAATGAGAAAGTGAAGGGTATCAAGAATTGTAGAAAATGTTCGTAGTAGTAATTGTTTAAAGAGTATATCCGTACGTACTTATGTATGTATGAGCGTTTGTTTCATAGGAATGTCTTTGGATTGAGAAGAAGTAATATAAATCAGTACACGAGAAAAAAAGAGGAAAAGGTTCGGGTCGATTTGAAGTTGAAGTTACATTTTAATTTTGTCTTTCTTGCTGCTTCCATCTGACTGACTGACTGACGCTGATCTGAGTCTTTTATGGTCATTAGATTTTTTGCACTGACACGCGAAGTCCTTTTTGGTCTTGCAAGTCGCTTCTATTGGTCAGAAAATCAGTTTAGCATCTACTTTCAAAATCCGATTTCGACTTTTTCTTTAAGCACATGGTCAATCTTATTCTGTTTGGAAAAAAACAGGATTTCACACGTCATTGTGAATTTTTGTAAAAGTGAAGAAAAGAGTTGATTTTAATTCTTAATTTCCTATCTCTACAGAATCGCTGTCGTAGGAAGTCCCACAGATAAATGCAGAAACAGATCAAGTTTCAAATACGATATCACGGTCTGCTACGCTGGAAGAATTGGACAACAACGACTCAAATAGTAGCCGACTGTTGAGAATTTTTAAAAGCTGAAATTAGAAACATTAGTGAGAAAAATTGGCGCTTATTCCTCGGCAACGTCTTTCCCCGTCACTCAAAAAGTAGACCATGGCCCAATTCCCTTCATAATCAAATCACTAACTCCCACCTCAAAAGCATTCCGACTACAAAAGTATCAACAACAACAAAAAAGAACATGAGTATAACTGTATAAACTCCCCATCCATCAATTTCACATGCACCCATGAACTCACCCATGAAATCGGAAAAGCAAAAACGTCAACGTAGCCAATCAGCCGAGTCTCTGAGAGAGAAAAAAAAAGAAAGATAAAATCTAAATCAATTCACAACACCAGAGAAGACGTGATTCAAATGACACTAGAACAAGCCGAAAAAGCGATAATACAATTTTGGAAGATCAAAGATTTAAAAATCGTGTTAAAATTAAAATAAATAAATGGGGAAAAAAGTGGAAGACTCCGGAAACATTTTTAAAGCGAAAATTATATTGACATGACTGAGCTCGGGACAAGGATCGCAAAATAACTGTCAGAGGTAAATGATGCCATTTCCACTTTTTTAAATTTGGCATTTTCTGAGAAACGAACTGACTAGAGTATTGAGAGACTGGAAAATTTCTGTTATAGTGGAACATCTTGTTCGTAGATGACTACTCATCAGGGCTAACTCAACACCGCCGACTTAGCGCCGGAATGACTCAAGACAGAAACAACTCAGAACCAAAGAAACATATACTTTTATAACTAAACAAAATAATTTATTAAGGATTGAAGACTTAATAAATGAAAATTTTTTTTCAGTCGAAGCACTTGAAAAGGCATTTTGTAGAATGTGAACCAATTTGTTTTTTTACTATTTTTAGAAACTTAAATCATAAATTATCTAAACTTATTTATAAATGGAACTTTGTCTGTGTGTGTGTTTGTGTGTCTGTGTGTGTGTATCCGTTACCTATAGACTCCGAAACGGCTGAACCAAGTTTCTTGAAAATTTACACAGTTGTATTATAAGCGTCTGCGAGTGTTCTTAGCTAGGGTTTGTATCGAGGTACCCCCAATAAATATCGAAAATCGATAATCGAAAAAATCGGGTTATAGAAAGAGTGGTTCGATTTTAATCAAATTTGATACACTCATAGACAAAGACATAAGAAACGATATTCAGAAGTTTCCAAGATTGCAGTTCTTACAATAGTGCAGAAAATCGATCATATCTCTCTCGCTCTCTCTCTCTCTCTCTCTCTCTCTATATATATATATATATATATATATATATACAAAAGGCAAGATGTTTGTGTGTGTGTGTGTGTGTGTGTGTGCATGTGTCTGTTTATCTGTCTGTATGCCTGTATTTTTACAGCCTTTTTATTTTAGTTTTTGCTTCGGGTTTGGCTCTAAGTAGGTATAATTGTAGTTCTTAGTCTCAGCCATGATACCATTTACTCAGGGGACTTATTTAGCCATCAAAAATCAGTTGACGACGAAAAAAACTTATTTGATATCGATACCATGAAATCAAAATTTGACTTACATCCATTCATTTTTTTTCAGTCTACGGTTTCGCTTTAACTGGAAACAACTATCGCTTTTTAGTCTCTCGTTCCAACGTCCAAAGACAAGCTTGCTAATCATTACACCACGTCGGGGTGCCCCAGATAGATAGATAGTCGCTTTCTCTGCAAATAACGTGGAAATAAAAATATATCTAAATTTATTTATAAATGGAATTTTGTATATGTGGGTGTGTATGTGTGTGTCTGTGTGTGTGTGTGTCTGTGTGTGTGTGTCTGTGTGTGTCCATTACACTGAACTGATTTACTTGAATATTTACACAGTTATACAATAAGCGTCTGCGAGTGTTCTACGCTAGGTTTTGTGTCGAAGTACCCCCGATAAATATCGAAAATCGATAATCGAAAAATTCAGGTTATAGAAGGAGTGGTCCGATTTTAATCAAATTTGATACACTCATAGACAAAGACATAAGAAACCTTATTCAGAAGTTTGAAGGTTGCAGTTCTTACAATAGTACTGAAAATTTGATATCGATACCAGGAAATCAAAATTTGACTTACATCCATTCATTTTCTTTCATTCTACGGTTTTGTTTTAACTGGATCCAAGTATTGATTTTTAGTCTTTCGTGCCAACGTCCAAATAGTCTGAGCTCCAGGACCATGGATTAGTCTTAAAGCTTTCATTACACCCTAGCAACGCCGGGCTATACTGCTAGTTTTTTATAGAAATATTTTCTGTCGATTTACTTTATTAAAAATAAATTTCTTTCTTCTTTTCTCGCACTTCCCGCCGGTGGACCTCACTTCCATATTCTTTCTTTACTGACGGCTACAACCTCCAGGAAATTAAATGCAATGAGTAATTAAATTCCTCGTCTCTTAACTACTTGAACCTAGTTCTTTCCACACCTTCCTGTAGATCCTTTCCTTTCTCTCCATCTTTGCAACTGTCATCACACCTGTATTCCCATCCTTCTCTTGGTCCATTCTAACTGGTTCGTCCTTCTCCTCACTCTCTTCTACTCTTATGTAGCCCCCTGCACATCAGTGGCGTTACCCCCTTGCTCGGAATGATATGATTAAAAAAAAATTAAAAATTTTATTTTATTAAGAATAATTAAAAACTATTGCTTTATTAAACTATTTTTGTATGTCAATTCACTTTATAAAAAACATTTCTTTACGATTTACTTTATTAAAAATAATTAAAATCAATTGTTTTTATTAAATTATTTTTGTATGTCAATTTACTTTATTTAAAAAATAAACTTCTTTACGATTTGTTTTATTAAAATAATTAATAACAAATGTGTTTTATTGAAATTTTTTGATTGAATTATTTTTGTATGTCAATTTATTTTATTTAAAAACTCTCACAGAAGAATTGCTCATATGGACGCAGGTTAGCACTTCATAGTATTATAGTGTCTGTAATAAGAATGTTAAGTGAGAATGTGTCATTTTTGGGTAAGGAATACTGTGGTATGTTTGAGTTAATCATTGTGACTCGCTAAGATTAAATAATTTATATTCCAGTGAATATGAATAAATTTCTTCTTCTTCTTCTTCTTCTTCAGGATGTAGTCGATTATGACCTTCCACATTTTCCTATCCCTAGCGGCTCTTAGCACGCTTTCTCTTGTTACTCACTCCCAAACATTGCTCTGTCATCCACTTGCACAAACCCATCAAGTATATTACGCGTTGCTTGTCTCTGTTTCTCTTTCTTTCCCTCTATCTGACATGTGAGCATCAGATTCTCCAAGCCCTCCCACCTCATTACATGTTCCAAGGCCAGCAGGTTTCTTTTTCTGATGTTAAGTATTGGGTTTCTTTTCTTTCCATCCTCGCCAAGACCTCATTAATGCTCACGTGTTAGGTTCATGTCAGCCTCAGCATCTTTCTGTATAACTACATTTCGGTTGCTTCAAAAGTCTCACCTTCATTTTTGGGGAGATGGTCCAGCATTCACTGCCATATTGAAGAACAGACATATAGCAATCTAGTACTCTCTTCTTTGTTTCTAGCTAAATTTTCCTGTCTCTTCAAACTCTGCTTAGCTTCTGGAATGCATCCTTGATCATGCCTATTTGCTTTCGGATCACAGTATGCACTTTCCGTTCTCCGTTAGAACACTTTCTCAGTATTTAAATTTCTGTTCCTGCTTAATTTTATTATCCCCCACATGTAGTTGGCATTTTGGGCTCCTCTTTTTACTGATGACCATGCATTCAGTTTTCTTGTAGTTTATATGTTGTCCTTTCTTTCCGCTTTCTTTAACTACTTCCTGTAGGTCTTGTAGTTTCCTTTCCTTGTTTTCTTTGATTTTAGTATCCCTAGTCTGTAGTTGGCATTTTGGGCTCCTCTTTTTACTGATGACCATCCACTCAGTTTTCTTTTAGTTTATTTGCAGTTCTTTCTTTCCAGTTTCTTCTGCAGGAGGTCTTGTAGTTTTCTTTCTGTGTTTGCTATCAGCACAGTATCATCTGTGTATCTTGTGCTGTTCAGATTTTGGCTGCCAATGATGAATCCTGGCAGGCCTCTCAGAATTTTTTCGCTATATAAGTTGAATAGTTCCGGTGAAAAGACACAGCCTTGTCTTAAACACTTATCTATCTTTGTATATCTGCTGAAATCCTTTCCTGTCCGTATGCAGGCGGTTTGCAGCCAGTAGAGATTCTTGATTGCTCTAATGTTTTTTCCAAACATGTCTAGGTTGCTGATCATATTTATCAATTCTTTGTCTCATCTGTATTTCTTGATTGATTCATTTTTACGGCTTATCCAGTTTTTGCAGGTTATTTAAAGCTAGAAAATATTTCTATACTGATTTTTTATTTTAGTTAATAATTATACTTTATAATGATACTTGTTGTACTAATTAATCAATAGATGAGGTGAGAATAAGTGAATCCATATATTTTACAAGGTTATATGGGAGTATGTGAATACAACAAACCTAAAAGGAATTTCTATTAACAATTTCAAGATATTACTCATTACACCACCAGAACCCAAGCTTACAACACCTGATATAACCTAGCATGTACTCATCTAGGTAATTGTGACGCCTCAGGCCGGGCTGGCCGTCTGTCCAATGTGACGCTCGTTCTCGCTGACGGTCGTGACGATCCCAGTTGTGACACTGCCAACCCGGTTGTGCGGTTGGTTTGGTCGCTGTTGCTGGTCGTTACGATCTCGTCCGATGAAGTCGCCACAAAAGCTGGGTTACAAGACGTCTGGTGCAACAACGAGCCACTGTCCCACGTTGTGATTAGATCCCAGAGGTCACGTCGTGCAATTCTAGTAGTCGCCTTTCTTGAGCCAGTCCGGACACTGGTGCACACTTGTGGTTTGAAAACAAAATAAAAATAAACACGGCATCAAAAAAAAAAATAAATAAATAAAATAATTGAACAAAGTCAAACACGCCTGGAGAGTTACGAAGGAATGTCTTTATATAAAGAAAAAAACAATGTATTTCTTTTCCCAGGAATACAGTTGTCGAAAGTGATATACAATTGTTTAAGATGACATACAGTTGTTTAAAATTGTTTAAGATGATATACAGATGTTTAAAATTGTTTAAGATGATATACAGTTGTTTGAAATACAGTTGTTTAAAATTGTTTAAGATGATATACAGTTGGTTAAAATTGTTTAAGATGATATATAGTTGTTATTAAATTGTTTAAGATGATATACAGTTGTTATAAAATTGTTTAAGATGATATACAGTTGTGTAAAATTGTTTAAGATGATATACAGTTGTTTAAAATTGTTTAAGATGATATACAGTTGTTTAAAATTGTTTAAGATGACATACAGTTGTTTAAAATTGTTTAAGATGACATACAGTTGTTTAAAATTGTTTAAGATGATATACAGTTGGTTAAAATTGTTTAAGCTGATATACAGTTGTTTAAAATTGTTTAAGATGATATACAGTTGGTTAAAATTGTTTAAGATGATATACAGTTGTTATAAAATTGTTTAAGATGATATACAGTTGTTTAAAATTGTTTAAGATGATATATAGTTTTTTAAAATTGTTTAAGATGATATACAGTTGGTTAAAATTGTTTAAGATGATATACAGTTGGTTAAAATTGTTTAAGATGATATACAGTTGGTTAAAATTGTTTAAGATGATATACAGTTGTTTAAAATTGTTTAAGATGATATACAGTTGTTTAAAATTGTTTAAGATGATATACAGTTGGTTAAAATTGTTTAAGATGATATACAGTTGGTTAAAATTGTTTAAGATGATATACATTTGTTTAAAATTGTTTAAGATGATATACAGTTGTTTACAATTGTTTAAGATGGTATACAGTTGTTACAAAATTGTTTAAGATGATATACAGTTGTTTAAAATTGTTTAAGATGATATACAGTTGTTTAAAATTGTTTAAGATGATATACAGTTGTTTAAAAGTGTTAAAATGATATACAGTTGTTTAAAATTGTTTAAGATGATATACAGTTGTTTAAAATTGTTTAAGATGATATACAGTTGTTTAAAATTAAGATGATATACAGTTGTTTAAAATTGTTTAAGATGATATACAGTTGTTTAAAATTGTTTAAGATGATATACAGTTGTTTAAAATTGTTTATGATGATATACTGTTTAAAATTCTGGTTACAATGGCGGGAGAAATTTCGCTAAAAGATTATAGCTTCCAATCGTTAATTAAAGTGTTTTGTCTAAGTTTCGTTAGCGTTGAAGTAAACAGATCTTTTCAAATTTTCACTAAAGTTTCTTTTCACGTATTTCATTAAAGTCTTTTCAGCTATTCCTCTATAATCAGGGTTGTCAAATTTTTATGTAACTTCTAAAATAGCAAAGTCCTTTCGGGTTCTTGACGGAATCTGACGGAATGTGCCGAATCGGAGGCGGCCGCTGGCGGACAATGTGGTGGTTTTGGCAGCGGTCGTTCTCTGCCCAAAATCTGAGCTTTTCTTGTCGAGCATCTATTTTTATAACCAATTTCGATCCTCTCTGGGGATCCGGCCGGCTCACAGCTTTCGGCCAATAAAATAGTTTTCCGCCCACTCAATTTGCGGAAGGTTTTAGCTCGACGAATGAGATTTTGCCAACTCAAATCGGATTTCGATTCCCTTCGGGTTCCCACAGACTTCTGTGTCCACCAGAGGGTCTGTCAGAAAACCTTGGCCTTCGTATGACCTTATCAAATCAATCTGACACTTGTTTTTGTCTAAGCTTTTTCGGCTTACCTGAAATGTTTATCTCAAACCCCGAAAGAAGAGAAATGTATATTTCATTTTTTTTTCGTCTTTTTAGAAGTACTTGATGGTATTAAAATATTATTTTTTCCTAAGTTCACATGGCGTGCCGTAAATAAAACATTAATAATATTGCCAGCATCAATTTTTCTCTCCGTTGTTTTAAACCAACCAAAGGAAAGTATCCTCGCGGAAGAAGGGAAAGTATCCCTGTGGGAGATAATGTCACAGTACTGACCAGGTTCGACGTTGTTTCACTTTGTGTTCCTTATAGAAACCAGTGTTTCAATGTGATGTAGCCATAAGCTGTCACCCGTATATCCAAGCCTGCGGAACCTGATATTACCGAGCGGTTACCCATCTCGTAGTGACTAGGCTCGAAGTTGCTTAATATAGGTGATTGTACAAGAACCTGTGCTTCAACAGGATATGGACGTAATCCATAACACCCATACATTCAAACCTAAAGAACCTAATATTCTGGAGTAGTCATCCATTTAGTTACTGACCAGGTTCGACGTTGCTTCACGTCAGTGATTATAAGGGAACTTGCATTCCAACGAAATGTAACCGTAAGCTATAACACCTGTAGATCCAAGCTTACAGCACCTGATATTCCCAAGAAGTTACTCATCTAGGGATTGACCGGGTTCTACCTTGCTTCTCTTCGGTGATCTCACAGAAACTGATGTTTCAACGTGATATCGCCGTGAGCTATCTCCTATATACCCAAGCTTGCAGAATATGATATTCTGGAGCGGTCACCCATCTAGTTACTAGACAGGCTCGACATTGCTTCACTTCGATTATATTACAAAAGCTTTTGTTTCAAAGTGATGTGGCCGGAAGGCCATAACATCCGTACATTCAAGCCTGCAGCACATGATATTTCTGAGCGGTCACCCATCTAGGTACTGACCAAGCTTGATGTTGCTTAACTTCGGTGATTGTAAAAAACAAAGCTGCTGTTTCAACGAAATGTGACCATAAACACTGTGGACTCTGCTAAATAAACGTGAAAGTTAAGCAGTAAAATGCCGCATGTGATACACGCTTGGGCGATCATGTCTCAAAAGAGACATGTTTGACTGGGTAGAAGATTTTTCGCATTAGGTTGCCATTATTTTCTGCTCTAAACTTGCTGCCAACCAAAATTATAGAATACAATGTGCCCTGCTATTTAATTAGTAGCAGACACAGAAAGGAAACTACAAGACCTTCTACAGAAGGTATCTGAAGAGAGTGACAAGAAAGGACTACAAATAAACTGCAACAAAACCGAATACATGGTCACCAGTAAAAAGGGCAGCCCAAAAGGCCAAATACAAGTCGAGGATACTAAAATCAGGCAGGTACAAAAATTTAAATACTCGGAAAGTGCTATAACAGAAGACGGAAAGTGCGACACAGAGATCCGAAGGAGAATAGGCATGGCGAAGGAAGCATTCCAGAAGTTGAGTGAAGTATTAAGAAGCAAGACAATTTTGCTAGAAACAAAAAAAAGAGTACTGGATTGCTATGTGATGTCAGTTATTCAATATGGCAGTGAATGTTGGACAATATCATCAAAGATGAAGGAAAAACTTGTAGCAACTGAAATGTGGTTCTACAGAAGGATGCTGTAAATATAATGGATCGAGCATGTGAGCAATGATGAGGTTTTGGAGAGGATGGTAACGAAAAGGAAATTAATACTGAGCATTATGCAATTATGAAGGAGGGCTTGGAGAACCTGTTACTAAAAGGCCAGATAGAAGCAAAAAGAGACAGGGGAAAGCAGCGGATAACTTATTTGAAGGACCTAATCAGGCGGAGGATTGAACGAGGGTTGCATGGTGTAACAGAGGAATAGGGAGACGTATAATGCTATGATCGCCCACGTCCTGAAAGGACAGGGCACATAGCAGAAGAAGATATATGCCAACTGTTTATAAATTATAATGTGGGTATAAAGTGGGGAATCAAATTTATATTATAATCAATATATAAACTGATCCCTCATTTTGTGGACATGCTAGTTTCTATACATTTATATTCTAGATTTATGGATTTCAGCTAGTGGATGACAGAGCGGGCTTTGGGTAGTGTAACAGGATGAACCGAGCTAAGAGCCATCAGGCATAGGGAAACGTGGAAAGCTATGATCGCCTACATCCTGAAAGAACAGGGCACATAGAAGAAGATATATGCCAACTGTCTATAAGATATTATAATGTGAATATAAAGAGGGGGATTAAATCTATATTATAATCAATATATAAACTGATCACTTTGTGGCCATGCTACTTTCTATACATTTATATTCTAGATTTATGGGCTTCAACTAGTAGATGGCAGAGAGGGGTATGCGTGGTCTAACAGGAAAAAACGTGCTAAGAGCCACCAGGGATAGGGAGACATGGAGAGCCATGATCGCCTACGCCCGGAAAGGACAGGGCACATAGAAGAAGAAAATGAATCTCAAAATAGATGTTATCATTTACTGTCCTTCTACGTTTGGAACGTCTTCTATTTTTTTCTATCAAATCTCTGTCCTTTGAGTTCAGGAGCGGTCATAAATCTACGTATTTTTCTTATCTTTTTTCTCTAAACCCTGAATTGCCCCAATTGTTTCTAAATCAGTCAGTGATTCAGTGATGTTCTATACGTAAGACACGCGTGGGCGATCATGTTTCGAAAGAGATATGTCTGACTGAGTAGAAGATTTTTTCGCAGTTGGTTGCCATTACATTCTGCTCTAGACTGGCTGACAGCCAATGCTACAGAACACAATCTGTTCTGCGATTTAATTGTTTGTTGTAGAATCACTTCTACATGCACGTACATACCTACATACATATCGCCATGCACACACGTTCATACACATATACACACACCCACGTCCGTGAGGACCGAACGTGAAACTTTCTTTTTTCCCGCTTTTTTAAAGAAATATATAGACTGATTTCCACACGTGCTTAGCCAGTTGGAGGCTGTTTTTCGGAGCATAAGTCCAAATGCCGTTCGTCCCTTCCAACTCACATACTGGACTAATTACATTCAGCAATTAGCCACATAAAAAATGTTTCTCTCTATCTCATAAGTACATTACATGTATAATTATATTCACTACTATTCAGTACAAACATTATTTCTTTTTCAGGAATTCTTCTAACATGAATATTGAGACAATTTCTTTATTATCAAAGAGAGAACTTTCTTCACGACATCTTGCATCAACCTTTTAACCTTACTTAACACAATGTTGTTATATTCGTTATATTGTGCTTTGAGTCATTTTATTTATAATTGTAGTGGTTTGGGCAACCAACCTATTTTTTACTGTTAAAATTAATACCCCAACGGTCAGTCTACTACATATTATTACCCAATTTGTCCAGTCCATTACAATGTAATTTCAAAATGAATTTTATCATTTACTGCCCATTTACTTTTAGACCATCTATCCATGAAATCTCTGTCCTTTAAGTTCAAGAGAGATCATAAGTTTACGTGTCTTTATTAATTTTTTTCTCTAAACTCTTCATTGCACCGAATTTATCTAAATCAGTCAACCAGTTAAGCGCAAAACGTAATACATGCATTGGCGATCATGTCTAGAAAGAGACATGTCTGACTGAGCAGGATGTAATCCTGGAGTAAGTTGTGCTGTAGACTGGCTGCCAACCAATCCTGTAAAACTCAAAATTTATTAATATTTAACCCATAGCTGGAGGGAGAAACAACGGATTAATACCCTTCTAAAGGGTATTTGCCTCTAAGTAAATAAACGTGAAATACCCTTCGTAATTTGGAGCGCGTTTTTTTTTTCTTTTTAATCAATTTATTGAAAGAAAATGTTTTGGTTGTGTTTTTATAGTCGAGAGATTTTCCGCCTCTCTTAGTGTTGTTTTTATTTTTGGTTTTAAAAATAATACAATACAAGTTTTTTTCCAGAAAGGTTATTTAGTGTATGTGCGATTACATGTGTACGTGTGTGATATACATCTGTCTTTTTTTTTTCTGACATGTTTATATAGATTGTACAAATTTATTCCTACACAGCTGCCAAAGTTCGATTGTCTCAAAGTTTTCTTGAACAAAGTGGATGTTTTTCAGTATAAACTGAACTCTCTCCACAGATGCCTCCATTTTTTTTGTCTTGGGCGCACGTGCCAA